>CM052799.1:16632686-16700514 GCA_028533885.1 Nasua narica
TCTTTTGGGTTTTCCACATAAAGTATCATATCATCTGCAAAGAGTGAGAGTTTGACTTCTTCTTTGCCAATTTGGATGCCTTTTATTTCTTTTTGTTGCCTGATTGCTGAGGCTAGGACTTCTAGGACTATGTTGAACAGCAGTGGAGATAGTGGGCATCCCTGCCGTGTTCCTGATCTCAGGGGAAAAGCTCTCAGCTGAAACAAGATGGGATGGGGAAGGAGACAAACCATAAGAGACTCCTAAACTTACGAAACAAACTAAGGGTTACTGGGAGGTGGGGGGCGGGTAGGGATATGGACATTGGGGAGGGTATGAGCTATGGCAAATGCTGTGAAATGTGTTAGCCTGATGATTCACAGACATGTACCCTGGGGTAAATAATACATTATATGTTAATAAAAAAAATAAAAAAGTTAAAAAAAAAAAGCCTCTTAGTGGATGGGACACATGGGTAGCTCAGTCAGTTAATTGTCTGCCTCCAGCTCAGGTCATGATCCCAGGGGCCTAGGACTGAGGCCCTTCTGAGAGCGTCTCCCTCTCCCTCTGCTCCTCTGTTCCTGCTCTCTTGCTCGCTCTCTATCTCAACCAAATAAAATATTTTAAAAAGTAGAAAAAATTGGGCACCTGGGTGGCTCAGTTGGTTGGGCAGCTGCCTTTGGCTCAGGTCATGATCCTGGAGTCCTGGGATCAAGTCCCCCATAGGGCTCCCTGCTTGGCAGGGAGTCTGTTCTACCTCTGACCTTCCCCCCTTAGGGTCTCTCTCTCACACACAAATAAATAAATAAATTCTTAAAAAAATAGAAAAAATTATAACTACTATGAAGGAAGAGATTATAATCTAGTATGAAGGAAGTGGTGTGTAAGTAAAGAGTTTAAAAAACATCCCAAGAATAAGATGGCTACTGAAGAAAGAAATACAATTATCTGCCACTTTGGAACCTAGTTAAGAGTGATCATGGCTTCTGGGATGTTTGGCATCCAGAAGTGGGGATAGGATGGAAGTTTGGTTGGTAGAGGAAGGATTAAGCTGGCTTCTATGGAATGAGGAGGTGGTGAAACAGGGGAAAGTAAGGCGGTGTTTTTCCCAGGTATGCGTTCACAGGGATGGAGAAGGCTTAATTCTAGCTTCCAATTGATTAACAAGTTGCTGGTGAATTTTGTCTAATTTTAGCAGGAAGATTCCAGATTTTTAAACTTCATTTGAATGTAGGGCCATCAATAGGCAGGTATGCATGTAACTCACTCTAGGGACTCCCTCTAATAGAATCCATTTTCCTACAGGTGAATTGGGGATACCATGATCTCCAAAGGTGGTTACAAGGGCATAACCGCATCCAAGTAGTCAGGGATGCTCCGGGAAGGCAGGGAAACAGTGATGTCACAGAAGGGCAATGGCATCTTGGGAGGAGGGAATAGAAGGGGCTTCCATCACCAAGGGCCCTTGTTGCTCCAACCTCAGTAACAAAGGAGGAAGGTAAGCATGGGTGTCTTTGATGGTTGTACATCTGGTCCTTTAGGGGGAGATAAACAATAAGATTTCTTTTTCAAGCCTCTGCCCAGCTTCACTGGTCTCTTTCTTCTCCCTCTGGTCATCTTTAGGGTTATCTAAACCTGCTTCAATCCTTGAGACCAAATATTTTTTTCCCCCAAGATTTTATTTATTTACTTGAGAGAGAGGGAGTTAGAAAGAGAGCATGAGCAGGGGGAGAGGCATATATAGAGGGAGAGGCAGACTCCCCGCTGAGCAGGGAGCTGGATATGGGGCTTGATCCCAGGACCCTGGGATCGTGACCTGAGCCCAAGGCAGATGCTTAACCAACTAAGCCACCTAGGTGCCCCACCTTTAGGCCAAATATTCTTTATGTGTCACAGAGGGAGTCCAAACTAAGAGGCTAATTGGGAAAACTTAAGACCTGGAGCAAGGAGACATCAGAGTGTTGATTTGACCTCAGGATGCTGAGAGAAGTTAATCAACTTTTGAGCGATTCTTTGTCTTTTACAGTAAAGGATGAAGTCCTCTCACCTGAGGGAGCAGAGAGCCTCCAGAGGCTTTGAGTGAGCTGCTTTCTAACCCATGAGCCTGCTATTTCCAGGTAGTTATCAGAATGCCTTTAGACAAGCAGAGCCCTTTTCCTTACTACCAGGGGATAATCTAAAAGGAAATATATATGTATATGTGTGTGACACAGTGACAAAATTTCACTCAGGTGCGAGTGACTGATATCAGAGCCATTCTGGAAAGTCCTTTCAGACAAGAGAGAAGGGTATCAAGGCAAAATTTCCTCAGTTTTATTAGCCACAGGACTGAGAATGGGGCATTTGAGAACATATGAAAACTATAATACTTTTTGGAACACCTTTGCAGATCTAAATTCCCATCAATAGTTTGGAACACACACTTGTATTTTTATAACATAATTTGTTCTGAAAATAACTATGTCTGATATCTAGAGGTGTGAAGGCCCAGAAGAAAAGGAAGTGGGGACAAGAAAAGATTTTTTTATCCTCTTGATTTTATGAAGAAAACAAAACAAACCTTCCAAAAAAAAAAAAAGATCCATTTTTAGAATTTTTTTCATCATCTTGCCAACGTTCACCTCCTTGGAGGAGGAGGAGGAGGAGAAAGGGAGGAGGAGGAGGAGGAGGAGAGGATGGAGGTGAAGGTGGACGCGGAGGTAGAGGTGCAGAAGGGAGGGGAGGAGGAGGAGGGAGGGGGGAGGAGAGGGCAGGGGGTGGGGGTGGAGTAAAGGGGTAAGGGAGAAAGGAAGGGGGTTGGAGGAAAACCTGTCTGTAGTGCAGAGAGCTGACACAATATACTCTCCTCATTAACTAGAGCCCACATGGCAGCAATTCCCAACTCGAGGGAGGAGAATCTGCCTCCTTACCCTCTCACTCCCCATGTCAGTGATAAAGAAAACCCTTTCTTGTCCCTGCTTTTCTTTCAGGGAATTCTGAAGATAGCTTTAGTCAATAGGAAATGGGACAGGAGATGGGGGTGGAGGGGGGAAACCTGAGAGTTAGGTGGTGCGCATCAATTTCAAGGGTCCTTGAGGGCTGTGCACACCACCTCTGTATGAAACGGTAGTAATAGCAGCAATCATCGATGATCGCCCCCAATGTTGAACCCCATATCTCCGTGCCAGGCACTTGCATCATCTCATTCAATCTTAACAAGCCTCCCCTAAGTGAGGAATGAGGAGGAACCCAGGTTCAACTGATGCACTTAGTGGCCAGCATGCCTCTCTGGTGGCTGGCGGGGTGCAAACCCATTCTGTCGGACCCACCCAGGAACCGTTCCCAGGTAGATTCAGGCCTGGGATCTTCGTGCCGCATTCACTCCTGAAACGGTCATTTGTAGCATAGATGGCTCTATCCAGGGACGAATCATGGTCCACCCGGCACTGGGGAAGAACGGCCTCCCGGCGGCTTTCAGCGGAACTTTACTGTCGGCGGCGCGTGTTCCCGTCCGGGCGGCCGGGCGCGCGGGCCGGGAGGGGGACTCATTCTGGCGCGGACCGCGAGCGGAGCCTGCGAGCGCCGCCGCCGGAGAAGACCGACGCTTGGCCGGAGCCAGCCCGCGGCGCCCGGGCCTGGCCGGCCGCTTCCCGCCTCAGCCGCCCCCGCCGCCGCAGACGCCGCCGAGGCAGGAGCAGCGGGACGCTCAGCAGCTTGGCCCTGCCCGGCCCCGCGCGGCCTGGAGCCGCGGCGCCGGAGGTGAGTGCCGGTGCCGGCCCCCGGCTCCCGGCTTGGGCCGCCGGGACCCGCAACAATGGGGGCTGAGTGGGGACGCGGCCCGGGCCCATGGCGCCCAGCGGCCTAGGGCAGCAAGCCGGTCCCAGCGGTCCGGGCCTTGGGGCGCTGCATCCCCATTGGGAAACTCCAGTGGCCGGAGCCTTGGAGGGGGTCTTGGCCTCGACCCTGGGCCTCGGTGGCTTCTATTTTGTATCTTGGTATTCAGCAGAGGGAGTCATAGGGGCACAGAGTTTTTAACTCCTGTGGTGTGCGCTCTTGACGCTTGATGCGGACGCCCTGAAGACTGACCATAGTGGGGTGGATGTGGTGGGGCTTACGTTTGGAATTCTAGGGGGCCTCAGTGTGCCTGGTCCCTCAGGCTCATCGGGATGGGTCTCCTCCCCCCCCCCCCCCCCCCCCCCCCCCGCCCCGAGATCTGTGAACTTGGCGGACTGGGGTCTGGCTGGGGAGAAGAGGCACGAAGAGTTTAGCTTCTTGGGGGTAACCAGTGATTAGTTCCTGGAAAGGCAGCTGAGCTGGGCACAGGGGAGTTGAGCAAAGAGCTGGATTCTCCGGGGCCCAGATGCATCCTGGCGTTGAGGGGTTCTTGGGCAGGGAACTGAGTGTCACAAGAGTGCCACGGTGAGTAGTGTCGGCTACCTTGGCGCCAAGGTGAGGCCGGAGTTGTGATTTGAGGAGTGTAGAGGAGTGTTGGTAGGCTTCCGAGTTTGGTAGGCTGCTTTATGTGGGCCATGGTGGTGGCAGCCTGGGAGATGAACAAGAGAACTTCGCAGAGTGGGCTTCCCGATAGAGAATGACCTCTTCCTGCGGAGGAGTGGGTGACTCAGATCTGTTAGAATTCCTGTGCTTGCTGGTGGATGTGGCTGACTATATTAGTGTCTGGGCACCAAGGTGGATGGGGCTGGAAAGGGCTTTGGGAGGCTGAAGGAGTTTGTTCCTGAGTAGAAGATAGTGTGAAATCATTCCTTCTCACTCCCAGTCAGAATGGTAGCTGTCATTGACAATATTTTAGCTAACGAATTTGTTTGTGGTATTTGGATCCAAAGCTTTCTTCTGTTCATTTTTTTTTTTTTTCCTCCTGTTTTTGAGTTGTGACTCATACTTTCTTTTCAGCACTGTGGCTATTGTTTGTAATGCTAGACAAACTTAGACACTGTAATATATGTAAATTCTAGGGGGTTTCAGTCCAATTCTTACAAATCTAAATTAATTTAAGAGCCTGTTTTCACTAATTTGTGTGTTATTGTTAATGTGTGCAACTCTAAAGGGCGATGTGAAGACCCTAACAGTTTATGTTGTTAAATGATCTTCATATCCCCGAATCTATGAACTTTCATTTTCTCCTACTGCCATGAAGTCATTATGTTGAATCTTTAAATCTTAGTGACTGCCATTTGAGTCCTCACAGGACATTATCTTCTCTAGAGGTGTTACCCACCTTCAATGAGTTTGGTGTGTACACTGTGTCTCATCTGTATTATTTAAAGGCAGTGTGCAAACTCCAGGTCTGAGGCCTGCAACTGTGCACCGGAGCTCTGTATGTAGCATTCAGACAAAAGTTGGCATGGATGAGGTATCAAACCCTAGATGGAGAAAAAAAAGTATCAGAAATCATTGCACCTTTTGAGTTTATTTAGAGTGTTAAGAGGCACTGGAGTCTACTACAAATTTTCAGGTGAAATGTGAGGTAATTCTATCTGTAGTTGTACTGAAAGTTATGGGGATTGTTTTTTTTCCCCCCCTTAATGTTTAAAAAAAAATCATGTATTTCCCTTCAGTTCTTTCTTTTAAATTTTTCTATTTTAAATCATTAATTCTTCCATAAACCGGTATCTGTTGAATTATTCCAGATATTGTTTTGGGCATTTCCACAGTGGTAATTTTTTTTTTAATACAGGGGTAATATTTTTGACATTTTAATAGTGCTTAGTTCAGAAGTGGCTATAGGTCTGTGAAGGAAGAAATGATTTAGGTATATCAAGCTCTTAATCAGTAAAGCTGTTGAATGAAGTTTTTATACAGTATTAATTTTGACTAGTGATAATTGATTATCTTAATGTATTTACCTGAAAAAGTTAGCTATAATGTGGTCACATTAGTATGGGATTGTTTTTGCATCATTTCATGTAAGTGAATGTTAACTTTAAGTATTTCTGTAGACAAACCACAGGTAACATTTTGTTTCTGTATGTGTCTGGATGAACAGTGATTTATAAATACTGTATATGTGCTTGGGTTCCCCAGGAAGCCGCCACACTTTCCTTTCCACTGTGGTTTGGGAGCATGAAGGCATTGCTTACCCCCTTTGTCTGGTTCACTGTATGTAGGCTGGGAGTGTCTGCTGATCACTTGGAGTGCTGTCCCCTAGAACAGGAGGAATAAGATTGAGGTAAGGCTCAGTCTATTTGAAATTGCTTGTATCTTGATATTCACTGCATAAAATATAATGTAAATTGTATTCAAAATTTTTTTTAATTGTTAATCTCCATTCTGATCTAATAGAATGAAATTCTATCTTTTCCTTTCTTTATCTGTGTTTATATTTTTGGCCAAAAATAAATGAAGAAATTTAAAATCAAGGCACTCACATAATAAATTTTTTGAAATACTTTCCATTTTCTATATAAAATATGCACTTAATCAAAGAATATAAAAACTAGTTTACATATGTTGTTTTGAAAACAAAGTGATTTCTGAAAGAAATATTTTTGACTACCTGTATCGACTTCACAAACTCTTGGAAAGAAGGCTTAGAGTTTTTGCTCTCCGTAGGAAAATTCTGAAGTGCCTGGTACAATAGGAAGGGCATGTCTTTAGAGTCATCCCACTTCTGCCTCTTGCTTGCTTTTTGACCTGGGCAAGCTGTTAACCTCTCTGAGCCTTATTTTTTATTTTATTTATTTATTTTTTATCTGTAAAATGGAGTTAGTATAACCTTCTCTGCAGATTGTGTTGAGGACTGGAGATGAGGCACAGTGCTTTGTGGGGGGGGGGTCAGTGCTTGCAGTTAGTAGTAGTTTATGATGTTAGTAGCTGTTAGTGTAGTTAGAAGTAGTATTGGTGGCACTACTCAGTAGTATTAGTAGTAGGAATATAGCCTGGTGCTGTGCATAGATGAGGGGCTCAGTTTCTTTGGTGAGGAAAGCAGCCTGCTCTCTCCACCTGTTTGTACTCTGGACAGGTGAGAATTGTCGAGGTAGTCTTTATCTAGTACTGGTGGGCAGGAGTCCACACTATGAAGTCCAAGGTCAATTCTGGCACTGGTAGGTTTTTTTTCTTGGCAGTTTCTGTGGAGAAACCAGGGGGTAACTGTTTGGCATGTCCTTGTTTTGAGAACTGTAAGCATTCCCATTGGCAGAGTGCTAGAGTATGCCAGGCAGCATGATGTTCTTGTAGGCCATGGTCAGGATGTTTCTTTAGCTTTCGTCTTATCAGAGACCTGGTTTTGTCTTTTTGCTAGGAAGACTCCAGATGCTGGAGAGATTTGTCATCTTTCTCTAATTTGGGCTATTTTGATAGAATATAGCACTCTGTTCAGAAATGTTTTTGATGAACAGAAGGTTCACAGCCTTTGTTACAGAATTGTTCAGTTTTATTTTTTCCCTCTGAGAGGAAAAAAAGTCAAGAGAAAAATAAGTATGAGCCAGATAGAAGTGATTAGAAATAACTGACCCTAAATCTCTTTCAGTTTTAGTCAAATCTCCCTTCCATTCCGGCTGGTCTCTAACTCCAGTTAAAAGTAAATAATATTGGGGTGCCTGGGTGACTCAGCCGTTAAGCGGCTGCTTTCGGCTCAGGTCATGATCCCAGCGTCCTGGGATCGAGCCCCGCATCGGGCTCTCTGCTCCGCAGGAAGCCTGCTTCTTCCTCTCCCACTCCCCATGCTTGTGTTCTCTCTCTCTCTCTTTCTCTCTCTCTCTCTCTGTCAAATAAATAAATAAAATCTTTAAAAAAAAGTAAATAATATTCTTTTGACCTTAAAATACAGTGAATATCTAGATTCTGGTATGTCTCTATTTCAACATCTCACAAGGACCTTTATGACCCAGCCTCTTCTGTATCTGCCTTTCTAGTCCCTCCTATGCCACAATTCCTTTGGCACTTGAGGCCCTAGTTACAGTGAACTCCTCAAGGGTCCCAGCATGCTCAGGCTATTCCTCCTGCTAATTTTCCTCCCCATTCTAGTGACTTTCTGACTCCTAGGCTTGCATTTACCGGAAATTAAGGCACTACCATCTCTTAAGAGACTCTTTGATTCTTTCTAGATTAAACTGAATGCCTTTCTTTTGTGTGGCCATTGCAATCTGTCCAAGCGTCTTTCAGAATTATACTGCACTCCTAATTTTTGGTATATTCATGTGTTTTCCATGCTAGGTTGTGACCTACTTGAGAGCAGACTTGTTTATCCTTATATATCCTAATACATAACCGTCTCTGGCACAGAGTAGCTACTCAGCGAATGTTTGTTGAATGAACAAATGAATGGCTTCTGATATGAAATGACAGGAAATCATTCCTTGTGGAGTTGGTGGTGATGAGAGTTCTGATTTTGTGGCTGCATCTGGTCCTGGCTAAAACAGTACTTCTGCCTTTGTATTTGCAGGTTGCTAAAAGCAGTATTTTGCTTGAAAATGTGTTGCTTTATTCCATATGTTCATGGTCCAGCCTGGGGGCTATTAATTGCTTTCTGTGGGTCTTGCAGAAGTTTGCTTTGGAAGAAATATAAGTTTTTCATTGGTATTGTCTAGCTCTTCCTTTGACCATTTACTGCTGTGAGCATTTTGTCCTCATGCGTAAAGAAGAATGATTAGTCAGTTTGGGTCACAAGGTTTCCAGACAACTAGTGGCCAGCTTGGGAGTAGGTAATGGCTTTAACACCAGGTGTGTGACTTACTGGCTGATGGGCCTTTGGGAGTTGAGCTCAATATCATCATTTTCAGGATACAAGATTATTTGCCCAAACTTTATTCAGAAATTTGAACTCATTGACTATGAAATTATCTGTACTAGTTCTTTGCTCAGGCTAATACTGTACTAACACTGAAGCTGATGAATTAATTCTTTGTTAGGAGGCTATGTGTTCTGAGTTACTAACCCAGAAATTAAGGAATCATGCTGATGCATTAAGTCACCCTCTTGGTTCTTTGTGGTAAAATAATTTGAGAGTGTACTATCTAAATTATTTTCATTTAATTCTCATGATTGATCAGATCACATAGAAATCCCACTGAAGACCAGGTGTGAGGAACCTTATTAAAACCTACATAATGCAGTTCTTCTTTCATGCAGGTGACAAACATAGTGGACTACAGAAAAGAAAAGAATGAAAAGTAACTGTACTTAAAGATAAAAATTGATACGAGATAAGGAAAACTGAGACAAAGTATAAGACATTAAATATGGCAAGCAACTGTGAAGTTGAAGATATTTTGTAAGCAGTTTTGAGATTTTGATTATAATACAGGTTAGAAGCAATAAAAACAAGGATCATTTCAGCCAGCATAGATACATGTACTAGTGCCCAGTTATGGTCTTATAACACCGTTGGTGAATGTTGTATATAGGCAGAAATGAAAACGTTTGCCTTGTAATAAGTATACCTTGCACACATATCATAGTTCATAAAACACTTTTATGTACATATCCTTTACCCTTCCAACAACCCTGTGATGCAGGTTGCTCCATTTTACAGATGAAGAAGCAAACACAAAGAGGTGAAGTGGCTTGCTTTCAAGTGCACAAAGCCAGTAAGAAGAAAAGTTGGGACTTGATGCCAGGTTTTCTGATCCTAGGTTTAGGACCCCTTTTATATCCTCATAGGATACTGTTAGGTCTTTAGTCTGGGGGGATAGTTACTCCTTATTCCAGGCTTCTGGCCAGTAAAAGTACACACAATGAAGGTAGTGCCACACAGAGAGGAGAGCATCAGCTCTGTTAACAGTAGCCCAGAAACTCTAAAGGGCTGGATAGGGGAGGAACCTAGAGGGAGCCCCACCCTCCTAACAAATCACTTAGTGTTCAAGACAAAAACCCAGAACCCACAACCCTGAGATCAAGCATCACAGTTCTACAGGCTGAGCTGGCCACGTGCCCCAAGGCTCATTTTTTCCATAGGCCCTAGATCTGCCTTCTATCTCTCTCATTCTTGACCATAACCTCACTTTAAGGCTTCTGCTCCCTGTTTTTTCCCCTTACCTTTCTGTCATGACACTTCCTTTTTTCTTTTTCTTTCTCTCTCTTTTTTAAGATTTGTTTATTTTAGAGAGAGAGAGGGAAAGAGAAAGAGCATGAGCAGAAGGGACGGAGGGAGAAGGAGAGAGAATCCCAGGCAGACTCTGTGCTGAGTGTGGAGCCCAACACAGGACTCGATCCCACGACCCTGAGATCACGACCTGAGCTGAATGAAACCAAGAATCGGAGGTGTAACTGACTGTGCCACCCAGGCACCACTCTATCATGGTTTAGAATCTCTTGCTTTTGGAAAGTCCTTGACTTTTTAACTTTTCCCCTCATGATTATACCAGTAATACTAGCAATATATGAGCACAGTAAAATTCAGACATTTTTAAATAAGGAAAGGAACCCATAATCCATGTCTCAGTGTTAATCACCATTGAGAATTCAGTCTATTTCTGCTGAGGTTGTGATCTTGGGGTGGTAAGATAGACCCCTGTGTGGGACAGAGTCTGTTTGAGACTCCTTCTTCCTCTCCCCGTCCCTTGAGGGGGCATGCAGGTGCACTCTCTTTCTTTCAAATAAATAAATCTAAAAAAAAAAAAAAGAATTTGGTCTATATTTATTCACATTGTTTTCTACTGGGTTTGCTGACATGTGTATAGGTGCATGTGTATGTGAGAGAGAGAGGTAAATAATTCCTTTTTACATAAGTGGGATTACAATATATCTACTCTTCTATAAGTTTTTCATTTAATGCTTTTATCTTGGGCATTTTCCCATGTTTAATACACAGATCTATCATGTATTTTAATAGTTACATAATATTATATTGCATATTTGTATCAATTTTTCTAGTCCCCTGGTGATAGATATTTGTTTCTGTCTTTGCAGCTACAAGCATCCTTGTATATATGTATCTTTGTATACTTCCTTGTATACATTGTATACATCTTTCTGTACTTTGTATACTTATGATAAAATCCTATAAGTGGGTTTTCTGTGTCAATGAATGGATGTTTAAAATGTTTCTAGATAATATCAAATAACTGAAAATATTGTATTTACAGTTCTCCCTTAGCACTGAACATTATCAAATATTTTTAATCTTTACCAGTTTGAAGCTAATTTTGAGCAAAAAATTTTTTTTTAAGATTTTATATATTTATTTGACAGATCACAAGTAGTCAGAGAGACAGGCAGAGAGAGAGGAGCAAGCAGGCTCCCTGCTGAGCAGAGAGCCTGATGCAGGGCTGGATCCCAGGACGCTGAGATCATGCCCTGAGCTGAAGGCAAAGGTTTTAACCCACTAAACCACCCAGGTGCCCCTGAACAAATTTTTTTGAAGCCTAGATAACATTTTCTTATTGAGGAGGAGGAACATCTTTTCATGTGTTTATTTTGTATGTATTAATTAGTTGATTAATTAGTGTCTCCTTTCTAGCTTCTCCCTAACCACCTCTCCCCTTTTGGTTTTTATCTACATGTAAGGTAGAACCATAGTAACTTAACTTAGCTCTGGTCTCTCATGCAACCCTAGCCTTCTCCTTCCTATCCATGTTTCTTATTTAAAATGCAATTTTACTGCCATTCCCTTACCACCGGTTTTATCTATGTCTCTTAATGCTTTGTGGTCTGGCTTCTGGTCTTACATTTCTCCTGGACTCTCTCTCTGAGGTGAATTCCTTATTGTTGTGGACAACAGTTTTTTTTCTTGATGTTTGTTCACCCTTGTTATGACCAACTCCCCACTCCCCAGGGGAGAGAAGCCACATATGAATGGACTTTTTATTATGGAGAATTTCAAACATATACAACAACAGGGAATATAGTATATGAACCCCATCTACCCATAACCCAATTTTGAGAATTATCAACATTCCTCCGATTTTTTTCTTTCAGTTGTCCTCCCCACGTTTTGGTTGTTGTTGGCATATTTCAAAGCTAAATCTCAAACATTGTCACTGAGTTTATATCTCTTACTGATAAGAACATTCTTTTTTTTTTTTTTGAGATTTTATTTATTTGTTTGAGAGAGAAAGTATGCATGCATGAGTGAGGGGAGGGGCAGAGTGGGAGGGATAAGCAGACTCCCCACTGAGTAGGGAGCCTGATGCGGGGCTCCATCCCAGGACCCTGAGATCATGACCTGAGCCACCCAGGTGCCCCACGAACATTCTGTTTTTTAAATGTCATTATGTTGCCATTTTCTACCCTAATAAAAATTAACAATATTTCCTGAATGGTGAGGACTTGATTTATTTTATTTTTTTTAAGATTTTATTTATTAGAGAGAGATTGAAAGCACAAGCAGGGGGTGGAGCAGTAGGAGAGGGAGAAGCAGACTCCCCACTGAGCCCGAAGCAGCTCAATCCCAGGGCTCCTGAGACAAACACAGACATTTAACCATCTGAGCCACCCAGGTGGCCCAGGACTTGGTTTTTTTCTTTTTTTTTTCTTTCTTTTTTTTTCCCCAGGACTTGATTTTTAATCCTGGCTCTGTGATACCTGCTGTTTAACTTGGGCAATTTGTAAGCTTGTTTTCCCTTTTTGAATGGTAGTGAGGATAATCATAATTCCGTCTCATAGGATTGTTGGGAGATTGAGATTATCTCATACTCCCACATAAAGTGCTCAGCACAGTGCTTTACCTGTGTGGGGCACAAACATTTTTTGTCTCACTCTGTCTTTATTCATCCATTCTTGATTCAGCAGATAATTTTTTGAGCATGTATATTTTAGCCGAAGAACTAACACTGACCTTGGCTTCTAGGATTCTATGCTGTCTTGATTCTCTGCCTAATTCTCAGATGTGCCTTTGTAAAAGCCCTTCCTTTTGTCCCTCTGGGTATGGATGTAACCCAGGTTTGTTGTTTTCTTCTTTGCCTGGCCCTCAGAGACCTGGCTCTTCCACTCCCACCACCTCAGGCTGTCCAAGTGACTCAGTTCTATAACCGTGGTTTCTTTACAAAGCAACAAACTCACATGTTGTCCTGACTTTTGGACATTTCTGTCTGACCAGGGGTATGAGTGTAAAGTGCACTGAATTGAGTATACAAACCAGGGCTGCAACTCCCGTCTCAGCCACTGGGCAATTCAGTCACCTCTCTTGGTCTTGGTCGAAAGGACGGAAGGGCTGAATTAAGAGTCTGACATTCTAGCCAGCTTAAAGGCCCTTCAGCTGTGAGAAGGTGATTTTAGAAATGTCCTCAGCATAGGTGGAACCACAGCCACCATTCTGCTCCTCAGACAAGTTTCTGACTTCCCCTACCTGCCCTCTTCTGGGAAATCCAGGCTTTACCCTATGGCTCTTCCCTCTCATTTGTCCTTAACATAGGGCTGGTTACCTCCTGGCTAAATCTTTAGGTGATTTTGATTCCTGGCTCTTCCTGGAACACATTGTTAGCCTCTTTCAGCTTTACGTCTGTATTCACATTGTGTCCTTTGGTCGTATTGATGTTTCTCCTGAACCTGCGTTCTGGCTATTGAAATTATAACCATCTTTGTAAGCTTAGTTCAGATGACAGCTTCATCCACATTGGAAGTGAATCCTCCCTCTTCTGACTCTCATGACTGGCAGTAAGTATATCAGTGACATTTCACAGTATGCCTGGTTTCACATATTTGCATAAGTTTTATTTTTTCTTACCTTCTAGTTTGTAATCCCCTTTAGTACAGGTACCACATTTACATTGTGTGTAATTTTGCATCATATGGTATCTAGCACAATTCGTTGTGCTGATAGTTTTGCAATAAATACTGATTAAATAATAAGTGAACTAAAGTGGGCTTTGCTTCAAGGTAAGAACATTTATAGAAATGTTTTTAAACCAGGTTGTTCGAAGGATGTGGTAATTAGTGAAGAAGGCCCAGCTTGTGAAATGGTACAAATGGTACTAATTTAGGTACTAATTCCTTGATTCCAAAATTCAAAGAGTCCTCTGCTTTCCTGTCCTGTCTTAGAGTTGGGAGATTTTTCTGACTCCTGGGTAATATGACTTAGCTTCTTCAAAGCATCTCCATTAGCATTGTTGTCATTATGGAGTAGCTAAAGGTAATCAACAATTATTGAAAACTTACTATGTGTGAAGGAATGTACTAATTATTTTTTCACTTAATTTAAAAAACCTTAGATATGCACTTTTTTATTCTCATTTTATAAATGAAACCTAGATTTAGAGAAATTAAGTAACTTCTTCAATATCCTTTAGATAGAAAGTGGCATTGCTGGGACTGTGACCTAGGGCATCTCATCTTAGAGCCCATAGTCTTTCTTTATATTTTGTTTAATTTTTCGAGAGCCCATATTCTTAATTGATTTACTGCTTTCCTCTCCAAAACACGTTTATTGCCAGTTAGCTCTTTGATGTTTATTTTTCACTCACCCGTTACCAAATACCTTGCATGAATTTCTTTATTTTTCCTGCCCAAACCAGTTATCCTGCTCTTTCTAATTTTGGTGAAGAGATGCTGTTGCCCTTGCAATCCTCCAGACTTTTAAGTCTCAGAATCCTATTTAATTCCTCCCTTTCCTTCCCATGCAGAAAATTCTGTTGGGTTTTCCCCTGCTCCATTCTTTTTGGTTTCTTTGCCTTCCCCTTAACCCAAGCCCTTCGGGTCTAGTCCTGGATTGTGACAGCTGATTTTCCTTCCTCCTTCCTCTCATCTTTGAAGTTCTGGAAGATTTTTGCCCTTCTATCTCCACTTAAGAATCTTTCCGTGGTTCCTGTAGCTGGGATTTCTAAAAGCCAGTTTTCAAATAGTTTCATAATCATCTGTGGGACTTCTTTAAAGCATGTAGTGTCTTCAGAGTAACACTGTGAGATCAGTGCTATTACTTGCAGTTTAGAGATGAGAATACGGAGGCTTAACCAGACTGAGTCACTTATACAAGATCACTATTGGTGGGAACTGGGGAAGTATGTATTTTTAATAAGCTCTTCAGATTCTGATGCCGTGAGAAACACCAGGTTTAAAATGGAAACACCACTCAGCCTTCAACTCCTTTTAGAATTCCTTCCCTAAATGTCTTTGTGGTTCCAGTGACCCCTCCATATGTGAAATTTCTATAGCATTTGACTCTTGATTATGCCCATCTTGCTGATGTCTTTCCTGAATAGCATACTTCTCTGGTTGATTCTTCTCTGCATCTCTGACTTTCTCTGCAGTCTACTATTTTCCACTCTCTCGTGCCTTGGCATATTCTTGGCTACCTTCCCCCTCTACACATACCCCTGAGTCTCTTGCATATTTGGGGCTTCAGCTACCTAAGTTTGGCAGGAACACCTAAATCTGTATCTCTGATCCCAATTCATTTTCCAGCTGTTTCTGGCATTTTAACACTGTAACTACACCATTGTGCAAACTGGAAACCTGGGCCATCGATAAGAGCTTGGAGTTAGAAGTCTTAAGTTGAAATCAAATTCTACTACTTGTCTAGCTGGGTATAATTGGGACAGGTCACTTAACCTCTCTAAACCTTAGATTTCTTCTTTGTGGAATGGGGATAACATTGCTTTCCTCATGGTATTATTGTTAAGATATAATGAGAGAATGTCAATAAAACATTTAGCAATTTTGTTAATATTTATGGAGCCCTTCCTATGTACCAAGGACTGTGTTGGATGCTGGGGAAATAGTGCTGACCAAGACTGCCCTCATGGAACTCTGGTTGGCTACTGAAGCCTTACTGGTTTTGTCTCCGCAGTCTCTAATGTTTCCACTTTCTCCTTTCTCATTGCCCTACTGTGGCTCAGGGTCTCACCACCTTTTGCCCAGTGTTAAAGCAGCTTCCTACCTAATCTCCTTGCCTCCACACAGCCATCAGAGTGTTCTTTTTATTTTTATTTTTTACTTATTTTTTTAGGGAGAGAGAGCACGTGTGTGCAAGCATGAGGTGGAGGAATAAGGACAGAGAGAGATAGAGAGAGAGAATCTTAAGTAGGCTCCATGTGGAGCCTGACTTGGAGCTTGATCTCATAACCCTAACATCATGACCTGAGCTGAAATCAAAAGTTGGACACCTAACTGACTGAGCCATCCAGGTGCCCACAGAATGCTCTTTTTTGGGAATTTAGATGATGCCAATTATCCTTCAGTGGCTCTTTAGGGGCATACAGAGTAAGGGGAGGACTGCATGGAGATAGATATTGAGTCCACTTCTGAGCTCAGCAGAGAAGCACTCAACAGTATAATGGTTATGTCTGCCAGAGATAGAGACAAGAAAGTGTTGCCAGGTGCCATATATTTGCCAGTCCTTGTATAGGACAAAGTTCAGACTCCTCAGCAAAGTCTTCAGGACACTGTTGGATCAGGATCTGGGCTGTCTACTTCTCATCTCTTGCAGTCTCCCTCTATACTCCCTCAAACTGTGCATAAGCAGGGGGAGTGGCAGGCAGAGAGAGAAGCAGACTCCCTACTGAGGAAGGAGCCTGACGTGGACTCTATCCCCTGCTAGACTTGTTTTTCATCCATTGACACTAGAGTCGATATTTCAGATTAAATTTTTTTTAAGATTTTACTTATTTATTTGACAGAGAGAGATCACAAGTAGGCAGAGAGGTAGGCAGAGAGAGAGGAGGCAGGCTCCCTGCTGAGCAGAGAACCCAATGCGGGACTCAATCCCAGGACCCTGAGAGCATGACCTGAGCCGAAGGCAGAGGCTTAATCCACTGAGCTACCCAGGCGCCCCAGATTAAATGTTTTTTAAAACATTTTAGATGCTTAGAGGAAGACTTGATTTTTTTTTAAATTAAAATTAAATCAAAACCATGTGCTAAGGCAGCATCTTAAAGAACAATTCCACGTCAAGGGCATTTTGGCTCATTTTTCTCCCTTGAAGACTCACTTCTCATACTATTTTTCCATAAGTGAAAGTAGCAAAGAGCGCCTTTGTGAGGTATAAAATCAATGCATTACTTTTGAGAAATCAAATCTGTGAAACAGTAGTAGCATCAATAAAATAGTCTATAGAAGTGGAAACTGTTACTCTTTCACATTTAGTATTTTAAAATTTTGTATCTGCCGATATTCTTCCTTTCCCAGGTTATGTCTCTCAAGCTATCTATCTCTCAGGCTTCTCAAAGAATCTTGAATCTTCATGTAGGTAGAACATTTGGTTCTTACCATTTATATAAATCTTATTTCTAGTTTAAAGGGAGAATATCTCTGTCTTGGATGTTTTTCATTTAGTAACTTTGGTGTCTTACACTTGGCAACTTTTGCCTCACCTGATGGCTGCAGATATGAACTGATACATTCCAGAGCCCATTTGGTTGCCTTCTTCTGTGAGTGACCCTTTGGTGTGGGATATTCTCACTGTCTGCATATTCTTCTCTCCCCTACTGTTCTATTCACTCATTGTTTGTAGACTTGGTTTATCCAGTTTTGTCTGGATGGAATGCCTGTTTTATGGGCTTGGGGCCAATTTTTTACTTAAATTTTGGTTAAAACTGTATAGTACTCCAGCTGCTGTCTGAAGAGATGAGCTCTCCAAAAGCATTTTTTTTAAGATTTTATTTATTTATTTTACAGAGAGAGATCACAAGTAGGCAGAGAGGCAGGCAGAGAGAGAGGGGGGAAGCAGGCTTCCCGCTGAGCAGAGAGCCTGATGTGGGGCTCGATCCCAGGACCCTGAGATCATGATCTGAGCTGAAGGCAGAGGTTTCAGGTGCCCCCACCAGGTGCCCCCAAAGCAGTTTTATTTGTTTAGAAACCAGATAGCACTTACTATGATGGAAGATGGTACACACTTATCAGAAAGAAAAACAGGCTCTGCCTAAGTGGAACATTGGTTGTCTATATGAGAACCAGCATACTGTCGTATACTGGGCAGTCTCACTGAGGTTTTCAAATGCGCTGGAGCTGCAATAAGACCAGTGTTTTCATGAGAGAGACCGTGAAATAAGTTTCACATCTATGTAGGATTTGTTTGCATTCTGCTAGGTTACTAAGTACTTACTGTATTGCTGGGTCATAAGCTGTGTGAACCCTTACTGCACCTGATGTATAGATGTCATTACCCCAGATGAGGAGAAAGTAAATTGTTTCAGTTAACTGGTGCCTTTAACCTAGGTCTCTCTGACACCGCCCTGTGATATATCTACTGCCTTTTCAACACTGCTGATAGTAAAAGCTGGGATATGCATGACATCTGGTCTCTAGCCTGGGCTGGTGTCTGAGAAAGAGGTGACAGCAGCACCCTAGGCACTGATTAGGGAAACCTAGAAGAGAAGCCTCCTGTGTCTTCCATTGAGACTTGAATAACAGTACTCCATTAGCTGTTTATTTTGCCTCCTGAATGGTTCTCAAGTCTGGCCTTTCCTCTGTCTTTTTATCTGGCTCTGTTTCCTGTCTTTTACTCCATCTTCACATTTCTTCCAGCAAATTTTTTTCTCCAGCCCATGTTTTGAACTCACAGTATGCTAAATACTGAGCTTAGTGAACCTCTACTACTACTACTCAGTATTCTTTGTTGACTAGTACCCCAGGAGGCTGTATCCTTAAGTAATGGCTTTGGTTTCTTACAGTGTTTGAGCTTTCCAAGTACTGGTTCTCGTCATGACTTCTATTCATTCTCTGAAGCTTCTCAGAACAGCCTGATCCAAGATCTCAGAGCCTCTGTATGTCAGGGTCCAGAGAATGCGCATTTTATTTTATTTTTATTATTTTAAAAAAGATTTTATTTGAGAGAGAGGGAACACATGTGTGCGTGCGTGCATGTGCGCACACACATGTGGGGAGGAACCGAGGGAGAGTGAGGGGTAAGAGTGCAATGCCTGTAGGGGGTGTTGACCTTGTGACCCCAAGATCATGACCTGAGCCAAAATCACGAATCATATGCTTAACCTACTGAGCCACCCAGGCACCCCCAGAGAATATGCATTTTTGTTAAAAAAAAACCCAAAAACCTCTTGATTTATAAAGTCATGGTCTTCACCGCCCCCCCTTCCCCCCCAGCTCCAGTGTGTTTATCAAAAATCACAAGGGTCAGCAGTTAGAATGTAGTAATAACGTAGTATTTGCTTTATCATTTTGCTGAGAAGGAGTTATTCCTTTTTAACTCTATGTGTAAGCATGTGGCAGTACATTTGGTGAGTTTTAACTGATTGTTAAGTCTGCAGATAATGAAAGTATTGACTTTCCCTGATACTGGAAAAAGCTCAGGTGTGGGAGGATTAGTTACTAGGTGGTAGAGTATCGGCTTGTCCTCCACAGATCATAATCCCTTTCCTTTCACTAATGTTCCTCTCAAGTCCCTAAATATGCTGTGGTTATTTTCAAATCTTCCTTAAAAATTGATTACAGTAGCCCCTCTTTACCTGTGGGGAGTATGTTCCAAGAGCCCCAGTGGATGCTGGAAGCTGCAGATAGTACCAAACCCTATATGTACTGTGTTTTTATCTTACACATACGTAAGTTTAAATTTATAAATTAGGCAAAGTAAGAGATTAACAATAAAAATGATAGAACAATGATAAAAGTATATTGTAATAAAAATTATGTGAGTGTGGTCTCTTTCTCTCAAAATACCTTACTGTATTGTGTGATGATGTGAGATGATAAAATGCCTGTGTGATGAGATGCAGTGAGGTGAATGATGTAGGCACTGTGATATAGTGACCTGATGATATGTCAGAAGGAAGACCATCTGCAGATAAGGGGAGTATTACTGTACTTCGTGTCAAGTTTAGAGGCAACCTACGGGAGACATCTTTTGGAAAGCAAAATTAAATAATTGATTCATCTATTGATGTGTTTTTCAGGATTTCGAGTCAGCTGGCTCTAGAGTCTTTATCCTGGTGTTAATGCATTGTATAGATAAGTCTTTTGAAGTGTTTGAAGCTGCTTCCAGGGCTTGGTAAGGACCCAGGAAATCTACAGGCCAGGAATATCTTTTTCAAAGCAATGAAGGAATTTGTCTCTGCGTTATACAGGAAAACACATGCCCACTGTGGGCCACAGTTAGCAGATTACAGTAGACTTGGAGTCCTCCATAGATGTAACTGAAGATGTGAGATTTGTTATCTAGGATGCCTAACCAAATGTAAACAGAGCAAGGAGTTAGAAATGGACGAGGTATGTGGTATAAGAGGTGCTCTTGGAGTCTTCCTTTCCGGGTCCCTGGCTGGCTCAGTCAGTAGAGCATGAGCATATGTTTTTTGATCTCAGGGGCTTGAGTTCAAGCCCCACATTGAGCAATGGAGCCTACTAAAAATAAAAATAAAGGAGTGATTGGGTGGCTTAGTTGGTTAAGCATCTTTTCGGCTCAGGTTATGAGCCCAGTGTCCTGGGATGGAATCCTGCTCAGCAGGGAGTCTGATTCTTTCCCTCCCTGCTCTTGTGTGTGTGCGTGCGCTCTCTCTCTCTCCCCCTCTCAAATAAATAAATAAATAAAAATTTAAAAATAAAGAAAGAAACACAGAGTCTTATTTCCTTTAACCCTCTAAAAAAGAGGGTAATTAATATTCTTAGGATTCAGAACAGCATGGATATTGACTTCTTGTCTAAACCAGAGATTGCCTACTGAAGAAATTAGTCCAGATGTGATACTATCATAGGGGAAAAAGAGTTAAAATGGGTGCAGTTACAGCTATGCAGGAGCCTATAGTGCCTGTTATTTATATGTTTATAATAGGATGCTGTTAAGAAACCGTTTTTCATTTGAGGATCATGTGTTTGATGTCTTTGTACAAATCCAAATGAGAGAAGCTTTATTTCTTCCCATTTTGTTGATGATAACGGAAGGTATGGAACTCCGAAGGCAGTGTCCAGAGGTGAGAACAGGGAGAGGCCTTTTCACTACTTGCACACTACTCCGTCTAGTTGTCAGATGCTCTGGGACGCCAACATAAGTTGCCAGGATTGAGCTTCAGAAACATGTATAAGTGTTGAACTCCTCAGTCCTGATTCTTTTCTTACTGAGATTAAGGTCTTTTGTCTGTAGAGTTGCTTAACACCAGTACCCCTGGGCACCAGTTGTCTTCTTCTTAAAGAAAGGAGGCTTTGAGGTAGTACCTTGGCAGGTGACTGTCCTTCCCCAAGAGTAGTTACCGCCCTCCTACACCCAACCTGACACTGTCTAGCACAGGCAGAGCGGGGCCTGCTGTACTGTTTAATTAGCAAGTATGTTCTTCCTTCAGTGTGTTTATGTCTGTCAGATGTTCATCTTATTACTTAAGAAAATCATTACATATTAATCCAGTTAGAACTAATGTGAGGATTTTAATAAGTGATATAGTTTGTGAAACATAGCATGCCTGTGGAAGCTCAGCAGATCAGATTGCCACAAGCATGTGTCCTTAGTATTTGATAAAGGCGATTTAGGGTTGGGTCACCAGCTGGAAAGATGTGATGAACCTCCACTTATCCAAGGTTCCATCATTAGAGCTAGAACTGATTTTTAAAAATATTTTATTTTTATTGTTTATTTTAGAGAGAGAAAGCAGGGGAGAGGGGAGGAACGGAGGGAGAGTTAGAAGCAGACTCCACGCTGAGCATGGAGCCTAACTTGGGGCTCGGTCCCACGGCTCTCAGATTGTGACCTGAGCCAAAACCAAGAGTCAGATGCTCAACTGACACAGCCACCCAGGCACCCCTGGAACTGATTTTTTTTTTTTAAAGATTTTATTTACTTATTTGACAGAGAGAGATCACAAGTAGGCAGAGAGGCAGGCGGTGGCGGGGGAAGCAGGCTTCCTGCTGAGCAGAGAGCCCGATGTGGGGCTCGATCCCAGGACCCTGAGATCATGACCTGAGCTTAAGGCAGAGGCTTTAACCCACTGAGCCACCCAGGCGCCCCTGGAACTGATTTTTTTTTTTTAAGATTTATTTATTTATTTATTTATTCATTCATTCATTCATTCATTCATTCATTTATTTAACAAAGAGAGGAGCAGGCTCCCTGCCGAGCAAGGAGCCCGATGTGGGACTCGATCCCAGGATGCTGGGACCATGACCTGAGCCGAAGGCAGCTGCTTAACCAACTGAGCCACCCAGGCATCCCTAGAACTGATTTTTTTAAAACTAATTTTTAATGCCAAAAAATTACTTTTAGAGGTGGCTGCTTGTGAGAACTTGTATTTATTATTTTGGATGGTTGTTGGTTATTGTTTATTCTGTTTATTTATTTCAAACATACAGAAGAGTATTCAGAATAATATAAAAATGCTTATGACCCTCCAGCTTTATCATATCTCAATATATCATAATCCTGCTTCAGATATTCGTACTTAAAAAAACAAACCAGAGTAGAGATATTTAACTTCTTAGTCCCATTTACTTCCTTACCCCAGCAGTAATACTATTCTGAATTACATGTTATTCCCATGCATGTTTTCCTTCTTTTACTACATGTATGTTTCCTTACAACATTGAGTGTTGTTTTGTATATTTTAAAACTTTATATAATGGTTATTATCTTGTATTTATCTTTCTAAAACTTTTTCACTTAATATTATGTTATTGAAGTTTATCCATATTGATTTATGTTATATTCTAGTTCATTTACTTCAAGTTGTATAATATTCCATTGGATGAGAGGACTATAATGTATTTGTACATTTTCTTTTTTTTTTTTTTTTAAGATTTTATTTATTTATTTAACACAGAGAGAGAGAGAGAGAGAGAGAGAGAGAGAGAGAGAGAGAGAGAGAGTGAGCACAAGCAGGGGGAGCAGGAGAGGGAGAAGCAGGCTCCCCATTGAGCAGGGAGCCTGATGTGGGGCTTGATCCCAGGACACTGGGATCATGACCTGAGCCGAAGGCAGCCACCTAACTGACTAAGCCACCCAGGCGCGCTGATTTGTGCATTTTCTTATTCATGAGTATTTAGATTGCTTTTTTTTCTACCCATCCTTATAATGATACAACATAGTTTCAAATTTTCCTTGTATACCTGTTCTAGAATTTTCCTAGGAGCAAAATTTATGAATCATAGAGCTGGGTATCTTTAACCTTGCTAGATATTTCCTATTACTTAAGGTATCAACTTACACTCCCACCAGTTATCTGTAAGAACCCTTACTTAGTAGCCTCTCCAGCACTTTGTACTGTCAGACGGTGGTAAAACTTTATCTAATGTGTGTGAAATGCCTTTTGATCATTTGAGTTTTCTAAGAGTTACCTAGTCTTATCCTTTATCTTCTCGCTGGTTTTTAAGAGTTCCTCATATATTGTGGATATTAATCCTTTCACTGGTTCTATGCCTGCACATGTCCCCCAGACTATGGATTATCTTTGCTTTGTTTATGATATTTTCTTGTGCAGACATTTTCATTTTTGATGTAGTGAAATTTATTGATCTTTCCCTTTATAGTTTATACATTTTGTGCCTTGGGATTTTGATTAGAAGTGCATTGAGTTCACAGGGAAAATTGACATATAAGTCTTTATCTTGGAACATATCACATCTTTCTGATTTTTTAGGTCTATTTAAGTGAGATTGTTACACTTTTTACCACAAAAGTTTTAGATGTGTTTCCCTAGATTTATTGCCAGATAACATGGTTATTGTTGCTATTCTAAGTAATATTTTTAAAGTTATACTTTCTGTCTAAATGGGTGTTGGATGCATATAGAAATAAGATAGATTTGGGGCGCCTGGGTGGCTCAGTCAGTTAAGCACATACTTTCGGCTCAGGTCATGATCCTGGAGCCGTGGGATAGAGCCCTGTGTTGGGCTCCCTCCTTAGTATGGAGTCTGCTTGTCCCTCTCCCTCTGCTCTCCCCCTGCTCATGCATGCCCTTTCTCTCAAATAAATTAAAATCTTTAAAAAGATAGATTTTCCCATATTCTTTCATCTAACTACCTTACTAAGCTCTCCTGTATTTCTAATAGTAGTTTAACTGTAGATTTTCTGTGAAGAATAAATAGGATCCTCTGTTGTTGACAGTTTTCTTTCTTTGATCCGATCTTTATGGTTTGTGTATGTGTGTGTCTTGTTTGTTCGTTAGACTCTCTAACAACTTGGGGGCTCTTAGGTGGCTCAGTTGGTTGAGTGTCCTGATCTCATGGGTGGTGGGATTGAACCCTGTGTCAGGCTCCGCACTCAGCAAGAGTCTGCTTGTATACTCTCTCCCTCTGTCCCTTCCCCCACTTGCACTCATTCTTTCTCTCTCTAAAGTAAATAAATAAATCTTAAAAAAAAAAAAGGAATCTCTAACAACATGATGTTAATAAAAATATTGATAGCATGCAACCATATCTCCTACCTGACTTTGTAGTGTATGCTCCTCATCACACTAAATGTGTTGTGGTGGCTTTTGGTAGATTCCTTTTATCTAGTGAAAGAAGTTTTTGTCTGGTTTGAGAAGAGTTTGTTTGCTTTTGTCATCACGAATGAGTTTTAAATTTTACGAAAGTTTTTTCTGCTTCTTTTCAGATAATATATTTATCTCCTTTAATCTGGTAGTTTTATTATCAGAAGTTTTTAGTAAACTAGTTTTAGTCTTACCCTGTTGATTCTTGCTTTTGTTTGGTTAGTTGCTCATGTGTTTGTACTTTTGGATTGTGAGTTCATCTTCAGTAAGGCTTTATCTGTGAGTCTTATGTGGCCCAGGTAGAGGTATGTCCCAGAGATGTTTTACATTTACTTCTAGGTGACTAGTGTATATCACTTGCCTGGGACCACTTTAGTTTATTTTTTTCTTTTTTTTTAAAGATTCATTTATTTATTTATTTGAGAGGACGAGGGGTTGAGGGAGAAGGAGAGAGAATCCCAAGCAGTGTCCATACTCAGCAGAGTGGGGCTCAGTTTCACTACCTCAAGATCACCACCTGAGCTAAAACCAAGAGTTGGATGCTTAACTGACTGTGCCACCCAGGTGCCTCCCCCATCCCTCCACTTTTTATTTTTTTTATTATTTATTTATTTATTTATTTATTTGACGGAGAGAGAAAGATTATAAGTAGGCAGAGAGGCAGGCAGAGAGAGAGGGGGAAGCAGGCTCCCTGCTGAGCAGAGAGCCTGATGTGGGGCTCGATCCCAGGACCCTGAGATTATGACCTGAGCTGAAGGCAGAGGCTTTAACCCACTGAGCCACCCAGGCGCCCCTCCACTTTTTTTTTTTTTTTTAAAGATTTTATTTATTTATTTGACAGAGGGAGAGAGATCACAAGTAGGCAGAGAGGCAGGCAGAGAGAGAGAGGAGGAAGCAGGTTCCCTACTGAGCAGAGAGTCCGGTGCAGGTCTTGATCCCAGGACCCTGAGATCATGACCTGGGCTGAAAGCAGAGGCTTTAACCCACTGAGCCACTCAGGCGCCCCTCCCTCCACTTTTTTAAAGTAGGCTCCATGCCCAGTGTGGAACCCATTGTGGGGCTTGAACTCATGACCCTGAGGTTAAGAACTTAGCTGAGATCAAGAATTGGATTCTTAACTGACAACCACCCAGGTGCCCCTGGACCACTTTAGTTTTGATTAATTTCTTGGGCCATGTAGATTGAATACTTTTTTTCCCCTCCTCCAAACTAGGTTGCCATAAGCTTTTATGTTGTCTTCTGTATTGGTGGTTAGATTTTTTTTCCACACCACTCTTTACTGAGAGTACAGCTCTTTAAGTTCCTGTCTTTATGTACAGGTTGTGGTCTTTTCTATTTAGCTTCTTTGAACCACAAGGCATTGTTTCTTATCTGACCTCCACCCCCCCCCCATAAGATTGGCACCCTCTTTTTCTAGGATTGACATAGTGTCAGCTCTCAAGAGTATTTATATTTTCAGTTTGCCTTTCATTCTTGGTCCTTGGTCTATTCTATTACTTTTTTGTGAAAACAGCTGTGCATTTAAAATGGATATGTGTTGTTTATAATTTTATTCATATTTTTCGGTGTTTTGCAGTGGGAGAATTTGAAAGATCTCCTGTCTGCCAAGGTGCCAAGCAGGAAGCCCTTGTCCAAATTGTTAGACCTTGGTCATTGTGCTGCTACCTTGTTGGTTTCTACTAGAAAACTCTATAACTGTTAACCGGGCATCATCTTCTGGTTCTGCCTACCTTCATGACTTTTGTATACTCAGTATTCAAGTACTCACTCTCAGTTAATAATTTCTTTTGCAGATAATAATTTTATAGGCTTTGGAGCAAAAATGTAATCAGTAGGGATGCTATAAAATGGCATGCTAAATCTTGGTTTTTACTAATTCTGAAATTTGAAATGGAATGTATTTTGTAGTTCTGATCAAGATAACCACAACACTAAGGGAATTTGTAAAATGGCACAAGTTCTTTCCATACTTTTATGTTAGTGGTGGTTTTTAGAAGACTGCCCAAGCTCAAAATATGTCATTATTCTTATAATTTCAATACTTTATTGTAAAGCATGAACTACAGTTTGTATAATACTAATATCAAGTCCAAAATATACATAGGGGCACCTGGGTGGGTCAGTCAGTTAAGCTTCTGACTCCTGACTTCTGCTCAGGTCATGATATCAGGGTCATGAGATCCAGCCTTGTGTTGCTCAGCTGGGAGTCTGCTTGAGATTCTCTCCCCCTCTCTCTCTGCCCCTTCCCCAGCTCGCACACACGCATGCACGCTCCCTCTCTTTCCCTCTCTCAAATAAATAAATAGATCTTTAAAAAATATATGTATATACATACATGTAGAGGCCTGCCTAGTATGTCATTCCAAACTAGTGCAAAAATTATGATAACAACTTCATTCCTCAGACTTTTTGTTCATCTCAGTCTGTGCCCTTTGTCCCTTTTACCAAGACAGTATCGTGGCCCTAAGATTCTTGTGTGAATTATTTTGGTCTCTGTACCTCCTATGTAGTGTAATGGAGTTATGGCCTTGGCTCCATGGAATAAGCATCTTGATCTGAAGAGTGATGAGAGGTAACTGGTTTGGTGTGTGCATCCACACAAGCCATGTTTCAGTCTTTGAGAGATAGCTCTTCTTCCTAAGGGTCAACATCCATTATTTTCTGTTTACAGAGATGAGGTTTTCCTGTAGGTCCTCTTCTTACTTGCAAAATCTATAGCCTGAGTTTTGTCCACACTCCATATGCTTTTCCCCAGAGAAGATATAGAAGTATTAGTATGAAAGAAGCAGCTTTTTTTCTACTTCACTATATTGGCTTTAGGTCAAGTGCACACTTTTTTCCCCACTTATTTTTGCTAATATTCAGATGTCATTGTTTTTGTCAATATTCATGTCCAATGTTAGACCATAGAGAGACATAGGGCAAGGGTACTTAAGTGGTTCAGTGGTATGAATCTTAAGCTGCTTCTTTCTGTAATGATGAAGTGATGTGCACATGTTTATCTGTGTGTGTGCATGCGTGTGTGTTTGTGTGTGTGTGTGTGTGTGTAGGAGCCTAAGAACTGGGCACAAGTTGAATAACCTTGGCCATAAGTAACAATGAAACACATAATCAGATAGATTACATAAGTCTCCTTAGAAGACTGTTCAGAACTGGGCCACATCTATTCAGAGAGGGAGGGTGAGCTGGTGAGTCCAATTTCTACCTGCCTGTGGAGTGCTATTTTTTTTATGACATTGACTAGACCTAGAGCCTTCCAGAGGGAACCCAGGTGAGACTTGCCTAAGAGATGATTCCAGTTCCTGCTGGGCTCAGGGGAAGAGGGAGAGAGGCCTATCCCCTACCAAGAGGACATCCTGTTTGCATATAGGAATGCTGGGAGGCTTAATTAGCCCTTTTTTGTGTCTTAAACGAAGTTTCATACTAATTTTTTATTAATTATAGAGAATATTCAGCTAGGTAATCTTTCAAATCTGTACTTTGAAATATTTTGTACTTAAGTGTTTAAATTTTTGGAGAACTAGGAATGGATGATTTTATTGTTAACCTGTCTTTTAGAAGGTTTTTTATTTTTACCACTAAATGCTTCATTGTGTATTTCCTAAAGACATTTTTTAAAAAAGATTGATTTAGAGAGCGAGCGAGCACATACATGAACATGAGTCGGGTGAAGGGCAGAGGGAGAGAGAGGGGAAGCAGGCTCTCCCCTGCACAGGGAGCGTGACGTAGGGCTCGGTCCCAGGACCCTGAGATCATGACCTGAGCTGAAATCAGGAGTCAGAGGCTTAAGGAACTGAGCCACCCAGGATGTCCTGAGGCTGTCTGGGGGCCCCACCCTAAATCACTTCATTGGCACAAATTCAGGTGTGATCAAAAGGGGGCTCAATGTAAACAACAAAAGACATTCCTTCACTCAGAAAATTCCGAGGGTTTGGGGAGCTCTGCCAGGAACCAGGAGAAAAGACCAAATATATTTTTGTTTTATATCACAGGCACCATAGGGGTCTGCACCTGATTAACATTACCATTTCTTTTAGAACTCTGAGAAGTAGAGCCAGAAGAGTTTACCTATGTCGGGGCACCTGGCTGGCTTAGTTGGTAGAGCATGCAGCTCTTGATCTCAAGGTTGTGAGTTTGAGCTCCATGTTGGGTGTGAAGCCTACTTAAAAAAAAAAAGATATTAAGAAGAGTTTACCTATGTCTTTAAGGAGCTAACCACACAGAGTGCCCAAGTCACTTGGCAAAGCCAAAGTGAAAAACTTGAATAACTGTGTAAATACAATGATGTTAGTATATTAAATTTTTCCTGTAGAATATTTTGAAAATATGAGTATATGTCACAAAATAGTAGTCATCCATTAAAACTTTTATTTGTAGTTGATGCCAATCTAGGAAAAACCATAGCATGCAATCTGTATACCATGTAGTTATAGCTATTTTAAAATGAATGACAATTGAGAATCTAAAGTGATCAATATCAACTCAGAAAATTGTGGTTATTGTTTGTATTATAGAAGGATTTATGTAGAGTTCCTGTTATAGTCTTATTTTTAAAAGCTAGGGCGCCAAGGTGGCTCAGTTGGTAAGCATCTGCCTTCGGCTCAGGGCATGATCTCAGGGTCCCGGGATTGAGCCCCACATCAGGCTCCTGCTCAGTAGGGAGTCCTTTCACTCTCCCTCTCTCTCAAAAATAAATAAAATCTTTTATAAAAAAAATAAAAGCTTTGATTTGTCAAAATGCTACTGGCACAGAGCTTTTTAGGATTGTATCTAGTGGATAGGTTGACTAGATACAGAGAAGTCTTCACCAAAGTTTGTGTGAATGTTTGCAGGGCTGTGAAGGACAGACCATCCGCTCTCTGCTCAGCTTGTGTTTGTCTGGGTTTGTAGGCATCCAGCATGAGCTTGAAGGCTCAGTGATAGAACTCCTAGGAGAAGGGAGAGCATCAGAGGGCTTGGGCTTTGGGAAGAGACTGGGGATGGGGTATGGGAGTCGTTGTAGTGGGAGTTGGAGGGATGGGACACCAACCACAGTTTGGCTTCTCTCCAAGCCTCTTCAGTCTTACCATCTAGTAGATAAACCCAACCTGCTTTTAGGCTGATCTGGACTTAGGGCTGACCTGAACTTCAGGAAACCTAGGGAAAGTAGGCCAAACATGCCCCTGCCTTGTAGGTCCTTATCTCTCTCTTCTCCACTTTAAGAATTGAGAGCTGAGTGGAAAGAGATACATGGCTCACAAGTTGAATGGTAACATACTTAGCCAAAATTGCTTTTACTCTTCCCTCATCCTCAGTATTCAGAGATCCTGGGACCTTACTTTTTTTTTTTTAATCACCCTCACATTATACTGATGATTTAAGACGTTCATGTGGCACACACATGTGTGTGCACGCGCACACACACACGTGTATGTGTGTGTGTTGATTGAGAGAGAGGAAGAGAATTTTTCAGAGTCCAGGTCCCTCTGGGCAGCAGAGGCTATGTCACCTAGCCTTCTTACAGCCAAGGCTGTCACCTCTGCTTCAGCTCATATCTTCCCCACTCAGTTGTTTTTCACCCTCCCTCCCCCCTTTTTTTTTTTCCAAATGACTCCATGGAGAATGAAATGAGTCTTTAATTTACTTCCCTCAGCAGTGGTCGCCTAGAGTTTTATTCCTACTTATCAAAATGCCTGGGACTGACCCTGCAGGGATTTGCTGCTCACTGACCTCTTGGGTGATAGACCTAAGTCAGGGGAGCTTTGGGGGCAAACACAGGGAACCTCAGCCCTTGGCCATTTTAAAGGGTATGTGAATAGCAATAGTAATAAAAGTAAAAATTTGACTTTGCAAATGTAATATTAATTTCAATCACTGAGAAAGTTTGGCCTTGATGGTTAATTATATTTATAAAATAACCTGTGTATATAATTAACAGATTAATCTTGTACTTTTTATTTGAATACAGCATTATATTAAATGTTTTATGTTTATGTAATGTGGTTCTGTTTGTTACATTATTTTTAAATGCTAGTTTTTCTTCATGATACCTGAAAATAGGGACTCTAAAAATAAAATCTTAAAAAAAAAAAAAGACCATAGATCTCTGACTTTTGGTCTTAAATCCTTTTATACTTTAAAAATTATTGGCAAAAATAAATAAATAAAATAAAAATATCGGTGATCCCAAAAAGCTTTTGTTTATATGTGTTATAATGATCAATAGTCACTGTATTAGAAATTTTTAAATAATCGATTTCTTTAAAATATAATAAACTCATTATATATTAACATAAATAAATTTTAATAAAATTGACTATATTTTCCAAAATGAAAAAGTTAGAAAATTAGAACTGTTTTACACATTTGAAAATTTGAAAATGATTGAATAGAGACAGATTCTCAAATCTGCTTCTACATGTTGTGACTTATTGTTTTGTTGACTTACTGTGTTGTTAAAGTAGATGAAGAATGTAGTTGGAAAAGGGAGGAGTGTTTTAGCAGCCTTTTCAGATAATTGTGGGTATTCTTTGATACTGTACCAAAACTCTGATAAGTGGTAGTTTCTTCAAGGTTAATTGTAATATGGAATTTGAAACTGTATTAAGGAACTTTTTGTATTCTGTTATATTAAAATCCATTAGTCTGTCTTGCACTTTGAATGGCTCTTTAACCCATGTATGATTTTTACTTTGTGGCTGCCTTGAAAGGGTCTTGAGGATCCAGGGTTCGCTGGACCACTCTTTGGGAACTGCTGTCAGAATCTGGAAGGGATCATGAAGATGAATTTTGGGCTGTCTCTCTCTTGACCTTGTATAAGAGGGGCAATGGAAGGTGAGGGAGAACTGATTTGACCACGGTCATGCAGCCAGTTTCCAATAGAGCTGTGGCTAGAATTTAGGTTTCTTGACAGATTCTGTAAACATGGCTCCAGTGCTTCTGTTGTGCTTGGTGCTGAGTCCCTGGACCTGGCTCCACTCCATTACCTTTTAGAGAGAGCTGTCTCCTGTGGCCCTGCTCCTTGGAGTCCTGAATGTTTTGTTCACCTTCTCTTCCTTATTTTGTCTTAATTAAGCTCCATATTGACTAAAGTCTCCTTAGATTTCCAAATAAAATATTTTGAGCTGTGTCACTTTCTGGCTCTGTGGCTGCTTTGTGGGTGTTAAATGTGTTTTAAAGTAACTGTAAAGTAATCAAAAGGCATTTGGGCTACATGTATGCATCGGGTTTTTGTCTTGCCCAGGAAAGGTGTTTTGAAATAACTTAAGAGATCCATGGTGAATCTTTCAGCAGGCTGGAAGAATCCTCTTGATACCCTTTGAGTACTGGAAATGGCCTGAACTCTTTTTTTTGTTAAGTCTTTGAATTATATAAATTGCTTGACTAGTGCACTTTTTGAAGAAGTGTGGCCTAAAGTTTTTAGACTGAATATTTTCATGTTCTTAAGGCTCCTCCCCCTTGTAAATTAGCATAAATGCTTGGTTTTGTTTATACTTTTTAAAAAAGATTTTATTTATTTATTTGACAGAGAGAGAGATCACAAGTAGGCAGAGGCAGGCAGAGAGAGAGGAGGGAAGCAGGCTCCCCGCTGAGCGGAGAGCCTGATCCCAGGACCCTGAGATCATGACCCAAGCCAAAGGCAGAGGCTTTAACCCACTGAGCCACCCAGGCGCCCCTTGTTTATACTCTTAATGGAGAAAGAATTGTGCATGGCACTCGCTGTGGAATTGCTTTGAGATAATTTGAGGAAATTTAATACAACTCAAGGTCCCCAAAATTAATGAGGACATGTCAGTTTGGAATGATTTTTTTTTAAATATCAAACACAGCATCAGGATGCTGCTGAGGACCAGAAAGACATTTCTGAAATTACATGGGCTGCCATGCAGTGGTGAGGAAGTGTGTGCCACAGTTTGATTTCAGTGTGGACTCTCCAAGCATGGTCTGGTTTGTGAACAAAAGCTTTGCTAGTACATGTGTGTCTGTGTTTTTCTGTTCTGTGTATTCTGCTCCCCAGGGGTGTATCTTAGGGCTGTGCCCGCATGATTAATTTCACTGATTCTTGGCCAGACACTGCTCTATAGACAGGCGTCGATGTTTTTGAACTTAGCAGGGCAGAGGAACCTTTTCCTTCACTCTCAAGATTGCTGTAAAGGACTGGAGTGGGATTGGCTGTGGGTTTCTTCATAATTATAGCCTCCTTTAGGAAACCCAATATATTAAACTGTAGACATTAACATATTATTTAGGGATTGAATATTTACTTTTCAGAGTGGTTCTTTTTAGAGCTTCTTTAAATAGCTAGTTCTCCAGTTTTATTAAAATAGAATTTGATAAGAAAAAATAGAATTTGATTCCAAGAATTTGCTTTGTAGGAATACAGGTCCTCATTAAGGCACAGTGCACCCATAATCTCTCCTACAGCTCCTCTTCCCTGGAGATTGAGACAGTTTCACATGGGTTGGGGAGCAAATGAGGGAGATGTGTTTTTCCTTATCAACTTTTTTCCTCATGTCTGCCTAACAGTTCTACTAAGAGCTAATTTCTTGAATCCGGTGTTTGAAAGGCTCTGCCCATTTGGCAGTGTTTGTCTGTGTGGGTGGAGCCCGGTAGAGACAATGTAATTGACTGCACTGCTGCCCTGTAAGATCAGCTTTTCCCCTGCCAGTTTCCCTTTGTTGCTTTTTTGAAGGAGATCAGTAACAGCAAAACCCGCCCCTTAAGTAGTTGGTATGATTCTGAAGAGCAGAGAAAAGAATTCATTGTGTCATCTCTGTAAAGAAATTTAGTGGCTCATGGAAGGTAGGGAAAGAATAACTAAATTTGGTGGGACTTAAATCCATCACTTTTCAGATTATTCTCTCCTCGGGGCGTCTGATCACTTGGGTGCTCTTTTAAAGTGTCCTGTTTTTGAAGTGTTTTGAGTAGGGGCCTGGACCAATGTCTCATATTCTAATAGTATGTGTGGTTGTTGATGTTTAATTGATGTTTGCTTCTATCTATCAGGAGCTTGGGGCTGAGGTTGTTTCGAAGATGTTCATTAACTGGGGGTTTACAGGAGGCTTCTTCTTGTTACTGTTTACCTCTAAGTGATTGTCATTCTTCCACTACCACACAATTTCTTCTCTAAAATGACAGGCATTCAGATTACCTACAGGTACTCGCTAATTAAAAATTGTCCTCTAAAGAGCCACTCTATAATCAGCCAAACACACTGTAAGCAAAACACTTATCTCAAGCAGTCTAGGATGAACCAGAGGGGTTATGCTGATTACAAATATTGACTTCCACACACAGAGTAGCTGCTGTTGATTATCATCATATTCATATTCAGAATAAATTTCACTTCCAAAGCTGATGGCATCTAATTGATTTACTGCTTCCTTTCTAAAACCTAATGAACCTAAAGACATAGGATTGTTATTCCCTCAAAAATTTGGAATCTGCTTTGTCACTCAGTGAAGGATAGTTCAGCATTAGTTATATTAATTTGTATTTGTAGAACACCTTTCTTTCCTGTGCTTTAACACCTTTTGTAGGTGTTTTTGGAACTCCATTATTAATGCAAAGATTTAAATTTTATTACTAAATCATTTTACAGCTATTTTTTGCCTTGAGAGGCTAAATATGTGACCCATCAGGACACACACGCTCGTAATTCCTATGGTTGTTAACTAGACAGTCTTAAATTCTAGTTTTCCAGAACTCTAAAGGATCAGTTACTTCATTTTGTTTCTGTTAATTTTTAGGAGAACATAAAAGTTCTGTTTCAAATTGTGTCTGGACCTTAATAAGAGATTTCAGTTTTGGAATAGTTTCTGTGTTGAATAATTAGAGACTTGTGTTTTGGTTTTTATTTTGGGAGATGGGAGGAATTTTAGGATAACCTGATTGTGGATGTGGTTGTCTGTAGCAGTTTGTCTTAGAAAAGATTATTTATTTTGTGCTCCTTCCCCACCTTTTATTATGAAAAATTTGAAATATATAGAAAAATTGAAAGAATTAGTCAGTGAATCTTTATGTTAACATTTTGCTAATGTTATCTGCTTTATCACAAAGCAGTCTGTCTAGCTTTCTCTTTATCTTTTTTTCCCCTTAAAGAAGAAATGACCTTTATAGCTAATAGTAAAGTAGAACAAGCAAGAGAGAGAGAGAGACAGACTGACATGCGCAGTACCCGGCATATAGTAGACACAATAGAGCAAGTTGACAAATGAAGGAGTGAATGTGAATGAATGAATAATCTGAATAGGACAAGCTTCCAGCTCCAAGATACAAAGAAACAGTTCACACCTAATTCCCTGCCCTTAGGGATTTACCATCAGGTCTGGAAGTGAGATACCACAGAAAGCAAACCACTTTGCCAGGTAGCCCGTATGAAGGCTTCAGTGAAGGTCAGCATGGTCTAGCATGGCTACTGGTGTTCAGAAGAGGGAATATAACCCCAGAACACTGGGGCAGTTGACCGGAACTTCTTGGAAGAAATGGAGCTGGAATTGGGCTAAGAAGTAGGGCAGAGCCTGAGAGCAGAGAAGGACACAGGAGCATTCTGAGTCATGGGGAGCGTGAGGCTCCCCACATACTTCGGAGGAGAGGCAGTGTGGCACCTGCTGGAAGAATTCAGGTGATTGGAGAGTGTACTGTCTCCCAGGTGGTGCTCTAAGGCAGCTCTAGGCAGGACCCATTCCCTCTTCCCTGGGCTCTTCTAGTTACTCTCATTCCGGGGCTCTGCCCTTGCTGCTCACTATGCCTGGAACACATCCCCTCCAGATATCTGTATGGCTCCCTCTGCCCTCTGGCCCCTGCTCAGTGAGAACTTCCCCCGATCTCCTTCTGGCATGCACCAACTCCCCAACATGATTTGTTGTGCTTCTTACTGTGTTCCCAAAGCCTAGTGGTAGTGTCTGTGATTATATATCCTTAATGTGTATAGGTATGGATATATTGAGATATAAAGAAAATTGAAGGAATGAACAAGTGGGAGTTCTGAGGCATAGAATGTGTTTGTTTGGCCACTTTAAAATGTTTTCTTGTCTAAGCAGCGAAGAGAAGCTTGAGGTGGGCAGAGAGTCACCAAAACATTTATCAGGGTCAGTGCACTTGTGAGGAAGGTTGAAATTTGGGTATGGTTAGTTTGCCCCTTCAGGACATTCATGCTTAGCATTTTCTCTTCGAAAGATTCATGTTCCTAAGTGAAGTGCTTGGTGATCCTGATGCCTCTTGTCCTCCTTCCAGGACCCCTGCAGTGGACCATGAGTCGGTAATGCCCACTGAGGACCTCTGGGAGCCATGTCAGACGAATCCGCCTCAGGGAGCGATCCAGACCTGGACCCGGACGTGGAGTTGGAGGATGCGGAAGAAGAGGAGGAGGAGGAGGAAGTGACAGTGGAGGAGCACGGCAGGGATGACGTGGAAGACCTACTGGATGGTGAGTGGCTCTAGTGAGTGACATAGGTTGCCATATCTTTTCTTCTCCTGGGTTTTTTGCTGGGAGAGCATGGTGTTTCCAGTTGCATTTCTTAGGTCATCTATTGTGAGAAGGCAGAGACTGGAAACACAGCAACAATTAACTTGTATGCTATTTCTCAAGAAATGGCTTCTTGTCCCTCTACATAGACCTCACTTTAGTACTGGATGAACCTTTAGCATTTAACTTGTCTTTGACAGATGTGCAGATTCAGATCCAAAGATTTGAGAGTGGAGCATTCTTGCCTACAACATGGAGGAGTCAATGACAGAGTCCTTGTGGAGAGACTTTGTGGTCTAGGGTCATGAATTCATCAGGTGGCCACAGGCAGGCATGAGGGTAACCATGAGTTTCCTGAAATTATATTTACAGTTCTGCTTGTATGGACATAGCAGGTTATGTGGGGAGAGATTTTCAGATGATAGGCTCACAACTCCAGGAAGCTTATTGCATCTCCTGTGGTGCTGCTCTGTCTCCCAGCAATTTCCAGTGACTGTAAATTGCTCCTAATGAGAGAGAACTGCACCTCCCTAACTGGTAGATCCCCTCTGGATTCCTGTTTGGCTCACCTCTTCCTTTGCCCCCAACTTATTGAACTGGCATTGACTTTTTCTTTTCATCTTCAGTCTAATGTCAGGTCATCTGATCAGCCACAGGGCTTCTCAATTAATTCTAGGCTTTCATGGCATAGGATTTAGTTGTTTGTAAGCTTCCTATTGACTGAGGAATGAAGTTTTTGTCTGTTTATAATAAGCCACTCTGGTAGGACGGAACATTACACTGGATTATCACTGCTTGTAGGAAAATATGCTACTGCTTTTCTCCAGATTCAAGAAGAATGAACATGGATCCTCTTTCTTTACTGAAGTCCTATCTTCAGTTCTCATTCATCCTACCAGATGTCATATGGTTCAGGGATCAGTTTTCCCTCATTTATACTGTCTAGGAGTCTCTGCCCCATTTCCACTTTGCCTCTGGCAATGAAATTACCATTTTATTTTATTTCATTTCATTTCATTTCATTTTTTTCTTGATATTGTTTGTCCACTGCTCATTCATTCAGTTGGAGTCTCCCTAACTTGTTCTGCAGCTCCTTTCTATAAAGTAGAATAAGTAGAGATAATGGAAGATAATGCTGGAAGGGGACACCATCAGACTGCCTTGCTTGGCTCTCATGGTTCTTAAGATGGCATTAGAGTCCTCAGGTATCTGCATCACTTTTGGCTTTTTATCATTTGGGTTCTCAGAATTATATTTTCAGGTACCTCCTAGAACTCTTGTCAGGTTTAGATTGGATTTTAGATGCTGCTGGTGGGTATGATGGATATACACACATTGTCTTCCCTCTTAGCTTTTTGGAATTCTGTTTTCCTTGTTAGGTTCTTGATTATTAAAAGAAAATCATATGCTTCTGTGGACTTTACTATTATTTATTCAGAAGTGGTGAGAATTGTGATTTGTCTCAGAATATTGTAGCTATGCAACTTGAGTGTTTTTTTGTTTTGTTTTGTTTTTAGATTTTATTTATTTGAGATAGAGAGATAGCAAGAGAAAGCATGAGTAGGGTGGTGGGGAGAGGGAGAAGCAGGCTCCCTGCTGAGGAGGGAGGCCAATATGGGGCTCGATCTCAGGACCCTGGGATCATTTCCTGAGTCAAAGGCAGACACTTAACCAACTGAACCACCCAAATGCCCCTATAACTGGAGTTTTTAAAAAAGAATATTTATACAATTCTCAGATGAAATAATTTTTAAAAATTTGAAATGAGTTATTTTTATTGCTTATGAAGTTCAGATTGTTAAAAAAAAATGTTCCATAGATACTGTCTTCTTCTCTTGCTCTGCTAGGGTATTTCACTTCTTGGAATTTGATCAAGGATCCTGTTGATATTTCACAGTAGTGTTAGAGCTCTATTCACCCAATCACTCCCAAATAGAAGTGATACTTCTGTTACTTGTGGCAACTCTGCCGCTGTTCTAGAGCTTATAGTTTTCCTGGTTCTCCTATTTTGAACACTCTGCAATTTTGCTGAACCATCTGAGACCTGCCTATTTCTTCAGTCTTGCCCTTCCTGCCTTGGCTTGCTGGTCATCCCGCAGTCTTAATGGGTAGAGCAGCCAGCTATTCTAAAATTAGGAATAGCTATGAATAATCTCAGCTGGTATAGTGTGATGTGGCCTTTTGTTGTCTTAGAGCAGTGGTTCTCAACCTAGGATGATTTTGCCTCCAATTTACAATGTCTGGAAACAGTTTTGACTGTCATGACTTCTGGAAGGTGAGGGAAAAATACTACTGGCATCTTGTGGGCAGAGACCAGGGATGCTGCTAAACATTCTACATTGCATAGGACAACTCCATCCTAAACACAGTTATTGTCTCCAAATATCAATAGTGCTAAGGTTGAGAAACCATTTCAAGAAGGAAACTGTTACTTCAGCTCTTTTTATTTGAAGTTTTATCTCTACTGGATGACAGTAACTCACTTTTATAGTGCTTCCTTATCATTTACACAAACATCTGAACAATCATACTAACCTTTTCAAAGAACTTTCTTTTGACTTTCATTCCCTCTATTTGTGTTTGTTTTCTTTGTAATTTCTACTTTATAATATTCTTCCTTCTACTTCATTTGGGTTTGTTTAGCAGTACTTCCAAACTTCTTAAGAATGTGCTTACTAGGGTGCCTGGGTGGCGCCATTGGTTAAGCAGCTAACTCTTGGTTTTGGCTCAGGTCATGTTCTTAGGATCATGATATTGAACCCCACATCAGGCTCTGCACTCAGCAGGGAGTGTGCTTGAGATTCTCTCTGCCTCTCCCTCTGCCCCTCCCACTAATGCTCCTCCCCGCCCCCCCCCCCCCGCCTCAAATAAATAAATCTTAAAAAAAAAAAGATTTTGCTCACATTTGTTCTCCTAATAAAAACAATTAGAACTATAAATTTCCCTCTAAGTACTGCTTTAGTTCATCCCCTCACAAGCATTTTGACACACTTTATCTTACTTGATTATCTTGATAACCCTATATGTTAGGTAGGGCAGATACATTGTAGAGATAAGGAAATTGAGGCTCAGAAAGGCAAATGGCTCACTTAGTATAACTTTGCAAGAAAGTGGCAAAGCTGGGCCTTTGGTCTCCAAAGTGGTACTCCTTTTTCAAACCCATGCTGCTTCTGAGACTATAGATTCATATCATTCTCTTGACTGTAATGGGTTGCTTTCTCTCTTAGTTTGTGCTGTGAAGAAAGAAATTGATTATTATTGTAGACCGGAGATGAGAGGACAATTCGAAGTAATAGCATGAGTAAAGGCATAGTAGAAAGGCATGTATGACATGTGGTAGAGAATGATGACCTATCTTACTTGATCTGAACTGAACATATTAGGGAAATGACCAGAGTGAGACTGGAGTGATAGCCTGGAATCAGGTTAGGGGGGAGTTTAGAATTTGTTTTAAAGGCAGCATGGAATTGATGGAAGTTTTTACCAAGGAGCATTCATTAAACCTTTGATTTTTAAGAATGTTATTTAGCAACATACAGAAGGGACGGCCTGTAGATAGTGAAGACCAATTAGGTCTGTGGTAAAACTATGAGATTTTTGAACTGTTGGGATTAGTTGACCTGCATAGGAGGAGTAAATGGTCAGATTTGTTGCAGTGGAATTTATAGGACTTTGTGACTTACTGCATATGTGGGGCAGGTTGAAGACAGAATAGGTAAAGCCTGGGAGGATGATGAAATCTTTACAAAGGTGGAAGAATGGGATAGATAGGAAGTGGATGGAGGTGTTAGAGGTATTTTTAGCTTTGCTGCATTAGATGGGGCATTGTCTCCCCCTTGATACTGACCTTTGAGTGTTGACTTGTGGAATAGTAGTCTGACAGCATGAAGGCTTTGGCTCTTGGGGAGCAGTACCATAATTTTGTCTTTGAAAAGGTGGGGAGAAGACAATGCTTTCCATTTCTAACATACTGGGGGGCTCATGGCGTGTTGTAAGACATTTTGGATTGTTTTTTCTTTTCTTTTTTAAAGATTTTTGTTTATTTATTTGGCAGCAGAGAGTAAGAGAGCACAGGCAGGGGGAGCAGCAGAGGAAGAGGGCGAAGCGGGCTCTTCACTGAGCATGGAGCCCGATGCGGGGCTCATTCCCTGGACCCTGGGATCATGACCTGAGCTGAAGGCAGACACTTAACCATCTGAGCCACTCAGGCGCCCCTGGATTGTTTTTTCATTCCCTATTTTTCTCTTCTCCTAATGTATGTGTTGGATTTTCTCTATTCTCTTGGAAGGGTGGGAGAAGTTAGGTGTCAGCACCTTTGGGGTCTATCATTATCAGAGGCAGAAGTTCAAAACCTGGTGCCTGTGGGGGTACCTGTACCAGGGTGACTCAGTAGGTTAAGCATCAGCCTTTAGCTCAAGTCATGGTCCTGGGGTTGAGCCCTGCTATGGGGGTGGGGGGTCCCCTGCTCGGCGGGAAGACTACTTCTCCCTCTCTCCCTGCCCCATGCCCCTCGTGCTTGTGTGTTCTCTCTCTCTCAAATAAATAAATAAAATCTTTAAAAAGAAAACAAAAAACCTGGTGCCCCTGGAATTGACTTCCTTATGCGAAGTGGTTTTTCTGGCCCAGTATTTTCTTCTGGCTCAGCTTCAGGTCCAATATCTTGCCCCAGATATGGTACTTTGAAATATTTAGATGAAGAGAACTCCTAGAATAATCTTACAAAAAAAGTTTGTTTCCAGTTGCCATTTAATATGTGTTTCAGTGAATGTGAAAGTGTGGCATGGCTGGTTTGTGTCAGAGTCCTATGTGTACTTGGCTTTGTAAAGAGATTTTCCTTTGCCTTGGTGGTTTGTTGGCACATTTGTTTTCCTCATTATCACTCCGTTCTAACCCTACAGTAGATTCTTCCTTTCATGGCTTTGGCAACCATAAGTGATAAAGTTTATATCATGAGATATTTCCAAGGGTTTTCCTGTCTTGTTATACATGGCAAAAATCTTAACATCTGTTTCCCCAAGATAGCTTCTTATACCTCTGCAGCAGGGAGACATGGGAGAAAAGTAGCAAGAAACCTAGGCCTAAATATGTCCTTAAAGGTTGGGTGGGCAGAGGAGATGCTTAAAATTTAAAATATTTGTTTAACAAGAATATCATGTGTTTCTTATTAACATTCATCTGGATTAATGGATCCAACTCCTGATTTCGCTGCAGGTGTATGGTGAATCCTAGTTAATAATGTGATTCTGCTTCCACTACCACTTGTACTTCTTGTAGGCTACCTTTATTCTTGTGAAATATTTGCAAGGAAAATCCAGATGCCCCACTTCTTTCCTATGGTATGGTATTTTTACTTCATGACTTGTGTGGGTTTTTCTGGTCTTGGACTGGTTCTCCATCAGGGTTCTGGGGCCACTACCACTCTTTTCTTCTGAGAGCATTCTACTCATCCAAGCTGCTTGGCCCATGTTGTGAATAGCCTTGTTAAGCTAAGACAAGAGTAAGATTATTCTGAAGGAATTTTACTGGAGAAAAGACCAAAGCCCTACCCAGAAACTGCAGATCTAAAGAACTTACTGGTTACTCTAAGAATGATTGCTTGCCAAAGGGTTTTATTTCCAAACTTGGTTCCCTGGGTTGTGGTAGGCATATTGGGAGTTTATGGAGCTTCAGGATGAACATGACAAACCTTGTTGGAGTACCAATTTTATCAGGCAATTGGGGGAGTGGTGTTGGGGTTTGAAACTTTAGTACTTTAACTGGTAAGGAATTAAGAATATTTTTGTAATGAAAATTAGGTGTAGAAACCAGAATTCATATTTAAGGTAAAATAGAATTTTTTTCAAATAAATTTTGGAGTTTGAATGCTTTTTGTTTGTTTGTTTTTTAAATATTTTATTAATATATTTGACACAGAGAGGGAGGGAGAGAGAGAGAGCATAGCCGGGGGAGCGGCAGGCAGAGAGAGGGAGAAACAGGCCCCCTGCGGAGCAGAGAGTCCAATGTGGGGCTCCATCATAGGACCCCGGGATCACGACCTGAGCCGAAGGCAGATGCTTAACCAACTAAGCCACACAGGTGCCCCAGTTTGAGTGCTTTTTGAATAGTACCCTGAGAGTCCCAAAGGAATAAGAACATTTTTCTGCAGCATTTAGGACTGTTCAGTAGAAAAGTTTGAGAAGTCCTGGTTTAAGTTAGTCAAGATCTGGACACAGACTGCCTTGATGGGTACATCTTTTTAGAAGGTGAAGGCTGCTTTTTGTTTATTTGTTTTATTTTTATCTATTTTACATGACAAAGCAGGATACTGAGATACTGGAATTGAAACTAGATATGTTCCTTCTAGAACCTGTTTCATAGCTATCTTGTTGACAGAAAGCTAACCTCCTGGATGTCAACTTTGGCCTCAGGCTGACCTCCTTCATGTTGGACCACTGGGTAGGGAAAGGTGATCTCTTTCTCAACCCCTAGATCTCTGACTCTTCTGCAGGGAGTTTGCTTTTTGCTTTTTCTCTGACCCCTTTCTATCTGTCCTCTTTGCTTACAATGTAAAGAATCAGGGGTAAAGTGTTCTAGGCAGAGGGCCAGGGCAAAACCCTGGTGTGGGAACAGATTTGCTTGTTTAAGAATCAGGATCGTAGAGGCGATGGTGGCTGGAGCATAGAGAGTAGAGGCCAGAGCGGTCTGGAGTGAGATGGGCAGGGGCCTGAGCATTTAGGGCCAGTGGTGGCAGTTTGAAATATACCTGGAATCCTGGGTTTATTTGTTTGGGTTCTAACAGCTGCTCTTTCAGATTCTCACTGTGAGTTCTGGACCTATCAGTAAATATTAGCGGTCTGTAGGAAAAGCCATGCTCTTTGAGCAGCTGAAAGTCAAAGAAGTATGGGGGAGCTTCTAGAAATTTGTACTAACATCAGAATGGGTGGTTTTGTTTCATAAAGAATTGCACCTGGGAGGAGTGATTTCAGCAGTCTAATGGGAATCCTACCCAATGTTCTCTCCCTCATATGGAAGGCCCCACGGCCCTTCACAAGGCAGCATAGGTTATGGAGTTATAGTTTTCACCATTTGTTATGGCCCCTCTGTCACATCAGACATCCTTATTTTGAGCCTAGATTTATGTCCTAAGAATAGTTTGTTTGTTTGTTTTTAAGATTTTATTTATGTATTTGACAGAGAGATCACAAGTAGGCAGAGAGGCAGGCAGAGGAGGGGGGGGAGCAGGCTCCCCACTGAGCAGAGAGCCTGATGCGGGGCTCGATCCCAGGACCCTGAGATCATGCCCTGAGCCGAAGGCAGAAGCTTTAACCCACTGAGCCACCCAGGCGCCCCTCTAAGAATAGATTTTTTTTTTAAAGATTATATTTATTTATTTATTTATTTATTTATTTATTTATTTATTTGAGAGAGAGAGAGAGAGAATGAGAGAGGGGAAGAGGTCAGATGGAGAAGCAGACTCCCCGCTAAGGAGGGAGCCCGATGCGGGACTCGATCCAGGGACTCCAGGATCATGACCTGAACCGAAGGCAGTTGCTTAACAACTGAGCCACCCAGGTGCCCCCTCTAAGAATAGTTTTTTTGTTGTTTTTTTTTTTTAAGATTTTATTTATTTATTTATTAGGAAAGAGAGAGAGTGAGAGAGAGCAGGTCAGAGTGAGAAGCGGACTCCCCATGGAGCTGGGAGCCCGATGTGGGACTCGATCCCGGGACTCCGGGATCATGACCTGAGCCAAAGGCAGTCGCTCAACCAACTGCACCACCCAGGGGCCCCTAAGAATAGTTTTAAAGAAACTTTATGAGCCCTGTGATTGCCTAATGTCCTTGATCTACATCCTTCTTTGGAGAGTGTGTTTGGAATTTGGATAATATTTTCAAAATCTATAATGCCAAATGGCTTGTTGGCTTTACTGTTTAATAACTTTGTGATTATGAATAACATGTGCTTATTAAATAAATTTTGGAAATACAGAATATTATAAAGACACAAAAATCACACATAATTCCATCAGCCAGTGATAGCAAGATACTTTGTTGTAGTTTTCCTAGTTTTTTTTGCTATGCAAATGTGTATTTTTACAAAACTAGAATCCTACTGTGTATCCTTTTTTGCATGTACCACCTAAAAGTCTTCATAATTTTAATGGCTTTGTAATTCCATGGCTATTCACTTATTTTTACTTTTCTAAGTTTTTATTTTTAAAAAATAAAAAATAGGGACACCTGGGTGGCGCAGTCAGTTGGGCGTCTGTCTTTGACTCAGGTCATGATCCCAGGGTCCTGGGATTGAGTCCCACATCGGGCTCCATGCTCAGCGGGGAGCCTGCTTCTCCCTCTGCCTGCCACTCCCCCTGCTTGTACTCACTTTCTCTCCCTTTCCAGCAAATAAATAAGTAAAATCTTAAAAACAAACAAAGAAATATAAATAATAAAAGTGAAAAGGTTGGTAGTTGCCAGGGGTTTAGAGAGGAGGTGGGTGGTGAATTAGTAAAGCACAGAGGATTTTTAGGGCATGAAACTACTCTGTATGATACTTCAATGGCGGATACATGTCATTATGTGTTTGTCCCAACCCATGAAACGTTCAACACCAAGAGTGAACCCTAATGTAAACTATCGGTTTTTGGTAATAATGATGTGGCAGTGTAGGCTCATCTGCTGTGTATAACAGATGGGCCACTCTGCTGGGCAATATTGATAATGGGGGAGGCTATGCATGCATTGGGGCAGGGGTATATGGTAACTCTCTGTACCTTCCTCTCAGTTTTTCTGTGAACCTAAAACTATGGAAATATCCTATGCCTCCAGTCTTTTACCCAGTGTTTTCAGTTTCCATTTATGATTTCTGCTTGTATCACTTATTAATATGGTGGCTGCAAAATGGTGATTTTTCTGATTCTGTATTCCTTTTACATTTATTTGTATTTTTTGGTAAAGATGAGCTTTCCCTCCCCACTTTATTATTCTTCATCTTCCTCCTCCTCCTCCTCATTATTATTATTATTATTATTATTATTATTATGTATTTTTAAAAAATATCAATAGGATCTCAGATCCTTTTTAAAAAAATTCAGTATTGGGCGCCTGGGTGGCGCAGTTGGTTAAGCAACTGCCTTCGGCTCAGGTCATGATCCCGGAGTCCCGGGATCGAGTCCCACATCGGGCTCCCAGCTCCATGGGGAGTCCGCTTCTCACTCTGACCTGCTCTCTCTCACTCTCTCTCTTTCCTAATAAATAAATAAATAAATAAAATCTTTAAAAAAAAAAAAATTCAGTATGATAGAGGCTCCTAGGTGGCTGAGTCACTCACAGTTAACCATTTGACTTCCACTCAGGTCATGATCTCAGGGTCCTGGAATTGAGCCCTCCATGGGACTCCATGCTCAGTGGGGAGTCTCTTTTTCCCTCTGACTGTCCCCCTGCTCATGCTTTCTCTCTGTCTAAAATAAATAAATAAAATCTTCAAAAATTCAGTGTGATAGAATCCATTCCTCTTGTTCATTTTGATGCCCAAATCGTGCCAGCTTTGGCTAGTGGGAGCACCTTCCAGCTAACTTCACTGTTCCTTTGACAATGTTCCCTACAGTTTGTGAGCACTTCCTTTTCTTTCTGGCACACCAGTGTGTGTCATTATGTATTTGTCCCTGAGATCAGACCTAGCTTGTATTTTCTCTGTTCCAACCTGGGAATTGGCTTTTTCTCCAAAGATTCTTGGTTTCTTTTAGTGGGAAATGGTACTTAGAAGCCAAGATCTGGGCTATTCATGTGCTTATTACTACTGGGATATCATTGATTATAGGCTCTTTTGGTCAGTACAGCTAGGAAATATATTTATTTAAAAAATTGTGTTCATAAACACTGCTCTAAACTTTAAACCTTCTCCTATTCCATATTGGTATCTTTCTCCCATAGTGAGAACCTGGTTTTCAGCATCAGTGTATTTATTAATTTGCTCAGTTTTACAGTAGGTTCAAAATAGTTTCATATATTTCCACTACAAACAATCTAAAGTTCAAGAGTTTTTTTGCAGGCTCTTTTCTTTTAATATACCCCCCTTACGCTATTTAGTCAGAGTACTGTATAGTTGGATTTTTGTTTGTTTTTTCCAGCCTTATTTTATTTATTTATTTTTTTAAATTTTTTTATTTTTTTTTAAAGATTTTATTTATTTATTTGACAGAGAGATCACAAGTAAGCAGAGAGGCAGGCAGAGAGAGGGGGGGGAAGCAGGCTCCCTGCTGAGCAGGGAGCCTGATGCAGGGCTCGATCCCAGGACCCTGAGATCATGACCTGAGCTGAAGGCAGAGGCATTAACCCACTGAGCCACCCAGGCGCCCCTATTTATTTTTTTAAAGATTTTATTTATTTATTTGAGAGAGAGAAAGAGAGAGCGTGAGCGCACAAGCAGGGACAGAGGGAGAGAAGAAGCAGGTTCCCTGCTGAGCAGGGAGCCCGACATGGGACTTGGTCCCAGGACCCCGAGATCGTGACCTGAACCGAAGGCAGACACTTAATGCTTAAGACACCCAGGCGCCCCTTTTCCAGCCTTATTAAAATTTAATTGTATGCTATGTATGTATCCCTAAAACTACCATCAAAATCAAGTAATGAGCATATGCATTACCTCTGAAAGTTTCCTTATTGCCTTTTGAAGTTGTTCCCTCCTTTTCCTGCCCTCTGACCCTGTCCCTAGTGAACCACTGATCTGCTTTCTGTTCCTTATTGATTATATTTTGGTATAGATGAAACTGCATAGAGTTTTCTCTTTGGGGACATCTGGCTTATTTCACCCAGCATAATTATTTTAAGATTCATCCATGTTGTATATACCAATTGTTCATTTCTTCTTATTGCTGAGTAGTACTGCATTGTATAGATATACCCCAATTTGTTTTCCATTCCATGTGGGTTCTTTCTTCCTTTCTTCTTCCCTCCGTTCCATCCCCCCACCCTGTTTGTTTGTTTGTTTCTTTCTTTCTTTCTGTGCTATTATAAATAAAGCCACTATGAATATTCATATACAAGCCTTTGTATGGATATGTGCTTTCATTTTACTTGGATAGTGGATTTTGTCATCTCTATTAGCTGTCCAGGTCATGGGAATCGGATAGAACTGGGTGAGAATAGAACATAGTTATATTTTGCTAGAGACTTCCCTTTAGATTAACCATTAATGTTCAGTGAATAAGATTATTTATCTACCTGTAGATCCAAGTGACTGTTTCTTAGCCCGCAGACCACCATCTATTTATAAGACTCTCAGAGTAGACTGTTAAATGCATTAGTTGAAATGAAGTTGGTTTTTTTTTTTTTTAAGATTTTATCATTCATTTGACAGAGAGAGATCACAAGTAGGCAGAGAGGCAGGCAGAGAGAGAGGGGGAAGCAGGCTCCCTGCAGAGCAGAGAACCTGATGTGGGGCTTGATCCCAGGACCCTGAGATCATGACCTGAGCCGAAGGCAGAGGCTTCAACCCACTGAGCTACCCAGGCGCCCCTGTTCTTTTTTTTTTTTTTTTTAAGATTTTATTTATTTGAGAGAAATAGCAGGGGAGGGGCAGAGGGAGAAGCAGGCTCTCTGATGAACTGGGAGTCAGACATGGGGCTCAATCCCAGGACCCTGGGATCATGACCTGAGCTGAAGGCAGACACTTTATCAACTGAGCCACCCAAGCACCCAGAATGAAGTTTTTGTGAAAAAGGTACCTAATAGAGTCTTTTAGGAGTCAAATTGTGTAAAAAGCTGTGTAGTCCAGTGAGTTTCAGTGTCTAAAAGAGTGGTAAATCCCAAAAAGAGCAGGGGACATCAGGAGAGCAATATGGTGTGTGAGAGTGACAGGGAAAGGAATGTATTCATTTAGTCATTCAGTGATATTTATTGAACACTTACTCTTTGCTAGGCATTGTCATGGGTGTTGAGGATATAGCAGGGAATAAAATTGCCTCTATACATGGGATTTTAATTTATTAAGTAGAGACAGATGATAAGTACATAAACAGGGTGTCAGAAGTTTTTAAGTGCTATGAAGAAAGGGGGACTAGGTAAAATATAAATGTGGTGTGGTTCTATTTTATGTAGCATGGTCAAGAGAGACCTTACTTGATCAAGTGACTTTTGAGTGAGTCTTGAAGGAAATTAGGGGGTTAGATTGGTGGTTGTCTAGGGAAAGAGCATTCAAGACAGGTAGGATAGCAAGAGCAAAGATCTTAAGGCAGGAGCTTTCTTAATGTGTGGAAGAAACAACAAGGAGCTATGGTAGCTGAAGCAGAGTATGCAGGGATGAGGGTGGTAGAAGAGAGCCCATGGGATCAGACTGCATGGGGCCTTATTATGTGAGGTGGGAGCTACTGGATGGTTTGAGCAGAGGAATGAGATTTGGTCTAGGTTTTAAAAGATCACTGTGATTGATATGTTGGGAACAGGCTAAGGGAAATAAGGTCAAAAGACTAATTAGGAGGATACTGCAAAATTCAGGCAAGAAGTAATGGTGGCTTGGTTGTTAGTAGTTGAATTCTGGATATGTTTTGAAGATAGAGCAATAGGATTTGTTGATGAAGTGGATGTAGATTGTATGAAAGAGAGAAGATACGAATGGATTCCAAAGTTTTTGGATTGAACAACTTGAAGGTGCCATTTTCTGAGCTTGGGAAGATTGCAGACACAGATTAGGGGCAGATAAAAGTTTAGTTTTGGAAACATACTAAATTTGACATGGCTTATGTCTCCAAGTTGCAATGTCTAGGAGGCAGTTAGATTATAGAGTTGAAGTTCAGAGAACTCTACATTGAAGATAAAAACATGGGCTATACCTTTAGGTAAATGTATACATGGGACAGGATGAGATCATCCTGGGGACTCAAAGGTGGGGAGGGGGATAAAGATGGTCTAGGAAAGAAGATGGAGAAGAAATGGCCACTGAGGTAGTAGAAAAGAGAAAAATACTATGGTAAGCCCCCCCCCCCAATGTATTTCACAGAGGAAGTGATCAACCATCACTTAAAGGCTAGCAATAGCTAGGATAGTATGAGGAGTAAGAATTGACTGTTGGATATTTGCAATATTTGCAAATCAATCAATGTGATACATCACATCAAACAAGAGAAAGGATAAAAACCATATCATCATTTCAATTGATGCAGATAAAATAATTTGACAAAGTACATACATTCATGATAAAAACACTCAATAAAGTAGGTTTAGAGGGAACATACCACAACATAATAAAGGCTTTATGTAAAAACGTTAACATCATCATCAGTGGGGAAAAACTGAGAGCTTTTCCTCTAAGGTCAGGAACAAGACAAAGATGTGCACTCTCACCATTTTTATTCAGCGTAGTACTGGAAGTCCTAGCCACAGCAGTCAGACAACAGAAAGAAGTAAAAGACATCCACATCAATAAGGAAGAAGTAAAACTCAACTATTTGCAAATGACATGATACTATATACAGAAAATCCTACAGACTCCACCAAAAAACTACAAGAACTGGTAAATGAGTTCAATAAGATCACAGGATACAAAATCAACATACAGAAATTTGTTTCATTTTCATACACTAATAAAGAAGCAGCAGAAGGAAAAATTAAGAAAACGGTGCCATATACAGTTGCAACAAAAATAGTAAAATACTTGGAAATAAACTTGACCAAAGAGGTGAAAGGCCTGTACTCTGAAAACTATAAAATATTGATGAGAGAAATTGAAGATGGCACAAAGCAATGGAAAGACATTCTTATACTCATGGATTAAAAGAACAGATATTATTATAATGTCTGTATGACCCAAAGTTATCTAGAGATTTAATGCAATCCCTATCAAACTACCAATAGCATTTTTCATGGGACTAGAACAAATAATCCTAAAATTTGTATGGAACCAAGAAGGACCCCAAATAGCCAAAGCATTCTTAAAAAAAAAAAAAATTGGAGGTATCACAATTCCAGACTTCAAGTTACATTACAAAGCTGTAATAATCAAACCAGTATGGTACTGGCACAAAAAATAGACACATAGGTCAATGAAACAGAATAGAAAGCCCAGAAATAAACCCACAATTATATAGTCTATTAATCTTTGACAAAGGAGGAAAGAATATGTAATGGTAAAAGGTCTCTCCAACAAATGGTGTTGGGAAAACTGGACAGCTACATGCAAAAGAATGAAGGTGGACCACTTTCTTACACCATACACAAAAATAAACTCTTAAATAGATTAAGGACCTAAATATGAAGCCTGAAACCATAAAAATCCTAGAAGAGAGCACGGCAGTAATTTCTCTGACATTGGTTATAGCAATATCTTTCTAGATAGGGATCTTGAAGGCAACTGAAACAAAAACTTTTGAGACTACGTCAAAATAAAAAACTTCTGCACAACAAAGGAAACAACCAACAAAATTGAAAGACAGCCTACTGAATGGGAGAAGATATTTGCAAATGACGTATTTGATAAAGGGTTAGTACCCAAAGTATCTAAAGAACTTATACAACTCAACACTGAAAAAACAAATAATCCAATTTAAAAATGGACAGAAGAGATGAACAGACATTTCTCCAAAGAAGATATCCAGATGGCCAACAGACACATGAAAAGATTTTCAACATCATTCATCATCAGGGAAATGCAAATCAAAATAACAATGAGATATAACCTCATACCTGTTAGAAATGCTAAAGTGGAAAAACACAAGAAACAAGTTTTGGTGAGGATACGGAGAAAAAGGAACCCTTGTGTACTGTTGGTGGGAATGCAAACTGGTGCAGCCACTGTGGAAGACAGTATGGAGGTTCCTCAAAAAATTAGAAATAGAACTACCCTATAATCTAGGAATAGCACTACTGGGTATTTACCCCAAAATTACAAAAACACTAATTCAAAGAGATACATGCACCACTATGTTTATTGAGGCATTATTTACGATAGCCAAATTATGGGCGCAGCCCAAGTATTCATCAGTAGATGAATGGATAAAGAAGACACACACACACACACACACACACACACACACACACACACACACACACACACACACACACAGGAATATTATTCAGCCATAAAAAAGAATGAAATCTTGCCATTTGCAACAGCATGGATGGATCTAGAGAATATAATGCTAAGCGAAATAAGCCAGTCAGAGAAAGACAAATACCGCATGATTTCACTCATATGTGAAATTTAAAAAATGAATAAAGGAAAAAAAAAAGATGAACAAAAAAACACAGACTTTTAACTATAGAGAACAAACTTGAACCTTACCAAAGGGGAGGTAGGTGGGAGCATGGGTAGAATAGGTGAAGGGGATTAAGAATAGACTTACCGGGGCGCCTGGGTGGCTCAGTGGGTTAAAGCCTCTGCCTTCAGCTCAGGTCGTGATCTCAGGGTCCTGGGATCGAGCCCCACGTCGGGCTCTCTGCTCAGCGGGTAGCCTGCTTCTCCCTCTCTCTCTGCCTGCTTCTCTGCCTACTTGTGATCTCTCTCCTTCTGTCAAATAAATAAATAAAATCCTTAAAAAAAAAAAAAGAATAGACTTACCTAATTTTTTAAAAGATTTTATTTATTTATTTGATAGAGCGAGAGAGCACAAGCAGGGGGAGCAGCAGAGGGAGAGAAGGAGGCTCCCCTTGAACAGGGAGCCTGACAGGGCTCAGTCCCAGAACCCCGGGATCATCATGACCTGAGCTGAAGGCAGATATTTAATCCACTGAGCCATCCAGGTGCCCCAAGAATAGACTTATCTATGTGTATATATATATATATTTTTAAGATTTTATTTGTTTATTTGAGAGAGGAGCACGAGAGCGTGCATGAACAAGGGGAGGGGCAAAGGGAGAGGGAGAAGCAGACTGTTAACTATACTGGAATTAAAATTAAAATTAAAAAAGAATAATTGACTGTTGGATTTAGCAGTGTGGGAGTCCTTGGTTCCTTTGATGAGCAGTTTCAGTGCCATGATAGGGGCTTAAACAAGAACAGGTGGAGAGAAATTGGAAAGCCCAAGAATAGACAGTGTTTTGAGGAGTTTTGGTATATAAGGAAATGAAAAAAAGCAATAAATGAAGGGGTATCTGAGATCAAGGAAGGACTTTTTTAAAAGTGAAAGGATCTTATCCTTTGTTGGCTTTTTGCCAATGGGGCTTATCAGGTAGGGAGGGAGAAATGGATGATGCAGGAGAAATTGGGGGGGGCAGTCCCTACTGGCTCAAGCCAAGGCCTGGGAAAAAGCTTTTGCCTCAGCCTTTGTGTTTGATAGAGAGGAATGCCTCTCAGGGCAAGCTAATTATCTTCATCCAAACTTGTGATTGGGCAAGACCTTGCTGAGCCTTTAGGCTCATTTCTACAAGATGAAATTCTGCAACCTGAACTCTTGATCTGTTGTTTTCTTATTCTGGATGAAGACAGGGAAGGATGTGCATGTTTTTAGGAACAAAGAAGAATCACCAAAGCACAGAAAAGGGCTGTGAATCAGCTTGAAAGGCCAGTTTAGCCATGTAACTGAATGCAATACAGACAGTTTAAATAGCTCTCTGTTGCCTTTCATCATTTTTTTCCTCAACTTAGATGGCTAGCACCATTCCTTAAATTACAGATTTAAGACAGGAGCTCTTGGGTGGCTCAGTCAGTTAAACATCCTACTCTTGGTTTTTGGCTCAGGTCATGATATCAGGGTGCTGGGATCCAGTCTTGTATCAGCCTCAGGGCTCAGTGGAGTCGACTGGTCCCTCTCCCTCTGCTCCTCCCCCTGCTCACTCAGCGTGAGCTCTCTCTCTCTCTGTCTCTCTCTGTCTCTCTCTCATAAATAGAATATTTTTTTTAAAGATTTTATTTATTTATTTGTCAGAGAGGAGAGAGATCACAAGTAGGCAGAGAGGCAGGCAGAGAGAGAGGGGGGCAGGCTCCCTGCCAAGCAGAGAGCCCGATGCAGGCTCCATCCCAGGACCCTGAGATCATGACCTGAGCTGAAGGCAGAGGCTTTAACCCACTGGGCCACCCAGGTGCCCCTAGGATCTTTTTTAAAAATTACAGATTTAAGATTTTTAGAAAAATTTTTATTTAAGTAGGCTTCACAAACCCAGCGTGGAGCCCGATATAGGGCTTGAACTCATAACCCTGAGATGGAGAACTGAGCTGGGATCAAAAGTCATATGCTTAACTGGCTGAACTATCCAGGTGCCCCAGGACAGATCTTTTTATTCTGTATTTGTTCTATCCTCCTTCTCTCCTGCCCCAAAAAGTTGTATCACCTTTTCTCGAGACAACTTGAATATTGTTGGACTGATTTTTCAGAATAACCTAAATCAAGAGTTTAGGTTGACTTTTTTTTTTAATTTAAATTTTGCTTAGTTAATATATAGTGTAGTATTGGTTTTTGGAGTAGAATTCAGTGATTTCATCACTTACATATAGCACCCAATGCTCATCACAACATGTGTCCTCATTAAGAATGCAAACTGGTACATCCACTCTAGAGAACAGTATGGAGATTCCTCAGAAAGTTAAAAATGGAACTACCCTAAGATCCAGCAATTGCACTACCAGGTATTTACCCAAAGGATACAGAAATACAGATTTTTTTTTTTTTTTTTTTTTTTCAGAAATACAGATTTGAAGGGGTACATGCACCCTGATGGTTATAGCAGCATTGTCAACAATAGCCAAACTATGGAGGGAGCCCAAATGTCCATCGATTGATGATAAAGAAGGTGTGTGTGCGTGCATGCACGTGCACATACACACACTCAATGGAATATTACTCAGTCATCAAAAAGAACGAAAACTTAGCATTTGCAGTGACGTGGATGGAGCTAGAGTTTATTATGCTAAGTGAAATAACTCAGAGAAAGATAGGGTGATTTCTTGTTAGAAATGAAGTAGTGCCAATTTTGATACAATTTCCTGTCCTCCTTTTCTACGTGCTGGGCTTAAAGACACAAAGGGGCAGAGTTTGGGTGTGCTGGGAGCAGAAGATTGTTTTGTAATCTGCATCAGGAAAGCATGTCAGATATTAACCTAATTGTTCAGAGTGACTTTGAAGGACCTTTAACCCTTCTTCCCTATAATCCAGGGGGTGGGAGCTTCTGATTGTAGGTTTAATTTGCATTTCCCTGATGACTTAAGTTCTTGGCCTTTTTCCATATGTTTATGACCAATTTCACTTTTGTAAAGTGTCTGAACACATTTTTTGAAGCACTTACCTTTCCTTTCATCTATTTCGTATTAATTTATAGAAATTCTTCCTATCTGGATATGAATTTTATTGGGTATACAAAAACACATATCTTTTCCTTCTGTATTGCTTGATTTTTTTTACCCTCTTGTGTTTTCTTTTTTTGGCAGCTTTATGCTCCCTTTTAAATTGTATTTTTGATGAGTAGATGTTTTAATTATGAAATTGAATTTATTTTTTCCCTTTATGTTTAGTGCTTTAGGGCTACCCCAAGGTCATAAAGATATTCTACTATTTTCTAGAAGCTTTAAATGTTTCTAGAAGCTAGAAATGTTTCTAGAAGCTTCACATTTAGGTCAGTGATCCATCATGAATTGATTTTTGTATGGTATGAAGTAGGGGTCAAGGTTCATCCCTCTCTTCCCCAAATATGATTATCTAATTGATCCAGCCCTCTGCATTGCATTTTCTTGTATCTTTTGTTGTAAACTGAGTCACAGTACGTATGTAGTTCTGTCTCTGAACTCTCTTTTTCTTCCACATAACTTTCATGAAGGGAAATGGGAGAAGAGGAGAAATTATGCAGTGTGGTGGCTAAGAACAAGAGCTCTGGAGACAGATTGATCACTTAGGTTCAAACCCTCTCTTTACTACTTACTGCTTTTTGAGCAAGTTTCCTTTCTGTAAAATGGGAATAATTGTAGCATTATCTACTTAATAGGGCTGTTTTGAGGACTGAATGAGTTAGTGGTATGTACGTACGTATGTATGTGTGTATGCATGTAGACTCCATGCCTGGCATGGAGCCCAATGCCGGACTCAAACTCAACTGAGATCAAGACCTCAGCTGAGACTAAGTCTGACACTTAACTGACTGAGCCACCCAGGCACCCCAATGTTTATAATATTTGTGACATGAATAAATCTAACTGATAACAGCCATTACTGGCGGGGTGAGCCCCAGTGCTTCTGGGAACAGGGCTAGTGACTGGAGTGGTTATTGTATGCCCTCAGGCATGACTGAGGTTGCCGTGCGTTGGGTCTGTATCTAGTGGGGCTCACCATAGACCTGGTGCTGGGCCTACAGCCATTCACCAACTGCTTCGTCTGTCCTGATTTCAGAGTTCCCAGCAACTCTCCTGAAGGGAAGTTCTTTAAGTATTTTCTGAATTGTCTTCTGAAGTCTTTTTTTTTTTTTTTAAGATTTTATTTTTTTATTTGACAGAAAGAGAAAGAGAGATCATAAGTAGGCAGAGAGGCAGGCAGAGAAAGAGGAGGAAGCAGGCTCCTCACTGAGCAGAGAGCCCACGTGGGGCTTGATCCCAGGACCCTGAGATCATGACCTGAGCTGAAGGCAGAGACTTTAACCCGCTGAGCCACCTAGGCACCCCATGTCTTCTGAAGTCTTTTTTTTTTTTTTTAATTTTATTTATTTATTTGACACACAGAGATCACAAGTAGGCGGAGAGGCAGGCAGAAAGAGAGGGGGAAGCAGGCTCCCTGCTGAGCAGAGAGCCCAATGCGGGGCTCGATCCCAGGACTCCGAGATCATGACCCGAGCCGAAGGCAGAGGCTTTAACCCACTGAGCCACCCAGGCGCCCCTGTCTTCTGAAGTCTTAAAGTAGTCTTCGGTCCAGTTCAGAGTACAGAAGCAGGATGTGCCAGTTTTACATAAAATTCCCCAAACAGCATACCAAGAGAGAAAGCACCAGTTATTAACCTTTCTCCACAGATATATTGACAGGCACTGCAGTCTAGCAATGTTAGGCACACACTGAAATAAAAATAAAAAGGAAGAAACCTAGGAAGGCTTTCAAGAGGCTAATTTTTAGGCAGATACCTGAAAGAGAGTTAGGGTTAGAAGTCAATTAGAGGAGTGCCTGGGTGGCTCACTTGGTTAAGCGACTGCCTTCGGCTCAGGTCATGATCCTGGAGTCCGAGGGTCAAGTCCTGCATAGGGCTCCCCGCTCTGCGGGGAGTCTGCTTCTCCCTCATGTTCTTTCTTAGTTGCTCTCACTCTCAAATAAATAAATAAAATCTTAAAAAAAAGAAAGTCAGAATCTAACACATACCTGTTAGGTAAGGAGATGGGGGAGGAGGGACACAGCATCCTGCTTTTGAGACTAAAGAGCATGGAATGAAGGGTGTGTGGGTGGAGGGAGGTACTTGGTAGTCAGAGAGAAGGTAGCAATGAGGAAAGGCCTGATGGATTTCAGATTTTATCCTGAGGGCACAAGGGACAATTTTAAAGTGTTTTTAAAAGATCCTGGGTGGTTAGAGACTGAGTGGAGCAGATTCAGAAAACTCTTCTGCAGTATGGATTGCAGGGGCGTGGGGAGGGAGCAGTCAGGAGGCAGGGAGACTCTGGGGACCAGAGCAGAAACCGGACCAGGTAGTACAGTGGTGTGGAGGGAAGAGGAGAGGGATATTTAGGTACCTTCTTCAGGCACAGAATTCATGACTAAATTTGAGGAGAGGAGAGAAGGAAGGATGAGGCTTTTTTTCCCTTGACGGTGACTGGGTATGACGGAGCTCTAAAGAGTTGCTACTTTGTGGGGTGCAAGGTGCTGGGAGAGCCACTGTGGAATGTTCTGTTCTTAGCCATTTTTTTTTAATTGTCCCCTTCACCCATCAGGAAGCAAGGCTGCAGTACACATTCTGGATAAGTACACATTTTCTTTGCATTTGTTTTATTTTTAATATGATTGGTCAGAAAGGGTCTTACCTGTCTTTCTCTGATCAGAGTTGCTCTCTAGCCTTTTGCATTCATAGAATTAACATTTAAGGTTACAACCAACAAGACTGTTCCAAAGATCTGTGATGTGCACTAGTTTACTGTTTTGCCAAGGTGTGACTTTCAGTGATGCTCTCTTGAGGCTGGGCTGCGGGAACTGATGATTGGGCCCTGCCCTCCACAGCATCTGCTCCTCAATCCACCGTGTTCTGTGCTCTCAGATCAGAAATTCAGATCATTAAGAGTCTGAAGGGATCATTTAAATGTTCCAGTTATGCATGAATGCATTTTGTGGAAGAAATTATGTACTGTAGCAGGATTCTCTAATTGAGGCATTTTACGAAGGTGTCTTCTCTTTCCTCCTGTGCTTTCCCACCATGACATCTGTTGTGAAGTCTGATTGACTCTGTGCTTCTGAAACCCCAGTCTTTGTTCGTAGCCTCTTCTCAACTAATGAATCCTTCTGGGAATTTTGTGGTTTTATTTTTTTGTGATTTGTAGCCTCAGTGCTTCAGAGTGTTCATCGGTAGAATGGAATAGTAAAAGGAGTTCTGTTGAATACCCCGCCTCCCCATACAGGTTACTAGCATGCTTCTCTTTGTCCATTTGTCCAGTTTTACTGTCTTCTTCATTCTTAGGTTAGCAGGTGCAAGAACAGATTTTGGAGGATTATTGCCTTAGTGGGTGTACCCAATCCTTTCTCAAAAGAAACAAAATGAGCTATTGGTATTTATTTCTCTTTGCTCATTCCCTCTTAAAAGACACAGGACTTATGCCATCCTAGTTTCCTCTTGCTTGTTGTGGACACCCTTACATGAGGCCCTGGTTTTGCATGTTATGGAAAGATTAGTATGTTATTCTGTGCTTCTGCCACCATTTAAAAATGGATTTCCAGGTGGGGGAATGGGTGTGGGGCTTTACCAGCTGAGCTCTGGAGGGGCCAGAGGTCCCCAAGGCCGGAAACAGGCTTGTTCTCTTCATTCTTTTTGTAAAATCCCTGCTTTGGGAATGCAGAGATCCTGTTTACCCCTCTAAATCTCAGCTCTCAGGCTCAGTGGGGATGCCAGGAGGTTGCTTTCTAGCCTCCCTGAGAGACCTTGCCAGTTGGAGTGCCCACGAAGAGCAGGAAGCCCAGCATAGACTGACATGGCCCTTGAACCAGCTCCAGTTCTGACATCTCTTTCTGGTTATATAACATCAAGCAGCTGCAGCTTCCGGAACCACTTTATTCCTCGTAGTGCTGAATGGCAGGTGGAAGAAGCACTGACCCTTTAGTGATTCTGAAGTTTCCAGGAATAACTTAAGCTTGAGTATTTAATTCTATTTTTATTTCTCCCATGTTTGAATCACTCATTCTTTGGGAAACAAGCAAGGAAACATTCCATTGCTTCTGTCTTCCCATTAAGATCCCTAGGCTATTCCTTTTTACTGGAGAGATGAAGAGACCTTTGGAAGTAAAATTGCAAGCGGAAATTTTGAGGGAAGAGTAGCCAGTCTATTATCACTTGAGGCCTTGAGCAGAGTCTGGAAGGAAGAACCACCCCCATCCCCCGCACCAGGCAGCTGGCCTTAGGTGGCTAGGTGCCTTAGTTACCAGCTGCCTTGGCTCAGGTATTGGTCTTAGGTGGGCTCTACCTGGTTTCAGAAAGGCTTCAGCTCTTTCTACATCTTCACACCCTGGGCACTGGGGTTTATTTTCCTTAATGTGTTGTGATGGCTAGATGTGGAGTTGGTTCCAGAATTCTGGAGGATGGCAGGATGGTATAAATCAGGCTAAGTGTGTGATTCAGCATTTGCGTTTAGGTGAAGATTTCAGTTAAGGAGAGACAAAATTAGTGGATGTTTTCTCATGGCTGATGGAATAATAAAGTTGAGTGATTGGAGAAAGTGGGAGAATATTTCAAGAACCAGCTTCAATTTCTGAAGTAGTGATTTCAGTTTTGACTACTAGAGGTACTGAAGTTTTTCAGAATTATAACTGTTCTTTGATATATTCTGGATATACTAATCCTCTGTTATTAATATTTTCAATAGCATTTAGTCTGTGGTTTATCTCTTAACATCATTCATAGTATTCTTTGTTGTAAAAAAAATCTGTAATTTTATTGTAGTTTAAGCTTTTCCATTTTATTTTAAGATTTTATTTATTTATTTGACAGAGACACAGCGAGAGAGGGAACTAACCAGGCAGAGTGGAGGAGGAGAAGCAGGCCTCCCACAGAGCAGGGATCCAGATGGGAGCTCGATCCCAGGACCCTGGGATCAGGACCTGAGCTAAAGGCAGATGCTTAACTACTAAGCCACCCAGGTGCCCCTCCATTGTTTGATAGTCACTTATCTTCATGGGTGAAAAAGTAAGAGGACACAGGAGAGGCATATTTTAAAAATTGGAATGTGGTTCATCAGCATCTTTTGTTTTATTTGGATTTTTTAATTTTTATTTTATGAAATTATCTTAGATATTATCTTGTCTGTAAGACTTTAGTAGAGCCAGGCATTTGCTTTACATTTTCTCATAACTTCTTAAATGTTATTCATAAATTAGGCTAGGCTCTTTGAAGGTATCAGCCTTAGTCTGTCTTCTTTTCCACCTTTTGCTCAGAGGTTCCTGCTTTCCTGCTTTGCTGAGAGCCCAGTAATTCTTACCTGTGGTTGCAGAGATGGCCAGAAATCATCATGATGCTGAGCAGAATCAAAATTAAATCGGTCTGTAACACAGGCTAGAATTTCATATTGGTTGAAAATATGTGTAGTTGTGTTTACAAGTGATTGTTTCTTTATAATTTTTGCCTTGATTATGCTAAAAGCAGTGATTCTCAACAGGGAGTGGTTTTGTTCCGAAGGGGACATTTCGCAATGTCTGGAGACCTTGGTTGTCACAACTCGGAAGGTATGATTACAATCTGGCTGGGGATGCTGCTGAACGTTCCCGTAATGCACAGGACAGTCTTCCATAGCAAAGCATTATCCGGTCTAATATGTCAGCAGTGCTGAGGTTGAGAAACCCTGTACAGGTTTGGTATCTGAAAATGATTTGCATTTCATTCTCCTCCCATGTGAGAGCCAAGTGGGAAGGCTGACCATTCCTTTTCTTTGTGTATTAGATTGTTACATGAGTTAGTCATAATGGTATTGGTTTCCTTGTTAAAAATGTGTTTAATTAATTTAGAATCTACTAATGCTCCTTAGTATTAATACTATGAAGATTTATTCTTCCCAAGGAGCAAGTATGATAATTTTTTTTCTCTCAATCTGGCTTCCATGACTATTTTGAAGGTGAATCGCATTTGGCTTGCATGAGTTTTAAACTTTTTAAGGCCTATTGGCAAATATATTGGCCTACCATGACATTTATACAGTCAGGGAAAGCTTGGACCCAGAGAACCATATATGTGTGCCTACATATGATAAATAAACATATTTAATAAGATCTGGTATACTTTTTTTATTGCTGGTAGATTTTTTATTCATATATATTTTTCTCTAGTAGCAATTTTTTAAAGATTCTCTCTTTTTTTTATGTTAGAGAGCGTGTGTGCTTGCATGTGAGTGGGGGGAGGGGTAGAGAGAGAGGGAGAAGGTGGAAGCAGACTTCCCGCTGAGTGTGGAGCCCACCATGGGGTTTGATCCCATGACCCTGAGCCCAAATCAAGACTGGGTTGCTTAACTGACTGAGCCACCCAGGTGCCCCTCTAGTAGCAATTTTTATAAAAATAAGCTCATTTAAAAAAATCGAAGATATTTTTTTGAGCCTCTCTTATGTGGCAGGCATTTTAAGTTTGGCCTTAGAGATACAGTGGTGAATGAGGTGGTGAATGAGAATCCTTGCCCTGAAAGATCTACAGTATAAAAGGAGAGACAGACGGTTAAGTGTTGAATCAAATTATTAAAGTAACTTGATTTTGATAAGAACCAGGTAGACCAAGGAAGGGAAAGAGCCCCAAGGGTAGGGAGGAGGGGTCTACTTTAGCCAGGGTGGTGGGGGTGGGGGTGGGGCTCTCTGAGGGTGTAGCATTATGCTTGTCTTTTCAAAGAACCAACTTTTGGTTTTGTTTTGCTCTTAAAGTAGTTTTTCTCTATTTTATTAATCTGCTCTTACCGTTTTGTTTTATTTTATTTTTTTTAAGTCAGCTTCATACCTATTGTGGAACCCAGTACGGTATGGGGTTTGAACTCGGAACCCTGAGATCAAGACCTGCGCTGAGATCAAGAGTTGGATGCTTAACTGACTGTGTCACCCAGGGACCCCATCTGCTCTTATCTTTATTATTTTCTTCCTACTACTTTCTTTAGGTTTAATTTCCTCTTCTTTTTCTAGTTTTTGAAAAGAAAATTTACAACATTGGTTTTCACTATTATTTTTTGACACTGATTTTGGGCTGTGGATTTACCTTTAAGTATAACTTTAGCAATATCACAAATTCTTTAAAAATCAATTTTAGGAGTACCTGGGTGGCTCAGTCAGTTAAGCATCTACCTTCACCTCAGCTTGATCCCGGGATCCTGAGGTGGAGCCGCACATCAGGGTCCCTGCTCAGCAGGGAGTCTGGTTCTCCCTCTCCTGCTGCCCCCTCCCCTGCTCATGCGTGAGCACGTGCTCGCTCTCTCTCTCTCTCTCAAATAAATAGATAAAATCTTTTTTAAAACTCAATTTAATATATAATTTATATACAGTAAAATTCACAACATCTTTGTATAGATTGATGACTGTTGACAAATATGATTTCCCTGATCAGGATATAAAAAATACCCATTTTCCCAGAAAGTTCTCATGCCCTTTTGTAGTCAGTTTTCTGGGCAACTACTTGAACTCATTTCTGTTATTATAGATTGGCTTTGCCTGTTATAGAATTTCATATAAATGGGATTATGCAGTATATATTCTTTTGTGTTTAGCCTCTTGCTCAGTATATTGTCTGTGAGATTCATCTGTTGATGCACATGTCCCTAGTTTATTCATTTTCATTGATGAGTAGAATTCCAATTGCAAAAAGCTAAATACAACTTGTTTATCCATTCACCTGTTGATAGACATTTAATCTAATGAGTAAACCTGTTCTGAACAATCCTGTGAAGTTGACTTGGTTTTTAATAATTAGAGGTAAGTTTTCAGTTTCCCTTGGATAAAATACCAAGATATGAATTGCTGTGGTAGGTGTATGTTTAACTTTATTAGAAAATCCCAGAATGGGGGCGCCTGGGTGGCTCAGTGGGTTAAAACCTCTGCCTTCAGCTCAGGTCATGATCTCAGGGTCCTGGGATCAAGCCTCAAATCGGGTTCTCTGCTCAGCGGGGAGCCTGCTTCCCTCTCTCTCTGCCTGCCTCTCTGCCTACTTGTGATCTATCTCTCTGTCAAATAAATAAATAAAATCTAAAAAAAAGGAAAAAAAATCCCAGAATGTTTTCCAAAGTGATTGCACCAGTTTACACTCCTGCTAGTAGTATGTGAGAATTCCAGGTCCTCCATATCCTTGCGAGCATTTGGTCTGGTCATATAACCAAGTGCAGGGGTGCAAGAGCACCTGGCTCTGGGGTCCCAAACAGAGCAGGGTTGGCCACTTGCTGCTGACAAAATCTAAAGGCGGAGAGACTAGTGGTGGTGAAACAAGAAAGGAATTTATTTTAGTGATGCCACTGTGAGGTAGATAGTAGACTAGCATCCCAAAGCGGTCTCCAAAGTGCTGAAAATACCTCCAGGTTTGTATAAGGAATATGTGGGACAAAGGTTAGTGGGTATGTGCAGGTGGGCAGTGAAGGTCAAGTCAATCATTGTCTCGGGGTCAATCACTGCCGAAGCTCTTGCTGGTTCAGTATAGTCCTCATTGCTTGAAGTGTGGTAGTTTTAGTTCCCATCAGGGAATGCTTTTGCCTGCAGGGTCTTTTGCCTGAGTTAAGAGACATGCTGGAAAGAAGAACTTAATCAGTTAGAAATTTTGAGGTCAAAATGGAAGTAGTTGAAGTCCTTTTTCAGTCAGTATTATTATATGTGCTGCCAAAGCAAGCATATCAGCCAGTATTATTAATTTTAGCCATTCTATGATTATTAATTGGCATCTGATTGTAGTTTAAATGTGCATTTCTCTAATGATATTGAACATCTTTTCATGTGTTCATCGAACATTTGTATGTATCTTTTGTGGACTATCTGTTCTCCTCTTTTGCTTTTCTTAGTGGGTTGTTTGTCATCTTCTTACTGAGTTGTAGAGGTTTTTTTTGTATTTTTTTTTAAGATTTTTATTTATTTATTAGAGAGCGAGAGACTGAGAATGAGAGGGGAGAAGGTCAGAGGGAGAAGCAGACTTCCCGCAGAGCCGGGAGTCTGATATGGGACTCGATCCTGGGACTCCGGGATCATGACCTGAGCCGAAGGCAGTTGCTTAACCAACTGAGCCACCCAGGCGCCCCTGAGTTAAGGAGTGTATTCTAGAGGTGTCTGGGTCGTTCAGTCGGTTAAGCGTATGACTCTTGATTTCAGCATGGGTCATGATCTCAGGGTCATGAGATTGATACCAATGTTGGCCTCTGTGCTCAGTGCAGTCTGCTTGAGATGCTGTCTCTCCCTCTCCCTCTGCCCACCCTCCCTCCCCCACCACATGCATGTACTCTCTCTCCTAATAAAATAAATAAAATCTTTAAAAAGAGAGGATATATTCTAATTTTTTTTTTTTTGACAGACACATCGAGAGAGGGAACACAAGCAGGGGCAGTGGGAGAGGGAGAAGCAGGCTTCCTACTGAGCAGGGAGCCTGATGTGAGGCCTTGATCCCAGGACCCTGGGATCATGACCTGAGCCAAAGGCAGCCGCTTGACGACTGAGCCACCTGGCGCCCTGAGAGAATGTATTCTAGATAGGTCTTTTATCAGGTGTGTACACACACACACATACACACACAGTTAATGTTTTCTACAAGACTGTGACTTGTCATTTTTCTTTTAAGGATACTTAAAAGATACTTAAGGATTCTTCTCTTTTTGAAGAGAAGTTTTTAATTTTGATAAAGCACACTTTATCAAATTTTTCCCTTGTGGTTCCAAGCTTTTTGTGTCCTGCTTAAGAAATCTTTACTTACTCTAAAGTTGCACATATTTTCTACTCTGTTTTCTACTAGAAGTTTTATAGTTTAAGCTTTTATGTTTAGGCCTTGATCCGTTTTGAATTATTATTTCTGTATGATACGGAATGAGATGAGGATTGTATCCATTGCAGAAGGTGTGTTGGAAAAATTGTCTCCATTGATTACTTTGGTACCTTTGTAATGAGTCAGTTGACTATAAATGTGCTTCTAATTCTGGACTGTATTACATTAATAACAAAACCATAATTACTGTAGTTTGAATTTATAGTTTGAATCAGGTAGTATAAGAATTCCAACTTTGTTGTTGTCTTAAAAAATTATTTTGATTACTCTAGGACTTTTGCATTTTCATTAAAATTTTTAGACTCATCAATCTCAGTTGCAGTCAGATAGTGGCCACAGTTAAATAACAAACAAGGTGGAAGCTACATTGCCTTTTATCCTAGCCTTGGAAGTTACAGTGTCACTTCTGTGTTGTTCTTTTGGTTATTTTTTTTTTTAAAGATTTTTATTTTATTTATTTTAACAGAGAGAGAACACAAGCAGGCAGAGGCAGAGAGAGAAGCAGGTTCCCTGCCGAGCAAGGAGCCCGATGTGGGACTCGATCCCAGGACGCTGGGATCATGACCTGAGCCGAAGGCAGCTGCTTAACCAACTGAGCCACCCAGGCGTCCCTGTTCTTTTGGTTATAACCAAATCATAGGCCCACCCAGATTCAAAAGAAAAAAATTAGAATCTGCTTCTCAATAGGAAATGGATCAAGGTCAAATTGTAGGAAAGCATTGGAATAACAGATACTGTTACATTCATCTTTGGAAAAAACTGCCACATTTTACCCTCTGGCCACGGTAATTTACATCATCCCACATATAAAATACACTGCCCCCTTTCCTCATGACCCCCAAAATTTCATTCCAGTCCAGCATCAGCTTATAGTCCAAGATCTGGTCCTCTAACTCAGATCTGTATTTTGAATGTGGCTTTCAGTTGTAGTTTCTTGAGTTCACTCCTTAAGTACAGTTTCTCTTATCTGAAGACTTTTATGAATTAAAGAGACCAGTTATCTGCCCCTCCACCAACATAAGATCTTACGGTGGGGACAAGGTAGATACTCTAAAAAATGGGGCAGAGAAAGTATGGGACAGAGAAGAGAATGAGGCACACAGCAGTCATTGATCTGTAGCAATTCTAAAATTCCTAGCTGAGCACATTTTGCTAGTTCCTTGATTAGAACTCAGTATTTCTCCAGGGCTTTTGGTGTTATCCTGTAGGATCTTTGTTCTGTCTTTTGAATAATCCTTTGATTTTACGAAAAGTAACCTGGATTACAGTTGAACCCCAGTTTGCTGACTGCCTCTAGAAGTTTGAGGGTCCAAACCCTTTTTTCATTTGTATTGTTTATATCCCTTCTAGTTCAGGCTCATACATTTCCTTTATAAACTTGTGTATCAGTATAAAATCCACTTCATTAGACAAAAGCTATGCCCACAAATCTCTTCAAGATAATTTCTTTTCTGGTTGGCCTTCCTGGGAGGCTGATATAGGATAATACTCAAAAATTGTTCTAAGTTTTGTTTTTTAACAAAGATCTGCTAGGCATGCCTGCAGAATCTTTAGGAGGCCTTTTGTCTGAACAGGTCTATGAGGCACTACAAATATTTCTGAGATCAGAACAAAGGATCTTAACAGATCTACCCTGGATTTGATCTCAGTTTTCCTTTTTTTTTTTTTTTTTAGGATTTTATTTATTAGAAAGAGTGTGTGCATGAGTGAGACAGTGTGCATGAGCAGAGGGAGGGGCAGAAAGGAACAGGCATACTCACTGCTGAGCGTGGAGCCCAGTGAGGGCCAAACCCAGGATCCTAAAATCATGACCTGAGCTGAAGTCAGACACTTAATGGACTCAGCCAGGTGCCCCATTAGTTTTCCAGGTTAATGCTGGTGATAGAGTTGCTAAACTTTCTAAAACAGTGTTTCTTTTCCTTTAGCTTGCTATAATATTTTCCTTTAATCCCTCATCTGTAATCTCCTTGAGGCCCTTTGAGCTTTTATGACCAGTCTTCTCACTAGCTTCCACTCATCGTTTGACCCCATGCATGAGGCCACAGTTTAATTTTTTTTTTTTTTTTTTTTTAGTTTTTATTTATTTGAGAGAGAGAGAGTGAGAGAGCGCATGAGAGGAGAGAAGATCAGAGAGAGAAGCAGACCCCCCACGGAGCCGGGAGCCCGATGCGGGACTCGATCCCAGGACTCCAGGATCATGACCTGAGCAGAAGGCAGTCACCCAACCAACTGAGCCACCCAGGCGCCCCACAGTTTAATTTTTTTATTGAATTTTTAATTTTTATATACCCTAAGTACCAAATTTCTGTTTCAGTTACAAATACTATGTCATAAGTTTCCCCAAAACTTAAGTGATTTAAGACAGTAACATTTATTATTTCTCTTGGTTACTGCTTGGCTCACAGTCCTAACATCTAGGCCATCAGGGTTTTCCTCCCTCCCTTCTTCCCTTCCTCAAGTAAACTCTGTACCCAGTTTGGGGCTCGAAGTCACCACCCTGAAATCAAGAGTTGTAAGCTCTACTGACTGAGCTAGCCACATACCCCAAGATGTTTCTCGATTGACTTTTTCTTGACTATGGATATTTTTCCTGTTTCTTTGCATACCTGGTGACTTTTGATTAAATAAAATGGTCTTTGCATACAATACATGATAGAGGCTCTGCATTCTGTTATCTTCCTCTGAAGACTGTTCATTTTAATTTTAGCAGGCATTTCAGTTACTGATTGATCCCCTTGAACTTGTGAAGCCTTAGTTTTATGCCATTTTAGTACCAGTCTGTGAAAAGCCCAAGGTGTTTCCCAATCTAATTTGGTAGGACTCAATCTCTAAATTCCGTCTTCTTGCAGACCATGTCAGGGCTTGGTTTTAGGCTTTGTTAGGGAGGATGTAATGTAGGTGTCACTCTAGAGTGATTCTTACTCCTAGGGACAGCCTTTCTTTTGTCTCAGCTGGATGGTAGGGGTGTTATATAAGATGTTAATGAGAACTTTCAACTCTGGCAAGTCTAGAACTCTCCAGTTCCCCGATACTGCTCTTTCCCTAGCACTGCTAGACTTCTAGTATCTCTATTTTGTTCTTACTGTGGCCATGTACATACTCTGAATGATTTCACATGTTTGAAATTTGTTGATGTTTGCTTTATGGTGCAGTAAATGGGCAGGTTTTTTTGTTTTGTTTTTTTTTTTTAAGATTTTTATTCATTTATTTGACAGAGAGATCACAAGCAGGCAGGGGGGCAGGCAGAGAGAGAGGAGGAAGCAGGCTCCCTGCTGAACAGAGAGCCTGATGCAGGGCTCGATCCTAGGACCCCGAGATCATGACCCAAGCCGAAGGCAGAGGCTTTAACCCACTGAGCCACCCAGGTGCCCCTAAATGGGCAGTTTTGATAAATGATGCATACATAAGCTGTTGAAAAGAATGTGTATTTTGTCACTGTCCAATGAAATGTTCTAAATATGTTTGTTAATTAACTTTGTTAATTGTTTCATTCAGTTCTTGTATGGCATTACTGATATTTTTGTCTGTTGGATTTTATTCTTGAAAGAGGCACGTTTGTCTCTAATTATGATTATAGATTTCTGTATTTCTTTCAGTTTTGTCAGTTTTGATGTATTTTGAGGCTCAGGTATTATGTGCATATAGGTTTGATACTGCTTATATCTATCTCTTTTATACATTGATCTTTTGTCATTATGAAACATCCCTTTTTATTTCTATTATGCTTCTTACCCTAATGTCTCTTTCACCTGATATTAGTATAGATATGTCAGCTTTTAGTTAGCATTTCTTAGTGTCTTTTTTCAACTTTTTTTTCTATTCTCTTTCCACTTTTTTCCTATTATTTAAGTTGTTTTTCACCACTTAGTTGGGTTTCTTTTTTTTTAATCCAGTTTAAGTCTTCTAATTGGAACATTTAGTTCATTTGTATTTAATGTAATTATTGATATAGTTGTGTTAAAATTTATCATCTTGGTATTTTCTCTTTTTTTTTGCATATATCCTTTTTTAAATTTTTTATTAACATATAATGTATTATTTGCCCCAGGGTACATGTCTGTGAATCATCAGGCTTACACATTTCACAGCATTTGCCATAGCACATACCCTCCCCCGTGTCCATATCCCTACCCCCCCACCTCCCAGCAACCCTTAGTTTGTT
>CM052799.1:16701014-16768308 GCA_028533885.1 Nasua narica
TTCTCTTTCTTCTGTTTTGCTGTTTGTGTATAGGAATGCAACTGATTTCTGTGCATTAATTTTATATCCTGAGACTTGATTGAATTCCTGTATGAGTTCTAGCAGTCTTGGAGTGGAGTCTTTTGGGTTTTCCACATAAAGTATCATATCATCTGCAAAGAGTGAGAGTTTGACTTCTTCTTTGCCAATTTGGATGCCTGGTATTTTCTATCTCATTTTCTATCTTGTTCTTTAGAAAAAAATTAAGTCAGTTTTTTGTTTTTTTTTTTCTTTGTTTTTTTTTTTAACAATTCAGTTCAGTTTTTTCCCTATGGGGTTGTTAGTTATACAGTCTTTTACTATGCTTTTAGTGGTTATCCTAGATTATAGTACGCATCCTTGTCTAATATAAATCATTACTTTTATTACTTTGCCAACTATATTTGAATCTTAGAACTTTTAATTTTTAAGATTATTTATTTGATAGAGAGTGCACAAGCAGGAAGGGGAGAGGGAGAGGGAGAGAGAATCTTAAGCCTGATGTGGGGCTCTATCTCTTCACCCTGAGATCACAACCTGAGCCAAAACCAAGAGTCAGACGCTTACCAATTGCGCCACATAGGTGCACCACCACCTTAGAACATTTTAAATGTTTAACTCTTGCCTGAGTTTTATGTTATATATCCTTATTTTAATTCTACACATTTTAAATGCCACAAAATGTTGCTTTCTCTAGTCAGTATTTATATTTTCTACACATAGACCCTTCTTTTTAATTTTTAGAGGAGTTTATTTGAGCACACATCAAGTCAAGCAGTGCCAATTAGAAATGGTTGGGAATACTTCTCCTTTTGTTGTTTTTCATTCCTTCCTTCATTTCTGTTTTTTGTCTGAGATCATTTTCTTTCTGTCTTTGGTATTTATTTTTGGATATGTTTCTTGGCAACAAATTTATAATTATTTTTGAGATTTATTTATTTATTTATTTGACAGAGAGAGAGAGAGAGAGAGACAACAAGAGAGGGAACACAAGCTGAGGGAGTGGGATAGGGAGAAGCAGGGTTCCCGCCAAGCAGGGAGCCTGACGTGGGGCTCAATCCCAGGACCCTGAGCCGAAAGCAGACGCTTAACAACTGAGCCACCCAGGTGTCCCTCTTGGTAACAAATTTAATCTGTGTTTTTGTTTGTCTGAAAGTTGCTTTATTTTGCCCACATTCTTGAGTGATGTATTAGCTGGTACAAAATTCTAGGTTGCCAGTTATTTTCTTTCAAAAAACTTAGAAATTTTCTACTGTCTTCTAGTGTCTTTTATGTCTCAAGAATTCATTGTTATTCTTATTGTTGCTCCTTTGAAGGTATTGTGTTCTCCCCCACTCATGACTGCTTGTACAATTTTTTTCTTTATTCGTTTTCAACACTTTTGCTATATAATCTCCCTAGGAATGTTTTTTGTTGTTGTTGTGTTTTTGGTTTTTTCTGTTTATCGTACCTGTCATCCACAGAGCTTCTTGATTCCAATTACTACATATGTTGTTTCTAGAATATCCCTTTGATTCCCTTTTTCTTTTTTTTTAAATTTATCTTTAAAATTTAAATTCAATTAATTAATATATATTATATTATTGGTTTCAGAGGTAGAGGCTAGTGTTTCATGATTCATCAGTCTTATATAATACCCAGTGCACAGTAGTATGTCACGTGCTCTCCTTAATGTCTATCACCCAGTAACCCCATCCCCCCACCCACCTCCCCTCCAGCAACCCTCAGTTTATTTCCTGTGATTAAGAGTCTCTTATAGGGTGCCAGGGGGGCTCAGTCATTGAGCATCTGCCTTCAGCTTGGGTCATGATCCTGGGGTGCCAGGATCAAGCCCTGCATCAGGCTCCCTGCTTGACAGGAAGCCTGCTTTCCCTCTCCCACTCCCTCTGCTTGTGTTTCCTCTCTTGCTGTCTCTGTATGTCAAATAAATAAATAAAATCTTTAAAAAAAAGAAAAAAGTCTCTTACAATTTGTCTCCCTCTCTGGTTTCAGCTTGTTCTATTTTTTCCTTTCTTGCCCTATGATCCTCTGTTTTATTTCTTAAATTTCACATATCAGTGAGAATTGATTCTCTTTTATATATATACATATATATGTATATATATTTTCTGATTATCTGCTGACATTATCCTTTCATTTATTTTCTCCATTTCTTTCTTTTTCTTTTTACATGTTTTATCAGTTGTTTTTTATTTTGTAGCATCCAGATCACCAGTGATTCTGGTTCCATTGTCTGTTTGTCTCTCTTAGTTTTTGATCATTTGATCTTGTCTCCTGGCATAGCTGGTAATTTCTCACTGAATGCTGGGCAGTGTATATAAACACTTATAGAGGCTATGGATGGTATCTTTAGAGAGGATTTCTTTTTCCTCTTCTAAATTTTAAAAAGGTGATCAGGATTAAGGCTGATCACCTTAATCCCGCAGGACAAAGCTGAATAAATGCTGATCATAGTTTAGAAGTCTTTGTTTACTTCTGGCACACCCCTGTTTCTAGAATGTGGCCATCCTGTAAGTTCCAACTGAGAGTCAAGATGTTCACTGGGACTGTCTGCTTTGATGGTTCCTAAATTCAAATCCTTATCTTCTCTGCACCTCAAGATTGCAGAAACACCTGCTCTGCTTTTCAGTGGTTTTCTGCTTAGCTTCTTAACCTCCCATTTCACTCAGCTTTAGAATGAAGTAAACAACTTGAATGGAAATTAGCTGCATTTTTGGCTCAGTTCTGCCTTTCCTGTTTCACCAGGCTCGTGGTCCGTCATGTCTTCAAATGAGGGACCTCATTGAAGACAAATGTCTTCCCTTCCCTCTTGTCTTTTTAATCCAATAAATCATTTAAAGTTTTTCTAAGTTTCTTTGCTTCTTATTAACAGCCTTCTGGGTGACTCTCAGCTTGTCCCAGCAACCAGACTTGGTGAAAGAGGGGAATAAATGGCAGTAGAATGCTGGTTCATCTCTTCTTGATTTCCCTTTCTTTGGAATCTTGTCCCTTCTACTTCTGGTCCTCCCAGCATCTCTTTAGTGCCTTCAGAAGTCTTTGTTGTGGTGGTGGATTTCAAATTCGATAACATATTTCTAGCTATTCATAGTGCAAGCGTTGGCTTGTCTCAAGCTAATTCCACCTTAGCTGGAAGGAGAAGCACCAAGCCAACATTTAAAAATATGTATATATTCTTATTGAGGTATAAGTCATCATTTTGAAGTGTACAATTCAATGATTTTTAGTATATCAAGGTTGTTGAATCATCACCACTGTCTAATTGTAGAACATTTCATCACCCCAAAACCCCCTTATCCATAAGCAGTCACTCCCATTATCCTCTCAGTCCCTGGCAATGACTATCCTACCTCTGTCTATAGAGATTTACTTGTTCTGGATATTTCTATAAATGGAATTATACAATTTTAGGCCTTTTGTGTCAGACTTCTTTAATTTAGCATAATGACTAAGCCAACTGTGTGTGTTAAAATATGTATAACATAAAATTTACCATTTTAGCCATTTTAATTTTTTAAGTAGGCTCCATGCCCAGCTTGGAGCCCAGCACAGGGCTTGAACTCATGACCCTGAGATCAAGAGTAGCATGAACAACCAACTAAGCTACCTAGGCACCCTATTTTAGCTATATTAAAGTGTAGAATTTAGTGGCATTAAGTAAATTTACATTGTTCTGCCACCATCACCACTATCCATCACCAAAACTTTTTCGTCATCCTATATTGAAACTCTGTACCCATTAAACCATCACTCCATTACTTTTTCTTTCTAGCCATTGGGAACTACCATAATACTTTTTGTCTTTATGATTTTAACTACCTTAAGTACCTCATATAGATGGAATCATAAAGTAATTGTCCTTAATTATTAAGTGAATTAATTAAGTGAATTATTTCACTTAATATAATGTCCTCAAGATTCACTCATGCTGTAGCATGTGTCAGAATTTCCTTCCTTTTTAAGACTGTATACTATTCCATTGTGTGTATATGTCATGTTTTGCTTATCCCTTCATCCATCAGTGGATGCTTATGTTGTTTCCACATCTTAGCTATTATAAATAATGATGCTGTAGAACACAGCTGTATGTCAAGACCCTACTGTCAGATCGAGTATATATCCAGAAGTGGAATGGCTGGATCTTATGGCAATCCCATGTTTTAACTTTTTTTTTTTCCATGTTTTAACTTTTCGAGGGATCGCCATACTGTTTTCCATAGCAGCTGTGTCATTGTACATTCTTGCCAACAGTGCTTAAGGGTTCCAGTTTTTCCACATTCTTGCTAACGCTGGCTCTTTGTCTTTTTTTGGTGGTAGCCATCTCATATGGTGGCTATGAGGTGATACGTTATTGTAGTGTTGATTTATGTTTCCCTAATGATTAGTGATTTTAAGCATCTTTTCAGGTGCTTATTGGCCATTTATAGATCTTCTTTGGAGAAATGTCCATTTATATCCTTTGCCATTTTTGAATCAGTTTGGTTTTTGTTGTTGAGTCTTAGGCATTCTTTATATATTCTGGATATTAATCTCTCATCAGATACATGGCTTGCAAATATTTACTCCCATTCCATGGGTCGTCTTTTCACTCTCTTGATATAGTGTCTTTTCATGCCCACAATTTTAAGTTTTCATGAAGTCCATTTTGTCATTTTTTTTTCTTTTATTGCCTGTCCCTTTGGTTTCCTATCCAAGAGATCATTGCCAAATCCAGTGTCATCAAGTTTTCCCCTGATGTTTTTTTCTAAGTTTTATATAATTTTTAGGTTTTACATTTAGGTCTTTGATCCATTTTTGAGTTAATTTTTGTATGTGGTATAAGGTAAGGGTCCAGTTTCATTCTTCTGCATGTGGGTATTTGGTTTTCCCAGCACTGAGGAGACTGTCCTTTTCCTGTGAATGGTATTGGCATTCTTGTTGAAAATCCTTTGACCATGCATGTGAGGGTATATCTGTGCTCTCTGTCCTATTTCATTGGTCTAAACGTGTGTCTTCATGCCAGTTCCACATTGTTTTGATTATAGTAGCTTTGTAGTACGTTTTGAAATCAGGAAGTTTGTGTCCTCCTTTGTTCTTTTTCAGAATTGTTTTTGCCTGTTTTTGTAAACAGAATTGTGCTGGAACATAGCTATGCTTGTTCACTTATATGTTTATATATGGCTGTTTTCGAGCTGCTCTGGTAAAGTTGAGTAGTTAGAACAGAGACCTATGACCCACAAAACCCAAAGTGTTTACTGTCAGGCTTTTTATAGGAAAAGTTTACCAATATTGGAACATTTAAACTCTTTGCTAATTTCCCCAGCTGTAGTGGATTGTACCGCAAATAACTAAATCAAAAGGAAAAATAATTTGTACAAAGATATTTATGCCACTCTAGATACAAATAAAAAAGAAATAGCCTGAATGACAAAGCATTCTGTGATATACTGATAGCCTGTCATTAAAATGATGAGTATATGACTATGTCAAAGAAATATTTATATGTATGTAACATGTGACCAAAACAGAACACAAAATGATGTGTATTCATTGGTTATCAGTGTAAAATATGTGCATATATATTAACAAATGTGAAAAAGTTTAGATCTAAATAGTTTATAGAGATTAGTGCTTATTATATTTTATCTTCTGTTAAGACTTCTAAAATTAAAGCAGTTGTGAAGTTTTATTCTGGAAAATCTCAAACAAAATAGAAAAAGAGACAGTAGTAAAATGAACCCTGTATTCCCAGTATTCTCTTCAATAGTTGTAAATACAAGGCTAGTCTGGTTTCATTTGTTCCCCCCAACCTTGGATTATTTGGAAGTAGATCCTTAAGCTTATAACATTTTATCTGTAAACTTCAGAGTGTTTTTACTCTATCTTCTAACATTAAAGTCCTAGAAGCAAAACCAAAAATAAACACAATACCGTTATCACACCTCAATATTTTGAATCAATAATTTCTTATATCATGAAATATCTGGATAATCCCTAATTATCTTTTAAAGATTATTTTTACTGTTATTTCATTAGAATCCCTACAAATCCCACATTTAGTTCATTTATCTTTTTTTTTTTTAAAGATTTTATTTGTTTATTAGAGAGAGAGATCACAATTAGGCAGAGAGGCAGTCAGAGAGATGGGGGGAGAAGCAGGCTTCCTGCTGAGCAGAGAGCCCAATGCGGGGCTCGATCCCAGGACCCTGAGATCACGACCTGAGCCGAAGGCAGAGGCTTTAACTCACTGAGCCACCCAGGCGCCCCTAGTTCATTTATCTTTTAAATCTCTTTAATCTGAGCTTTTCCTACCTCTTTTTCATGTCCTTTTTTTTCCTTGCAATTTATTTGCAGAAGAAAAGGATTCACTTGTTATTGTAGTTTCATACATTTCTAGATTTTGTCAATTGCATCCTTGTGGTCTTGCTTAACAAATTTGACATAATTCTTTTGTTTTCTAAAAATCATGGATATTATCTTTATTACGTTGTCAGCTGATGCAAATATATCAGTACATTGCCTGCTGGTTTTTTGGCTTGGAAATCGGCTATCTGGATGTTCTAATACTGCTTTAATCACATCTTGGTGTCTCAGCTAAGAATGCCTTAGTTCACCTGGAAACCCACCATAGGTACTGGCTACTGCTTTCGGGTATGGACGACACTCCTGCTTGCTCAGTGAGGCTGTCCTTCTGCGCTTGACTTGGACTTCCACCTCTGGTATGTGCTGTCCTGTAGTCTGTCTCAGGTGTAAGTGGTCCCTGGCCCACTCCATCACACTGCTGGTCACTCCTCAGAATAGTGTTGTGAAGCATCTCCAGTGGCCTCTCCCCTCTGTCAACATGGTCCTTCTTCCCTGAGTTTTTACAAACCAGTGGTGAGATCTCAAGGTGTGTTGAGATTCAAGTAATGTTTTGGCACACATACATAGTTGTGTATACATCCTTTTGCATCACATCAGGAGTCATGTGGTAATATTTGGAATTCACTGAGCTTGGTTTGTACAGATGGGATTGGGTAGAAGAAGAGAGAGGGCCCTGAAAATGTTTGTACCTTATACCCCCAACGAGTGAAACGTAGAGATTTTTCTTGCAATGTTCCTCATTTGCCTAGTCATATTTGTCGTGGTGGTGTTCATAACTCATTCCTGAGAAGCTTATGTAAGTGTTTGGTGGTGTTTATATAACTCTGGTGATTGCTGCGCACAGCTGGCTCACGTGAAGGAGAAAGTTCAGGGGTATTTGCGACCAGATCTGATTCTATGATCCTGAGTTTGGGTGGTAATGACCATTTACTTTTAAAGCACATGTCTCTTTACCTCTTTGTTGATGCTTTTCTCTTTTTTCCGTAGTGGCATTTGGTGGATTATATTCCAGAATTTTAGGGAGGACTATTTTTGAAAGTTTAATGATTTTGATATAGGTTGTAAATTCACATGGTTCATTATTCAGAAGATACAAAAGAGCATGCAGTGTAAAGTCACATTTACATTGACTTGGGGAAGAATTAATTATAGAAATTTTAAAATAATAGTTTAAGAATAGTTTAAGATGTGGTATATATTGTAATGTTGTGTAAAAACCAGAAACTTCGTAATAAGCATCATGAAGCAGCAATGAAGCACTTGTAAAACATTGACTTACATGACAACAAACTTTAAATATTAGAACATCTGTAAACTAAAGCCCTTTAATAAGCAAACAGTAGTTGCTGAATCCAGAAACTGAAAATTAATTCAAAGAATACTGGTTGGTAAGGAGCTGGTTTAGACTTATAGCCTCTGTGTAAAGGGAAAACCTGTGTCTGAAATAAGTGTACCTGAGAATTGTATATACTCTGATCATTTTAAAATTGCTACTGTACTTGGCCACATTCATCCCTGGGTCAGACAGGAATACAAAGCTAGACCTTACAAGTTGGAATGTTTGATTGTGAATTTCTCTGTGATATTGAAAGGTTATCAGATTCTTTCCTTCCTCCTCCCAGAAACATCACACTCTGCAAGGCAGAAACTAGAAAAAGGAAATAGAACAGTTGGCAACAAATTCCCACTACCCAGCAGATCAAGTTCGGACCCCTTGACCTGCCCTCTATACTCTGACTCTGTCCTATCTGCTTACTTTCTAACCTTGCTTCCAACTGTTCCTCCAAGTGGTTACTCAATAAATTTGCTTGTGAAATAGAAACAAAAGGCCTTAAGGCCAGGAGAACATCAAATTTAATTATCAGAACCAGGTCAGAGGACCTAGCAAAACACCAAGTTGAGATGTGCCAACCCAACCTCAAGTGTAATTGTGTAGGGCAAGCTGCAGTGTTGGTGGAAGTAGCCATTTAGCAAGAGCTAATCCCCTCTTAGGGACTCTGCTATCCAGCCACATCTTCCTTTGGGAGGAAGAATATGATAGCCTCCCCCTTTAGGAGGGAAGAATTGAGGGCTGTGAGTTAGGAGAGAGTGACAATCCCATGGAAGTATTAGCTCTTTGGAGGGGTGAGGGGCCTGAAGCAGTGGTAGTTCTTCTTAAGGAAGACAGAATTGCTGACCTTTCCTCTTGTAGTGCTTCAGGTGGAAATAGGAGAGGACTGTTTGAGTGGAGGGTAGCCAATCAGACTTGCAGCTCCTTTGGAGCTTCTCTTTCAGTCTCACGTCTGGCTGGACACACAAGCAGTTCCACCTTACTTTCTCAGTGGATGGAAGATGTCCACAAGCCAAGGCTCACATTGCATTCCCAGTGCTTCTTGTCACCCTGGACTCTTGCTGTCTTTGGGAGGCCTTTTGTAAAAGGCCTTCTGTGGATCCTGTGGTAACAGAGAAGGGACTGTGATGTTTTAATCTCTTGCTCCTGTTAATGGTATTGTCTTGTCCCCTTATGAATATTTCTTGTTTGGTGCCTCCCTTAGCCATTTCTCCTTTGCTCTTCAAAAAGCAAGTTATCTACCTAAAAACTTTCAGTGGTCTCTCAGTGCGAGGGTCAAGGAAGCTGCTTCCACTGCTGCTGCAGGAGAGTGAATCACCCCCGGCACTCACATGTGAGTGTGTGTGCATTTGTGCACACATGTCCATACCCACTATCCCCCTCCAGCCCCAGATTTTACATTGGCCTCATTAGCTTCGTCTCCCCGCCCAAACAATTGTCCGTGGAACGTAGAAGGCTAGGAAGAAAGGGTTTTGGAAGTAGTCCTCCCCGGGACAGGGGTTGACGTCTGTGCCAGCATCTAGAAGGGTTCTTGGGTCTACACTTCAGTCTGCCTTGGAGGAGGGGCTCCTGGGGAGAGACAGAGAAGTGTTGGGTTGGAAGGCCCTTCTTGCTCCTGTTTTGATTAATTAATTTTAGCAAGTATTGAACTGCGTGTATTTTCCCTACTATTCCTCCTTGTTTAAAGTATCTGTTCCTTTTGCTTATGTTCCTATATCTGCCTAGAATGTTCTTTCTTTCCCTTTACTAGTTGGTGCCTACTTATTATATTAGATTAAACGCAGGTTTCACCTCTCCCAAGGAAGCACTTTGCCCTCCTTACCCAGCACTAGGCAAGGCTGGATTAGGTGTCCTTTCCCAAGCGTTGTTGCTGTTAGGTGCTTACCTCATGTGTTTCCCCATCTGGACCATTCCATTGTGCCTTGGTACAGGGCCTGGTACTCAAATGCTCCTGTGTGTGTTAGGCTAAACTAAAAGGCAAGGGGCAGGAGAGGTAGCAGTGGCTAGTTTGTGGTAGTCTCATGTGGAAATTTGGAATGAAGATATGGTCTACAATGTCATGTGGCTTGTGTGTGTGTGTGTGTGTGTGTGTGTGTACACGTGTACACACACGCACATGTGTATTTGTAGGAAACACTCATTTTGTGAGAGCAGTGCAGATTGAATCATTTCTGCATCTCCTTTTGCTTTCTTATTTCTGATTTTTGATTAGGACGTATAATTAAAGTTTGAATTTTCCACATAAGTAAATACTGCCCCCCAGCATGGTTGACTAAGCCCCCTTGCTTTGTTTGCTCCTAGACTGTTCAGTGTGGTTGGGAGTATGAAGTTCATGGAGTGTGGCAGGACCCAGGACCTGGGTTTAAATAAGAACATTTTCCCTAAGAGAGCTATTGACATCCCCTTTTTCCAAATGTGGGGAACTATGGCTCAGAAAAGTTGAACCCGTGAACAAAGAGCTAGTAAGTAAGTGACAGAGCCAGGATTCAACACTAGCACTGCCTGACCATGAAGCTTATTCTGTTAACTGTCTGCTTCTGTTTTCCTGCTTGTTTCCTATAGGCCCACAGGCAAGCTAGTTCTTTCTTTCTTTTTTTTTTTTTTAAACTTTTTAGGGCTTTGGTTTCTCAAGTTTAGAATGAGGGGAGCAAAATTCACCTTGCCGTTATCATAAGAAAGGAGATAAGAAACGAAACTCATTCCTTGTAGCTGGAATGGTAGTAGTCCTAGGAAAAGCAGCAGGTGTTTTATATGGTATTTACTATGTGCCAAGCATTGTTCCAGCATGTCATCTAGGCTCCCTCACATAACCATCTCCTCAACTGTCAGGCTGAGGAATAGCATGACAGTTGTTATTCTCTTTTTATAATTGAGGAGCAGATAAGAGACAGCTGGTTCACACCCCAGAAGTCTGGTTTCAGTGTCCATAGTGAACCTATGCTCAGTTATCTCTCAGGAATTGTTAGTTCCCAACTCCATGCTGTTCTAGAACCTGACATCCATATGAAGAGAGACCATAAAGAACCCACAATGACAATAGGGGCTGTATACCATATCAAGCCACAGAAGATAATCAATGATGGAGTGTCTGGAACACTTAGGATTCTGTGACTTAGCTACTGGCTGATAATATGGTCCATTTGTTATTTTGATTAGGTACATACGATGATGACCCATGATATGTCTTTCTTTTGGTTTGGGGACATCAGCTTACTGGTTCACTCACTGAAGTCTATGGCAACACTGTCTCCCTTTACCAAAGCCTGTGGTGTTCAGTGTTTCTTACCCCATTGGCACCTGAGTCCATACTGATATAAATAAATGTTGAATATATAAATGGGGGAGAAGGGACAGATCTCCCTTACAGAAGACTTCCAAATAATGAATGTAGACATAAAGAGGGAAATAGGAAACCACTAAGTGGGTTAAGGCTTCTGCCTTCAGCTCAGGTCATGAACTCAGAGTCCTGGGATCAAGCCCTGCATCCGGCTCCCTGCTTGGCAGGGAGCCTGCTTTCCTCTCTCTAGGTAAGATCCACCGATGAATGTTAAAATGAGTGGGTACATTTTAAGAAACTGGATATTTGCATTCCCAAAGCCTCACAGTCCCCTACCACCCAAAATATTGGCATGTGATTTTGACGTATGTCCAAAAATTCTCTGATGCTCCTCTCTCAGGAAATAGTGCTTAATTCTCTTCCCCTTGAATGTGGACTGGCTTAGTGATTTGTTTCTAAAATATGGAAAGGGGAAAATAATAATTTTACAGTGGAAAAATCTGGCAGACACCACTTTAAACAAGTGATTAAGGTTAATATCACCAATAATAAGTCATGTTGATAGCATGTATGATAAGATATGATGAGAAGGATACTTTACTTCTGCAGTATTCTTCCCCCACAAACCAACTCCATTCTGATCATGAGAAAACATCAGATGCTCAAATTAGAGGACAGTCTGCAAAACACCTGACCAGTACTTTTCAAAAAACTGTCAAGGTCATGAAAGACAAGAATAGACTGACTGAGAGACTGCCACAGTTTAGAGAGACTGAGACATGAGAGCTAGATGCAATATGATATCCTGGATGGAATCCTGTAGCAGAAAAAGGACCTTAGTAGAAAACTGGTGAAACCCCAAAGAAGTTTAAAGCTTAGTTAACAACATGGGGTGCCTGAGTAGTGTGGTTGGTTGAGCATCCATCTCTTGACTTCAGCTTAGGTCATGATCTGGGGGTCATAGGATCAAGCCCCACGTCAGGCTCCATGCTCAGAGGGGAGTCCACTTGAGAATCTCACTCCCTCTCCCTCTGCCCCCCCCCCCACCGTGCTCTCTCTCTCTCTGTAAAATAAATAAGCACATCTTTAAAGTTTAGTTAAAAACAAACAAAAATCGTCCCACCAAAACCCCAGATTTCCTGAGTCCTGCCTGCCTGAGATCCAAGTGGCATTGATCAGTGCATCTCAGTTATAGCATTTATGTTCTAGCTTTAAATTGCTCTTACTTTTTAGTTGTATACTTGTTGTATCTGGGAGGCTCTGGTGGATTTAGGGACAGGCTTATGATATATGTGACTGTCAAAGCCTGCCCATCCCGTCAACAGAATGCTGCTTAGCAGACTGAGGAAGATGGGTGTGCACATGGACCCTCTTCTGCCAACCCCAGTCCTTGCTGGTGTTTGATGCCACAAATGACATTCCTCTGCCAGGAATTTCCTCTTTTTTTCCCCCTCCCTCAAGGCAGTACCTTTAGACATTCTCACCTTTCAAGGCTTCACTTACATTTTACTTCTCATATAATTCCTTGTGTGATCACACCACAAAAAGTATTGTCTTTCATATTCCTGTGACCCTAAGGCAGTTATTCTTGATTTAGCTAATTATCTCTGGCTGGAAAAATGAAGTCTTATATTTTTAAGTTCTTTAGATCAATTAGCCTGCCCTTCCTGTGGTGTTCAGCACACGTTGCTTTATTATGTCTAGAAAACAAACTCCCCGCAAGGTAGAAGTCTTATAAACATCCCTTGAAGCATCTTGGACAGTGTTTGCCATGTTGTAGGCCCTCATTGACTGGCCAGTGAATTGAGGGAGCGATAAGACACTGAAAGGAGGATGGCAGATGAGGCACAAGTGAGTGTGAGCTGTACTTGGAACCTGTTGTCCCTTTCAGAGCATTCTGAGGTCATGAAGCTTCCTCACTTTGATCAGAGTGCTAAATTATGGCAAGAGTGATGGCTATCATTTGTTGTGAGCCTACTCTGTAGCAGGCTTGGTTCTAGACATGCACACAATTCAGTCCTCATAACAACTCTGAAATGTAGGCATCACTATTCTCATTTTATAGATCAGTCCACTGAGATTCAGAGAGCGGTAAGTCACTTGCTTTAGCTTACCAGCTAATAAGCTGCTGAACAGAGATTTGAACCCAGGCATGCCTGGCGTCAAAACCCACTTTTCTCCCCATAAAGGTCAATCCTTGGCACCTCTCTCTCCTTGTCTTTTCAGACCCATCCCTGGAAGACATGTGTGGCACTGAGTGTGCCCAGCTGGAGGAAGATGGGCAGCGGCCACCGCGGTGCACTTCAACTACCTCATCTCAGTCTGAGCCTTCAGAGCAGCTTAGGCGCCACCAAGGGAAGAGCCTAGCCTCCGAGGACCCCAAAAAGAAGAGAGCTCAGAAGCCCTCCCACATGAGGAGAAACATACGGTGAGTTGTGCTCAGCATGAGAGAAGGGAAGGAGCGGTATTACCTTCACTTGAAGGCTGTCAGTAGCAGGACTGGTTTGAGCAGGAGAGTCCCCTTTCCAAAGAAGAAAAGCATAAGCTGTGTGCCCCAATTAATAGTGGAGATGCATCTCAGGACCACTCCGGCTGTCGCAGGTTGTGGGGCAAATGTGGGCACTCAGGCTGTGCTGGGGAGTCTCCTATTCTCTGGAGACCCTGGGGGCAGCCCAAGGATGATGGAGTGCTTTGGTCGGACTCTGTTTTTTCCTTTTTTTCCCCCTTATGTGTCTAAATAGGAGGAGATAAAAGAAGTTGAATTCTCATTTTCTTAGAGCTCAACTTCGTTTGGCAGGGGGACTGTCTGGTCCAAAGCAGGGCTTTTTCCTTGAGCTAAGTGAATGGCAGATGTGTCCTTAACTGTCCAAATCCCCCGTAGCCCTTCCTTCTTTTCCTATTGAAAGGAGATCAATGAGATCTTTTTCTCCTCCTACCCTCATTTTTTTTGTTTTTAAACATAATGATAGCTTAAAATTTTTACTCAAACTTTGGGAAATAAAGATGCAGAATCATCTATAATTTTATTTTCCCACATAACAACCTATTTTTTATTATTATTTTTCAACTTGATAAGTCACGAATTACTGTTTTACCCTTGATCTGTTACGTGCGAAGATGAGTCTTCAGGGACATGTCTCAGGAAGTTAAATAATATGAAAAAATGTTAGCCCAGAATCACCTGAGCCTTGAAGTCCCTCCCACTTTTTTTTTTTTTTTAACCTTGCCTGTTGCATGGATGTGTGGGACTGATGGGGCTTCTCTTCCTCCTGCCTCAGATATGTGAGCTCAGCAGTGAGCTCTTTAGCTTGACATTATGTTGCCCAAATCTCAAGTAAACCAACCCACGTGCTCACTCTTGTAATGTTTAGAAAGCTGCTCCGAGAGGATCAGTTGGAGCCGGTTACCAAAGCAGCACAACAGGAGGAGTTGGAAAGAAGAAAACGCCTGGAGCAGCAGAGGAAGGATTACGCAGCCCCCATTCCTACAGTTCCCCTGGAGTTCCTTCCCGGTAAGGCCCTGAAGTGTAGGGAGAAGAGGCGTTGGGCACACACAGTGGTGAAGGGTGGATCTGAAATAAGACTGTGGCCTCTCAGGAATATTTTTGAGTCATTCAGTTTCTTAGGAGCACGTGATTAGAAACATCTAAAAGGTTAAGATAGGTACAAATGTATCCCTCAGGGGTCCCGGCTGGCTTAGTGGGCAGAGCATGGGACTCTTGATCTCAGGTTGTGAGTTCAGGCCCCACTTTGAGTGTAGATTGTACTTTAAAAAAAAAAAAAAAAGATAGTAATAATATGTGTGTGTGTGTGTGTGTGTTTAATATACTCCTCAGATTGATCTTATTTAAATTTTTCTCCCATAACTTTGGATCTTAACATGCAAAGGGATTAGGATTTTTCTAGTGGTCAGGTGGGCACTAGGAGGTAAGAACCAGTAAAGACAAGGGAAGTTAGAAAGGGGACTGAGGTATTTGAGACACCCCTCTACTTCTCTCCTCAGGGGATAGTTCCCTTGAGGGCAACAAAGGAAGAAGGCCGATAAGTCATTTGGGGAGATAGGTTTGAGCTAAATGTGTTGTTTGTTTGTTTGTTTTTTAATATGTTTTCCCTTCCATCTTTTCTTCCCTAGAGGAAATTGTCTTAAGAGCAAGCGATGGTCCCCAACTGCCTCCTCGGGTCCTTGCCCAGGAAGTCATTTGTTTGGACAGCAGCAGTGGCAGTGAGGATGAAAAAAGCAGTCGAGATGGTAAGGTCGAGCCAGAGGTGCCTCCACCTCCTCCTGATTCAATGTTCACCCTGAATAATTGGCTGTACCTCTGAATAGAAATCGCCTTCCCCATTCGGTTCAGGGTCTGACTGTGACAAATGTCCCTGAGTCTCCTTGTAAATGTAGGGCTTTCCCTTTTTTTAACTTGAAGCTGGAAAAGAGAAATCATTAATAAAACTCAAAATTTTACAAGTGGTGACAAGTTCTAACTTTGTTTCCATGCTGTAATGCTCTAATGATGAGCAGTAAATTATCTCTGCTCCCTGGGTTTTTGTTTTGTTTTGTTGGGTGTCTCAGAGGTGATTGAACTGAGCTCTGGAGAAGAGGACACTCTGCATATTGTGGACAGCAGTGAGTCTGTCAGTGAGGAGGATGAGGAAGAGGAGAAGGGTGGCACCCATGTGAATGACATCTTAAACCAGCGCGATGCTCTGGGTCGGGTCCTTGTCAACCTGAACCACCCTCCAGAGGAGGAGAATGTCTTCCTGGCCCCGCAGTTGGCTCGGGCAGTGAAACCTCATCAGGTACAGCAAACCTTGACTCTTTGTTTCCTTTTGGCTTCCTTGCTGAGAGCATCACCTGCTGGTGGTTTTTAGCATCACAGCCTGTGAAGTACTTGTTCAGTACCTAGAACCTTGATTGGAAAGGCCTGATCCTTCCTTCTAGCATTTGATGCTTCAGGATTTTTTTTTTTATATTTTATTTACTTATTTGAAAGAGAGAGACAGAGAGAGGGAACACAAGCAGGGGGAGTGTGAGAAGGAAAAGCAGGCTTCCCGCTGAGCAGGGAGCCCAATGCGGGGTTTGATCCCTGGGATCATGACCTGATCCAAAGGCAGATGCTTAATAGCTGAGCCACCCAGGCGCCCCAGTGCTTCAGGATTTCTGATGAATGGGAAGGGCAAGCCCTATGTTTGCTCTATTGTGTAGAAGGTACTAGATCTCTTGACTTAATGATCTTGAGCTTCCTTCTATGAGATCCGCAAGACTGATTGAGATGCTGCCTGGAGGTCAGTGCTTTAATTAGGAATTGATTTAATTCTGGAAGTAGTTCCAGAAGAGATTTAAGAGTCAGAAGTCTGAGTGACTTTCTGATAGGAGGGAACAGAGTAATTTGTGTTGACCCAGAGCCCTGAACCAAGACCAGTGAGTGGAAGTTCCATGAAGACAGGTTGACTCAACATAAGAACTCTTAAGAACTGCTCCTCATGGAATGGGCTAGGTAAGCAACCAGGGGCTGAGTGAGAGATCCTGTCAAGAATTTGGCACTGCAGATTTTTGCCATAGATGGGTCATTGTACCAGGTGAATGGTTTTCTGTGTTTTCTCTAAGAAGACTGTCACCAGCCAATAGACTAGTCAGGGTACAGGAAAACTTCTGTAGTCATCCACAACTGTCTGGTGTGGTGTCTGCTCATTTATATAGTTCTCACTAATTCCAAGATGAATAAAACTAAAGCCCTGGTCTTCTTTTTTTTTTTCCTCCCCCTTTTAAAGATTTTATTTATTTATTTATTTATTTGAGAGCGAGAGGGTATGAGAGGGGAGAGGGTCAGGGGGAGAAGCAGATTCCCTGCTGAGCGGGGAGCCTGACTTGAGATTTGATCCCAGGACTCCAGGATCATGACTTGAGCCTAAGGCCGTTGCTTAACCAATTGAGCCACCCAGGCACCTATAAAGCCCTGGTCTTTGCCAGCTCCTTATCTATTGCCCATGTTTGTCCCTTGTCAGATTGGTGGGATCCGGTTCCTGTATGATAACCTGGTTGAATCCCTGGAGAGGTTTAAGACCAGTAGTGGCTTTGGCTGTATCCTGGCCCACAGCATGGGTCTGGGGAAAACTTTGCAAGTGATATCCTTCATCGATGTCCTCTTCCGCCACACGCCAGCCAAAACTGTCCTTGCCATTGTGCCGGTAAGAGTTGGGGAACGCATTATTTAGTCAGCCCTCTGAGGAACTCTGAGTTAATGCTTTGCTGGGTACTGAAAAGCTCAATGAGCTCAGCTTTGAGCTTGTTTCTTAAAACTCTCTTCCTGGACTTGGCTTTCTAACAGGTTAATACTCTTCAGAATTGGCTGGCAGAGTTCAACATGTGGCTTCCAGCTCCTGAAGCTCTTCCAGCTGACAATAAGCCTGAAGAAGTCCAGCCTCGCTTCTTTAAAGTTCACATCTTGAATGATGAGCACAAGTAGGTGGCCTACTTTCTCCTCTTTGCCCTTTCCTTTTAGACTTCTTCCTGGGGTCTGGATATCAAGGCAGTCTATTTGCATATGAACCCTGTCTTCCCAGATTCTTTTTGGTTTCTCGATGTGCCCCTGCCCCATGTTACTCATTTTTTCTCTACCTGACTTTTTAGTAAAGTCAGATAGGTAGCCTGGGAAATTTCTTATGTTCTACTTAAAAATGCTTTTATATCCTGAAAAATATGCAAACATCATCCTATTTTCCAATGTAGACAGTAATAAAATTCATTTCAACATGATGAAATGAAACTGTCCAGCTTCTAACTTTTCACCTTTTACATTTCTCTTTCTTAGAAGCCTAATCAGCAGTCTCTTTTCAGCACTGATCTACAGTTGAACTCTAATGGTACATAAGAACCAGGGAGACTCTGTTGCCCATTTGGCCCTGTTTCTCTCACAGAGCAGTTGGGAGAGCTGGTTCCCCTCACCTCGTCCTATAGGTGTTCTGAGATAGCATTAAGAAAATATTTATACAATATTTAAATCACTAGCATATAGAGTAATAATATTATGAATTTATAAAAGAATTTATCTCCATTTTTTTTGGTGAAAGTCAAAAGTGCAAACTTTTGTTTAGATTTAAATAGAATTATTTATCTTTTCATTTCATAAATTCAACTTGATTTCCCAAATTCTAAAGCTATTTCTTGGTTCAAGCCAGCTATCCATGTTATCCTCTCCCCCACCCCTGGCTGGCATGGATAATTGAGAAGATAGACTTTGTTTTCTGCAAAGGCTGCCTTTTGTGATCTTTGGTCACGGACATCAAAGTGAGGAGACTGAGTGGCCCTCTAGGTGGTTGATCACCTGCTCTTGTCTCTTGGATTTCAGGACTGATAGTCCACATGCAGTTACTGAATTACAGTCAGGTCTCAGTTGTTTAGGAGTGGAGGGACTGCTGAGTGTTGGCTCTGCTGCTCTTTCTCCTTTTTGGCTTGTCTTTGGCTCTTTACTCACCAGGGTCCAGGCAGGTAAAATGCAGAATATTGTCCTTGCTTTTACTACCTTGTATTTATTATGGGAATAACTTGAAATTCTCTCTCAAATGTAGAATTGTAGCCATGTGTGTATATCCAAGGGAGCTGTCACTTTTTTTTTTTTATACAAGACCAGGAGGGGGTGGGTAAGGGGTGGAGGGAGAGGGAGAGAGTGAATCTTAAGCAGGCTTCATGCCCAGCATGGAGCCCAACATGGGGTTCTCTCTCACAACCCTGAGACCATGACTGGAGCCAAAATCAAGAGTCAGATGCATAACCGACTGAGCCACCCATGCGTCCCAGGAGTTGTCACTTTTGCTTGCCTTGTGCCATTGCATTTCTGTTTTTCTGCTGTTTAACTGTCATCAGTGACCCAGTCTGTCCTCAGTGACATAAGCATCTCTGGGATGCTGGGAAAGTCCTTGGGCAGCTGGCCAGCCATTGTGATGCTGCCATTGCATGTACATCAGCATGGCTCTGATTGTGAGCAATTCTACCTAAGGAACAGTGGAAGCAGTAATTTTTTCTCTGTTCACTCTTGCAGGACAATGGCAGCTCGTGCTAAAGTGATGGCTGATTGGGTGTCAGAGGGTGGGGTGCTGCTGATGGGGTACGAAATGTACAGACTCCTCACCCTGAAGAAATCCTTTGCCACAGGTAGATCGAAGAAAACCAAGAAACGTTCTCACCCGGTCATCATTGATCTGGATGAGGAAGATCGACAGCAGGAGTTTCGGAGAGGTGGGCAACCTATCCCCGATACTCTTAGTGTTTAGTGGGTGGTATTTCAGGAGAAAAGAAATAGTGTTTGTAATAGCACCAAGTCAAATTTGAAGATTACCGATGAGTTGTATTGTCATGAACCAGAATTCCTGGTCCCTAAGATAGGTGCAATGGCCTCCACTGGCTCTCAGAAGGTGCTACTTTCCTTGCCTGCTGTGGAATTCTGGGTGAGCCACGCACAGGCTAGCTCAGGGAGACTCTGCTGCCCATTTGGCCCTGTTTCACTCACAGAGCAGTTGGGAGAGTACTGGTTCCCCTCACCTCGTCCTATAGGTGTTCTGAGATAGCATTAAGAAAATATTTATGCAATATTTAAATCACTAGCATATAGAGTAATAATATTATGAATTTATAAAAGAATCTATCTCTGTTTTTTTTTAGTGAAAGTCATTTTTCTCATAGTTGTAGTTCTGTTCTCTCTTCTAAGGGGTTTTTGCCCATTTGGGGAAAAAAAAATTTTTTAGGTTCAGAGGCTATTTCATTTTAGAGGTCTCTTCATCTGTAGATTATGTTTGTTCTAGGTTTGCTTCTGTGGTAGAGCTGGTATGAATTTGCCATTTAGCAATGACTGGCAGGTAATTCCAGGAAGATTCTGTCCTTTAGCTAACTCCCCACCAGCCAGCCTGCAGACGGTTTCAAGATGCTGACAAGGGCGAGAGCCAACTGCAGTGTTTGGATGATTCACATCAGTCTCACCCAGACCCATTTTGAATCCTAGTCTGGTACTCTGTAAAGTCATGCTCTCTGCACCCAGTTGGCCTAGGAAGGCAAGATGTTTTACTTTTAGCCTTACGGGAAAAAAAGAAAAAAATAAGAAAAGGAAAGAGGGAAAAGAGGTATTTACTGCAAGAGTCAGTAGTCCAGGTTAACGTGTCACACCAAATGCGCAGGAGCCTGGACGGTTGGCTCCCTTTCACTAATGGGGGCTGACTCTTGCTTTCCTGCTTCCTTCATTTCTTCTGTCTCCTCCAGGGTGCACCCCTACTTCTCATATTGTTGACTAAGAGCAGGCCCTCTCACCCTCTGACTCCGGATCCTCTTCCCTCCCTAGAGTTTGAGAAGGCCTTATGCCGCCCTGGCCCTGATGTGGTGATTTGTGACGAGGGACACCGCATCAAAAACTGCCAGGCCAGCACCTCGCAGGCCCTGAAGAACATTCGCTCTCGCCGTCGGGTGGTGCTGACCGGGTACCCCCTGCAGAACAACCTCATTGAGTACTGGTGCATGGTGGACTTTGTGCGCCCAGACTTCCTCGGCACCCGGCAGGAGTTCAGCAACATGTTCGAGCGCCCCATCCTGAACGGACAGTGTATTGACAGCACGCCTCAGGATGTCCGCCTAATGCGGTACCGGAGCCACGTCTTGCACAGCCTCCTGGAGGGCTTTGTGCAGAGGTGAGCCATCCTTAGGGCTCTGTCTTCTGAATCCTCAGAGACCTTGGTGTAATGGGCATGCAGAGCTTCCCAAAGGGGAACTGTTACAGCAGGAGGGTCCCTTCCAAGTGGGTGATAGTAAAACTTTTAGTGAGTAGCTTTTCCTGAATAGCACACAAATGATGGAAGCTGCTGTTTCAGTCCTCTGAAAGTTTGGCCTAGAAGTGCTTCCCTCAGAAGTTAATCTTTGAAGTTTCTCGAGATACCTGCCTTACTTGCTGAGAAGCAAAAGAGAGCTAGCCTTCTGCTGACGTGGCAAAAGCATAGAAGTGCTGGTTTTCAGGAGCATGGCCTCGCCAGTTTCAGCATCTTGGTAGATGTAGTTAGGGTAGTCTAAAGCAATGTCCCTATTTTTCCTTGTTAAGACGGCATGTGTGCAGAAAGCTTAGAGAAACAGCCCTGAATGCGGGTAGGAACCTGAAGTTCCCAGTCTCCGCCACCTAATCCTTTTTGCTCTAGTTCTTATCCTTAAAATGAGTTTCCTTTGATGGTCATTAAACCAATCCTCATTATTGCAAGGGTGCTGTGAATGTGGAGATCCGTAAGAGGAGATGTGGCAGAGATGCAGAGTTCTCTTGTTTTCCTGCACTGACCCGCCCTGGCCACACAGGCTTGATAGTTCTGACCTCTGCCTTTGTAGGAGAGGCCACACTGTGCTGAAGATCCACCTCCCTGCCAAGGAAGAAAATGTGATCCTCGTGCGGCTCTCGAAGATCCAGCGAGATTTGTACACACAGTTCATGGACCGCTTCCGAGACTGTGGTAGCAGTGGCTGGCTGGGGCTGAACCCCCTTAAGGCTTTCTGTGTGTGCTGCAAGGTATGTTGAGGCCTCAGGGAATGCTGACATATAGAAGAAGGATGCACATGATCCTAAGAGAGTTATTCCTGTTGGGAGTCCTTAATAAAGGATAAGGATAAAGTGAGAGGGACCACTCTTGGTTGTCTGCATCAGAGAACGGGGCCCCCAAGAGAGATATGCCGGTGTGTACTGCTCAGTTCTTAGGGATGCCACCCATAGGCTAGGATATAAATGGTGCTCCTTGCGGTTGTACAGTTCATTTTTACAACTTGTACTAAATTTGAGAAATCACTTCCTTTCTCACTGATTTTTTCCCTTGGAAAAAAGGAGTAATGTAAGAACATTGTAGGGCATTTTGACTGCTAGTATAATCAAGATTTAAGAAATACATAGCTTAGACAAGTTTCGGGGGTACCTTCTGTTTGATTCTTTGTTTAATGAGATTGAGATCTCTTTCCTCCTGATAATGCTTGAGATGGTTTGGGGACAGAAGGGCCCAGTTATCTTTAGCACGAAGCTCCATGAGCAGGTGAATGAACCCTGACTTGTCTTTAGTATGTGCTCCCTGTTGCCTAATGAGGGACCTGTTTCTTTGACAGCTCTCAGCCGACCTGTTGGGTATTATTCCCGATTGACCACTGCTTTAATAAGTCAGCTGAAGGTGTGTGTCAGGGGACAGATGGGATTTCAAAATGTTTTTTTTTTTTGTAGCCACAGTCCTAGACCAGGGCCAGGAAGCTACAGCAGACATGGTCTTTGAGGATACTACAGTGCCAACATGCCCTTCCTGTCCCCCCAACCCCACCCCTCCGGCCCCCTGCACCCCAGAATTCTCAACTCCTGACAGGAATAGTCCCTGAAATGACTTCTGGTTGGTCATCTGTAAGTCAGATAAATTTGTCCATAGGGAGAGATTAGTCTTGTTTCATATAGTAGTTGGCTGTAGCCATGCAAAACAGGAACATTATTCTTCTTATTTAAATAAGAAAGCAAGGCTTTTGACACAGCCTTTCTGATTATGTACCAAATATATGGGCATGCCCACTGGTAGGAACTCTTCCACTCGTGTTTTGGTGATCACGGTTAGTTAAAATGAACGTGTAGGCTCTTTGGCTATGAGGGGGTTGGAGATACTTTGATTTTTGGTGTGATTGTGTATGCTGTGGGAGGCGTGTATTTGAGCACAAGTGCATGTTTCCAGACTCCCTGGACTACCCTTAGATTGTTCTCTGCCCTGTGCCACTTCTCCTTTAACTTGAACCTCAGATCTGGAATCACCCGGACGTGCTGTATGAAGCCCTTCAGAAGGAGAGTCTGGCCAACGAGCAGGATCTAGATGTGGAAGAGCTTGGCTCAGCGGGTACTAGTGCCCGCTGTCCATCACAGGGAACAAAAGTCAAGGGGGAGGACAGCACCTTGGCCTCCTCAATGGGAGAGGCAACGAACAGCAAGTTCCTACAGGGGGTTGGCTTCAACCCTTTCCAGGAACGAGGCAACAACATGGTCACGTATGAATGGGTGAGTCAAGCAGATCCGTTTGTGCGGATGGTACAAAAGGGATGGTACAAATCTTTTGTGGGGAAAGGGTAGGGGTAGCTCAATGTACTGTACTGCCAGGGTCTCTGAAGGGAATTATAAAGGTTGCCCACATGCTTCTGCTTTGGGAAGAGTGACTTTTATTTCTAGTGTTCTGGCATGGACCTGCTCTAAACTGCCTCATTTCTCTCTTGCAGGCCAAGGACCTTTTGACTAATTACCAGACTGGGGTCTTAGAGAACTCCCCCAAGATGGTACTGCTTTTCCACCTGATTGAAGAAAGCGTGAAGCTTGGGGACAAGATTCTCGTGTTCAGGTAAGAAGAGAAATCCCTCTATGACATCATATATCTGTAGTAAAGCGACATAGTCCCTACAGAGTGAAACCGTCTGGGGTCACCACAGCTCCCCTTCACCCTTTTTATCTTAATGCCTCTACAGCCCTACAGTGAGGTCCTTCGTGCATTTAATCTCTTTCTTAGAGTTTCTTATTTTGCCCAATGTGATTTCTCTGCAGAGAACAATTTAAAACCCTAGGCTGGCATCGGAGGTCATAGTCTTAAGCCTTTAAATTAAGGCCCAGGTCAGATCTGGCCTGTGGCCTGCCTGAGAGCTAGTTTTTACATTTTTTTTTTTTAAGATTTTATTTCTTTTATTTATTTTTAAAGATTTTATTTATTTATTTGACAGAGAGAGAGAAATCACAAGTAGGCAGAGAGAGGGAGAAGCAAGCTCCCTGCTGAGCAGAGAGCCCTATGCGGGGCTCAATCCCAGGACCCTGAGATCATGATCTGAGCCAAAGGCAGAGGCTTTAACCCACTGAGCCACCTAGGGGCCCCAAGATTTGATTTATTAGATAGATTGAGTGTGTATAAGCAAGCTGGGTGGTGGGGAAGCAGCCAGAGGGGGAGGGAGAGGGACAAACAGCCTCCCTACTGAGCATGAGCCCAACGTGGGGCTCAATATTATGACCCTAAGATAATGACCTGACCCAAAATTAAAAGTCAGACATTCAACCAACTGAGCACCCCTAGTTTTTACATTTTTAAAGGGTTTTTAAAAAGAAGAAGAAGAAGAAGAAGAATATTTGACAGACTCTGTGTTATCTGCAAAACCTAAAAATATTTACTGTCTGGCCCTTTATAGAAAACATTGGCTGACTTCTTGTCTAGTCTGCTTTGGTCTTTTCCCAGCCTTTATTTTGTTTTATTTTTTAAAGATTGATTGATTTATTGATTGATTTATTGATTGATTTGAGAGAGAGAGAGAGAGATCACAAGTAGGCAGAGAGACAGGCAGAGAGACGGGGAAGCAGGCTCCCTGCTGAGCAAAGAACCCGATGTGGGGCTCGATCCCAGGACCCTGAGATCATGACCTGAGCCGAAGGCAGAGGCTTAACCCACTGAGCCACTCAGGTGCCCCCCCTTTTTTTTAATTAAAAAATTTTTGTGGGGGCTCCTGGCTGGCTCAGTCAGTAGAGCATGTAGTTCTTACTTTAAGGGTTGTGAGTTCAAGCCCCACATTGGGTGTATAGCTTACTTTAAAAAAAAAAAATATTTCTTTGTTTATGTATGATGTATTTTTATGCTTTGTGTATAAGGTCAAATAGGTAAAATGATTTGTTCCAGAGTCACATTCTCAGTCTGGCCAGAACTTTGATGTCCATCAAGGCCTGACTCCTCAGGGAAACAGACATATCTGGAAACAGACAGTCTGACTAGATTATACTCCGGTGAGAGCTGAATGGCAGGAGCCTGGCTTGGCAGCCTCGAAGAGTGAGGGTTTCCATGCGTGACATACTTTGAGAGGATAGCAATGATTCTAACTGGGGGGAGAGTCTAGTGTTCCACTGGTTTCAAGTTATCATTTCTGAGGAGACTCCCTCTCTGTATAACTTGAAAGCAGCCAAGTGATTCTGTCTTCTTAGTAAGATCCATAATATTGATTGTGGCCTATAATTAGATCTAATGTATATTCATGCAATGTTAGTTTTTAGTGCTGATGCTATTTGTTGCTATGCACTGATGTAAACCCCAGAATTTTTCAGTTGAAGTAATAGGGTAGCAGATTTAGTGGGCTGGTGACAATAAGTGTATAGATGACTCTGCTCCCATTATGAACTAGGGAGAATAACCTTGGTGGTTCTTTGTGGGGTTACCTCTTATGGGCTGCAGGTTTTGGGAGTTCCTACTGTCAGAAGGCTGCAGACGATTGTGAGCCTACTGGGGAACAAGATTCCATTGGGTCTGGGAGCCTTCTGAACCACATGTTGTCCCTTCCAGCCAGAGCCTTTCCACCTTGGCTCTCATCGAGGAGTTCCTGGGGAAACGAGAAGTGCCCTGTCTACCTGGTGCTGATGGGCAAGGAGTACAGAAGTGGGTGCGAAACGTCAGCTACTTCCGTGAGTTCATTGCTGCTTTGTTGCTGGAGTCTTGTCAGGGTCTGCTTAAGGTTTCTCTTTCCTTTTCTGCCTTTTTGTCTTCTATTCCATTTCCCATCAAATGCATAGGAGTAGCTGGAGTAGCCAAGGAGCAGGGAGATATTGAGAGCAAGATGCTGTGTGTGAGACATTGTACTAGGGGCTGGAGAGCTTGGGCAAGATAGGGGAGAGCCAGGAAGTAGAAGGCACAAGCCTTTTCTTCATCGGACAACTCCAGGACAAGTACAAAGTAGCACTGGTCAAGTGCTTAAAAGGTTCTAAGGAGAACGGAATCATTGTGGGGAGGATGGTTGGAGAAGGCTTCCTGGAGGAGGTGGAACTTGCAGTAGACTTGCAAAGATAGGGAGAATCGGAATATATCGAGTTAGTGTGGCCCAAAGGTCATTCTAGGAAGAAGGAGCAGAGTGAATATAAATTAGCTCAGATCATGCATTCTCTGTAGTGGAGATGGTGTCCCTAAAGAGGTGAAAATTAGTTCTTGAGGGGACAAAATTTTTTTTTAACTTTTCAAAGTATAGAGCACAAATAGGCATGCAGTAAATATATAGGGTATATCTGTGGTATTTAAAATTTCATGAGGGACCTGTTCATGGCGGGGGGGAATGTATAAAAAGGCTCTTTAAGGGGGCAGTAAAGAAAAACAAAAGTTGAGAAATACAGACCTCAGGTACTTACTGTCCAGATATCGACATTTGGGCCAGATAATTCTTTTTGCAGGGGGGCTCTCCTGTGCATTGTGGGATGTTTAGCAGCGTCCCTGGTCTCTACTCATAAGGTGGCAGTACCTTCTAGTGATAACACCTAGTGATAACAACCAAAAACCTCTCCACACATTGCCAAATGTCCCCTTTAGGGTGGGAAGGTAAGGGAATCACACTTGTTGGGAAGCACTGGCCAAACGGCGGAAGTATTTAGAAAATGGGGGAGCAGGGGTTGGTAGGAAGACCCCCAGCACGGGGTCTAGCCCACAGCCCTATGTTGACTCTAGGCTTGCCCAGTGAGTCAGTGCTGACCTGTGCTTAGAAATTGTGGGAACTCAGGTTGGAAAGGTAGTTTGCTAAGTTTGCTAACTAAGACTTTCTATAATAGTAGCAATCCAGTTCTCCATGTTCCATCTCCTTAGCTTCACCCTCTTCACTCTTTGCCCTGCAAATGTAGCCTCCTCTCTTATTCATGCTTCTTCTTAACTGAAGGTTACTTTTTCTTCTGCCTTTGAGCTTCCCTTTTTTCAACCATATGCCCCGTACCACTGCTCCAGATCTATTCCTTTTAATGTCTCTGTAGTGCAAGTTCTTAATCATAGGAGCTTGTAACAGTGCAGATTCCTGATGGAGGGACATCATCCAATATCAAAACAGAACTCTTGGTCGTTCTATACTCACCAGGATTTACAGGACTGAGACAGAGAGGTCACCCTGAGCCAGTGTTTACCAAGCTTCCCTATTTAGGGTGATTCTCACGCACCCTGAAGTCTAGGAACCTTGGCCTTAGAATTGATCTAAAATACTAAAGGGAAAAACATAGTTTATAATCCTTGTTGTACTTGGGCATATTTTTAACTTATAGGTGTCTGGGTCTTACTGTAGACACATAGAATGTCCAAGGAAGTGGTATCTGAGTATTGAGTGTATTTCTTTCTTTTGTTTTTAAAACACATTTGCCCAGTGATTTTGCTATGTACCCCTGCCCTCATCTGTCCATTTCTTGTGGTTTTCCTTCTCTCCTAGGGCTAGATGGTAGCACCCCTGCCTTTGAGAGGGAGCGGCTCATTAATCAGTTCAATGATCCCAGCAACCTTACCACCTGGCTGTTCCTTTTGTCCACAAGGTGAGTGGATCCTAAGAGGGGAGATCAGAGGACTGTGTTCAGGCCAGTTGGCCACATAGGCAGATACCCAAAGGCTCATCCAAGTTCTGTCAGAAGAGATCTGCTCAGATATGTGACTTGTTTTTGAGGTCAGAGAGGGGACCCCCAAAGGGAGTTGTGTTAGGAGGGTAATCATGATAGTGTCATGAAGTTCTTTGAGACTTTCATTAACAACGGTCATAATTAGCTTTTCTTTCAGGAGTGTTCTGAGTCTTAGATGATGTGATTAATGTGAAAGTGCTTTAAAAAGTGGAAAGTAAAAAAAGAAAAGAAAAAGGAGAAAGTGTAATGTAACTGTAAAAGACTGATGGCATTCTTTTTCTCATGCCAAGCTGCTTGAAGGCTGTGCTGCATTCTACCATCACAATGCCTTTGATGGGTATGAAATAGTCATTTTCTAAGGCTGGTAGACTAAACACAGAAGTTCAAAAACATCTGCATGCAGGCGTCTCCCTTTAAGTGACATTACTCTGGGGCCAGGATGCAGGGGCATTACCCATTACAGAGGGGTGTAGAGTGGGTTTCTTTCTGAACTGGTAGACACTTCTGTGTTGGATTTCCAGGGCATATTATTCAGTGCTTAAGGAATGTACTGTTCATCAGCAGGACGGTAGAATCCTCCAGTACGTTGTGCTTAGGCAAAGGAGAATATACTGGGGCAGGAGTCACAGAGTGAAACCTATTTAAAAACTGTCTTTAAAACTTAAAGTTCTGTGATTGTTGGCTTGTGTTTTAAAGGGCCGGGTGCTTGGGTGTGAATCTGATCGGTGCCAACCGAGTGGTGGTATTTGATGCTTCCTGGAACCCTTGCCATGATGCCCAGGCAGTATGTCGGGTATACCGTTATGGCCAGAAAAAGCCCTGTCACATTTATCGCCTTGTGGCTGACTTCACCCTTGAAAAGAAGATCTATGACCGTCAGATTTCCAAGCAGGGCATGTCAGGTAGGGCATCTTTCAGGCTCAATACTATCCTTATTTTTCTATTTATTTTTTAAAGATTTTATTTATTTATTTGTCAGAGAGAGAGAGAGGGAGATAACACAAGCAGGAGAGTGGCAGGCAGAGGGAGAAGCAGTCTCCCCACTGAGCAAGGAGCCTTATGTGGAACTTGATCTCAGGACCCTGGATCGTGACCTGAGCCGAAGACAGACACTTAACTGACTGAGCCACGCAGGTGTCCTGATACTATCCTATTGTATCAGTAGTGGGAGGAGAGGGGCAGGTTGTGGGAACACAGGTAGGCTTTGAAGGACAGAAAGTCAGTGGTTCCTTCAACCTCACTGCGATTTAAATAATTGCTTTAAGAGGGGATTGACCTCAACTTGTTGAGGGCGGGTGTGATGAAAAGAGCTGAGCTAGGTGTGTAGGTTTCTTTTTTGATATTTCCATTTCACCAGGGCCTCAGACCTGGTCTTGGACTTGTCAAATATGGGATGGCCTGAGGTGCTTTAGATATTAGTGACAGTTATGCCAGCCACGGCCTCTCTTCTCTGCCAGTCTTTGTAGCTGTGCTTTGGTAGTCTTCTCGGCCACGTAGTGACTTTCTCCATGTCTTTTCCCTTCTAGATCGAGTGGTAGATGATCTTAATCCAATGCTGAACTTTACCCGGAAGGAGGTGGAGAACCTGCTGCACTTTGTTGAGAAGGAGCCAGCTCCCCAAGCATCCTTGAACCTAAAGGGGATCAAGGAACCAGTCCTGCAACTTGCCTGTCTGAAGTACCCTCACCTCATCACCAAGGTGAGAACCTGGAGGGAGGCTTATCTGGCAAATCTGTTTCTTTCATCTGAGGTTTTTTTTCATGCAGAGGACTTGAACTCAGCTGATTCTTCTCCTTGCCCCATGTGGTTCCCCTGTTCTCCTAGTCCCACCCCAGTCTTGTCCTTGGAGTGCTCAGCTCAGTCATGTGGAGTAATTTGGCCAGTGTGAGTTTTTTCTAGCAGAAAGAAGGGGTGAAATTCTAGAAATGTAGTCTGTTAATTCTCTGAACTCTCCCGTCCTTTTGATATAGAAGGCAGACTTGGGTTTTATAAAGGCGTGACTGGGTTAAAGTTGTGAATTAGACTCTTGACAAAAAGACAGTAAACCTGCCTGTGTGTCTGTGAGCAGGCTCTTTGTAAGTGCTGGAGATAGCCCTTTTCCGTTTTCAGAGGAAGCTTCATTATATATCAGTCATGTTGGCACAAAGACTGGTAATTAAATCAACATCCTCCTGTGTCCCCAGGAGCCTTTTGAGCATGAGTCATTGCTCCTTAACCGAAAGGATCACAAGCTGACCAAGGCTGAGAAAAAAGCAGCAAAGAAAAGCTATGAGGAAGACAAGCGCACATCCGTCCCCTACACCCGCCCGTCATATGCGCAGTATTACCCCGCCAGTGACCAGAGCCTGACCAGCATCCCTGCTTTCAGTCAGAGAAACTGGTGAGTCACTGAAAGGGGAGGAAGGTCTGCTGCTGGGCCAGACCCAAACCTTTTGACTGGTTCTGTTTTTAAACAAAGGGTGAGCCTACAACTTGCTCGTTGGCTGTTGTGAACTGACAGGTTCTGCTCTTGGATGAGGTGCCGAAGCAGTTTAGCAGCCCTGGTGTTTTAAGTAGTGACTCTGGCTGGAAGAGTGAGCCACTGGCCTTGTGACTCAGAAGAGTCTTTCTGGACTCCAGGAGAAGGTGCAGCTTCCTAAGACACAGAGGCCCAACCCTCCCACACAGCTGCCTTCATATTTCATATGCATAATGCCTTGGTCCTAGATCTTGCGTAAGCAGTGAAGTTCAAGGGTGAAGGCCAGGTTTCTTGTGAGTCTTGGATTGCAGTCAAGGAATTCTCCTGCTCTTAATGGGATTTCATTTTGTGGTTGCGCCACGATCCTGAGGGAAAAAATCTTTTTCTTGAGTACAACTTCTAGAACTGTTCAAAGTATGAACGTATTGAAAACTAATTGCTGAGTGAAGAGAGAGGTTGTTTGTAAGAAATTACAAAACTATTACCTATGTTTAATTTTTTTTTTCGTTTTGAGACAAAGTACCTTGTAAACCCTACCAGATTAGCCGCCTGATTGAGTGGTTTGTTTAAAAACTTTTTTATTATCTAGAATTAAAGATTATTATTTTATTTGAGGGGGATAGATTTAAAACTTTTTTTTTTTTTTTAAAGATTTTATTTATTCATTTAACAGAGAGAGAGAACACAGGCAGGCAGAGAGGCAGGCAGAGGCAGAGAGAGGAGCAGGCTCCCTGCGGAGCAAGGAGCCCGATGCGGGACTCGATCCCAAGACGCTGGGATCATGACCCGAGCCAAAGGCAGTTGCTTAACCAACTGAGCCACCCAGGTGTCCCTAAAACTTTTTTTTTAAGATTATTTATTAGAGAGTGAGCAGAGCGTACAAGAACACGAGTGGGGGCGGGGGGCAAAGGGAGAGAAAGAATCAGGCTCCTGGCTGAGCAGGGGGCCCAATGTGGACTCCATCATGAGCCAAAGACAGATGCTCAACTGACTGAGACACCCATGTGCCCTAAAACTTTTTTCTTATGAATATTCTATGTTAAAAAAAAAAAAAAAAAAAACTTGACAAATGAGATTCTAAAGGAACTGAAACCATATAAATTTTATGGAGGACTCTAATATTTGGTGAGTAAATTTGCTACTTTTTATGTACAAGGTGCTTTTAAGAAAAATGTTATTCTCTTCAGGGCCTTCCAACTTTATTTCTGTGTCATGTTCTAGGATACTGTTGCCTGGGAATGTTCTCCTTTCTTGTCCTCCACCCCTTTTGTTCTCTTTTCTGGCGTTTCCCTTGTACAACAGGAATGGATGAAGCCTGAACCCAGTGGGAGAAAAGCCATGTTGGGGGAAGATGTGATAAATGGGCTGGGCTCTTGAGGTGATGTCAGCTCCTTTTCTGGCCCAGCTCTGGCCCTGTGGGAAGCCCTAGCCTCTCACAGCACTTGATGAGCCATACTATGATCCTACTGATTCCTCATGCTGTCTAGGTGTATGTGAGGAGGGTTTCCTTCCCAGTTTCCTCGCTTCAGCTCCTCCAGAGTAGGGCTAGGTTCCTGTTATCCTGACTTTTACCCTGATTTGACTTTGGATCCTGGGGGGAAGAGTTCCACTGACACCTGCCCAGAGCCCCTAGCTCCTGCAAAGCCACCCTGGGCACATTGAGGAAATGGGTCCCAGATGTGGTGAACTTGCTGTGCTATGTGGCCTATCTGGGAATGTGGGAGTCCAGACAGGGCCCAGAGGGCTGCCCAAAGGTGCCTGTAGCAACCTCAGAGCAACATTCTTGAGTCAGGTAAGGAAGAATAGACCAGTTCAAGGAGGTTCTCCCCCAAAACTAAAGACCAAAGGCACAAAACTTCAGAAAGCTTATAGACAGGGTCTTAATTTCAAAAATCTTAAATCAGGAGTAGCTTTCTTAAGGTACCAACATCCAGTAGAAAAGAAGGTGGGGATTGAGGACTGCGTCACTAACCATGGGGTAGCATTTTGGCATGCTAGCATAAGATGCACAGCCAGTGCTCAGGCTGGCCGTGGCCATCTACCATTCAGAGCCCTGGATTCTGTGAACAGCTTTTTGGCGGCCACTGCTTTTGTGGTAGTCATGACTCAGAGGGGCACTTTGGACACTGGCCCCGGGAGGAGCCCAATGAAAGGTAATGTGGAGGAGAGAGAGCTGTCCGCATTACTTATTGAAACTTGAGGTTCCAGAGAGTAAAGATGGTTGAAGTTGGACAGATACTCCCTCAAGATCACCAGAATGTGTGGCATCACGTGGCCCTTTTTCCTTGGGTGAGTGGGAAAATTCCACCCATTTGTCTTCAACTCGGCATGCACTGTGTTCTGAAGAACTTTTCCTTCCTTATTGCATCTTTACCTCTTCCTAACTTCCCTCTAAGAACTAATTCCTAATGTATATCAACAGTCCAAATTCTAGAACAGCAGATGTCACCTTACATCTCAAAAGGTATTATTCCACCAACATCTTAGACTCTGAGAGGCTTTATCCCTTGCTGCCATTTGGTCTTGGTCCTGCCCCTAGTCTCCTTTAGATTGGCCATACTCTACAGGTTCTTTGATCCTTCTCAGCTGTGAGTGAGGCTGCAGAATGGGGATGTCTGGAGAAGCCCTGCAGCCTTTGCAGAAAGGTAAGTAAGAGCTATTCTTCCGAACTCTCTTAGGTGTGTTTGTTCTTCTCTCACAGGCAGCCAACACTGAAGAGTGATGAGAAGCCTGTGGCCAGTGTTCGCCCTGTGCAGTCTACCCCCATCCCCATGATGCCCCGGCATGTCCCACTGGGAGGCAGTGTAAGCTCTGCCTCCAGCACAAATCCAGCTATGAACTTTCCGATCAACTACCTGCAGCGTGCGGGGGTCCTTGTGCAGAAGGTGGTCACCACAACAGGTCGGGAACTCCTAGGTTCTCTTCCAGGGCTGCCTGTCCCTTTACTTTGTTCATTCAGGAAGTATTTATTAAACATCTTTTGTATTCTGGGCCTTACTACATTAGCACTATGGGCCACACAGTGAGGTCACGGGTAAAGAGAGAGAGAGGGAGAGAAGACCTGCATCTCTGTTAGCGTCCAGGAGTTGGTGTGATTAGAGTTCTGTGAGTTTACTCTTTATTGGTGAATTTAAAACATAAGAGTGGGAATTAAGGCATGGGAAGGGAAAAAAGCAGGATCACTCGAGGTTCAGTTTTCTGGATTACTCTCAGATTTCTGAAAGGGGAACTTCATGGATGGGGACAGCCTGGTTCTTTATCTAGTTGTTTAGCTAGTAGCTGTGTCATAGAGGTGCAATTTGTTTATTCAAGATGGATGCATTGACCATCAAAAGCTTAATTCCTGGCACTTAAACTCTGTAAAAACAGAGAAGATAGTCCTTGATCTTGAGGAATTTGCATTCTACTGGACTATCTTTAAGAATTATAACACAGTACTAGGTTTTCTTAAATGTGATGTGTGGGATAGACTCTGAGCACGGCAGAGATTGTGGAAATGTCCCTGGGATATAGGATTGGTCTGAGAGAAGTGTGAATGTGTTGCGTCCTGCCTGACTATAGAGTCAGCTGGGTACAAAAGATGACTGTCAACCTCCCTACTTAACTAGAATACCTGAATGTCACTTGCTTCTTTCTTTGTGAGTTTGATATGGGTTGAGCATGGTGGGCCTGTGGTAGGAGGCTGGCAGCCTGTCTTTGTGATTGTTTCTGTGATTCAGGATAATTGGGAAGAAAAGCATTTCGTGGAGCTGTGTTTCATCTTATTATCTAGAAATATTCATGGTACATAAATTTTAATAAAAATATCTTGGTTTTTTGAGTATGAAAATAATATGTGTCCATTGTAAAATCATTGTGAAATGGGCAAAAACAAAAAGAGAGCCTCTTGAGATCCTATTTCTTTGCTGATTCTTGAACATACTTTTTACTCTTTAGTTAGGTGTGGAGTAATGCCAGCAAGGAAGAGGATGAAGCTATTTTTGGAGCCTAAAGTGTTTTGGAGCAAATGGATGCAGATAGCTCAGGGAGGAGGAAAATAAACAAACATAGAAATAACCATCTGAACTAGAACTTTCTCCAAACTAAAACTCTGTGAATTTTTAATTAAATCAAAGGAAATTGATCAAAACGATAATTGGATTTCTAAAAAGTTTCTTGTTTTCCTAGTAGTCTTTGCTAGACAACTGTGAGAGGAGGCATTGCTTGCCTCATCCTCCTTGGTTCAGACCTCCGCTTCCCTGAGAGGCTTTAGGGAAACCACGGAGTAATGGGTGGATGTGGACTTTGCATCTTCTTTCCCTCTTAGTCAGGTAATCTAAATCTGAGGTCTGTCTTCACTAGATATTGTTATTCCTGGACTCAACAGCTCCACAGACGTACAGGCAAGAATTAATGCTGGTGAGAGCATCCATATCATCCGTGGGACAAAAGGTGAGAGCCTGACCAAGATGCCCATCCTCTGCCTTTGGTTCAGTGTGGGGCTGGGAAGCAGAAGAAATATATATGGCTTGAGCTGGAGGAAAATTATCCTGTAAGAGTGTCACATGTAGGAGAAGCATGAGAAAAGACATTTCTAGGTGCTTAGCAGAGTTAGGGGGGACCCAAAAGAGATTTGTCAGTGGGTTAAAAGAAGAGAGTTAGGGTTCCTGTATTACCATATCTTGCCATTGTTTTTATGGAGAATCTTGAGGTGGGTTTGGATAGATGCTGTGTTTTATGTTAGTTTCAGCCTGTTGATAGTGATGCTATTAGCTAGAAGTCCCTCACCACTCACCTAGCAATTGTGGCAAGCCCCCACAGACATTTGCCAGAGCCAGTGTCACTTGTGGTTCTTACTATGATTGCAAGATGTTACCTCAACAGCAACCATCAGTGAGCTTTGAAAAAACAAGGTTAATACTACTCACAGATCCTGGAGGGTACATAGCACCTCAGGGCCACACAGTGAGGTCACGGGTAAAGAGAGAGAGGGGGAGAGAAGACCTGCATCTCTGTTAGCGTCCAGGAGTTGGTGTGATTAGAGTTCTGTGAGTTTACTCTTTATTGGTGAATTTAAAACATAAGAGTGGGAATTAAGGCATGGGAAGGGAAAAAAGCAGGATCACTCGAGGTTCAGTTTTCTGGATTACTCTCGGATTTCTGAAAGGGGAACTTCATGGATGGGGACAGCCTGGTTCTTTATCTAGTTGTTTAGCTAGTAGCTGTGTCATAGAGGTGCAATTTGTTTATTCAAGATGGATGCATTGACCATCAAAAGCTTAATTCCTGGCACTTAAACTACACACAGGGAGACCAGAAGTGGAGGGAGGGAGCTGTGGAATGGACTATAAACTAGCATGTATGTTACCGTGTCATCTTACCCACTTGCTCAGAGGGGAATGGAGATCTCCAACTAGGAAGTGCATTGGGAGGATGAATTAGTGTACGTGGGTTGCATGACAGCTATTTTGAGTGTGTTAATGTAAGATTTATTTATTTTAGAGAGGGGTGGGGGAGGAGCAGAAGGATATAGGGAGAGTCCTGAGCAGACTGCCCACTGAGTGTGGAGCCCAGTGCAGGGCTCAATCCCATGACCCTGGGATCACGACCTGAGCCAAAACCAAGGGTTGGACCCTTAACCAACTGTACCACCCAAGCGCCCCTTGAGTATTGTAATTGAAAAGTCTGCTGCCTCTGGCCTCCTTACAGAGGGAGAGGAGATTGCTGGAATGAGAATTCTGGACCATCTGGTCCAGATGTAATTGTCATCTGTAATTGTCAGGATGTAATCTGAGTCTATTCATTTCATCCTTTACTGTATGAGGCTCCCTGAGGTTCTTTGTTTAGCAAGGAGATTGTGCCCTAGCCTCTTTTGGGTCAGAGTACCTTAAGGCTCAGGGGAAAGGTGCCACGATGCACATGACACACAGAGAAAATTATACCCAGCCCCCTTATTAGGCTCTTCCTAGCCTAGAGCATGGGTCAGCAAACTATGGCCCATGGGCCAAATCCTGCCTGCTACCTATTTCTGTACCTGTGAGCTAAGCATGGGTTATACATTTTCAATTGGTTGAAAAAAAATAATATTTTGTGGAACCTGAAAATTATATGAAATTCACATTTCAGTGTTCATAAATAAAGATCTTTGGAGCACAGCCACCCCCCACTGTTTTCATTATAGTAGCAGAGTTGAGTGGTTGCAACACTTTGGCCCACAAGGCAAAAATATTTACTAACTGGCCTTTTAAGAAGACATTTGCTGACCTGAAAGGAGCACTATATGACTGGAGGTATCGGGGTGGAGGGGGAGAACATCCCTTTCACTTTATCCCTCTTATACCTTTTGAATTGGAAGCCATGTACACATTATTCAAAAAATAAATTAATTACAAACAGGCTGATCTGGGGGCAGCCCTGACCTTCCAGGAGATTGATCAAAAGACAGAGAAGGTAGATTAGTGTCCTGTTGGGAATAGAATGCTGGTTTTGAGTTATTCCTACCAAGGGAAAAGAGGGTGTTGAGGCAATAAGGCTCTTTCCCCCCAGATCACGAGGAGGTCCCTTGCCAGAGTACTTTGCCCAAAACCAGGGCAACCAACTTACTCCCTGTCCTAACACCTCTTTACTTTCTCCACTGTATTAACCTTTCACGGTATTTTCTGGCATCATTTTCTGTCTGTCTCCTCCAGAGGCTGAGCCCCATGAGACAGGGCGCTTTTCTGTCTTGTGTTCTTCAGTGTCTAGGACAATGCCTCATACGTGGTAGTTGGGCCGTGTTTGTGGAATGAACGAATAATGTTGGGTCTACAGCTCAGCCACTCCACTTGTCATTTCAAGGTTCTTGAGAGAGGGTGTGAGACCTAATTTTGTAACTGTTTCCCAGCCCATGGTGCCTAGGCCTGGACTTTCCCAGAGTTGGTTGATTGCACGTCAGCTCCTAGCAGTCTTCCTCCTCTATTTCTTCTCAGGGACGTACATCCGCACCAGTGACGGGCGGATCTTTGCTGTCCGGGCAACTGGCAAACCGAAGGTCCCAGAAGATGGTCGGATGGCTGCCTCAGGTATAGTGGCTTCTACGTTCTGTTGACCTACATGGCACTTTTTTGTTTGTTTTGGTTTGTAATTAATTTATTTTTTGAATAATGTGTACATGGTTTCCAATTCAAAAGGTATAAGAGGGGTAAAGTGAAAGGTATGTTCTCCCCCTCCACCCCGATACCTCCAGTCATATAGTGCTCCTTTCTGGCAGTGCTGCTCTCATTTACTTTTTTCAGAGCTACATTATACATATACCGGAATGTGTGTGCACACCTGTGTGTGTGTGAGTCTTTGTGTTAAATATATATACATAAGTTTTCTCCATTCTTTTTTTAAAGATTTATTTACTTGAGAGAGAGGGAGCAAGTCAAAGAGTGTGCGTGTGGCACATTAACAACGTTAGGAGGTCTGGCCAGGTTCACTTTTACAGGAATGGCTCTCATCTATCCTCCTGCCATGGAGTATGAGCACTACACCGCTCTTGTTCCCAACTTTTATTACGGCAATTTCTGTACCTACAGACAAGTTGAAAGAACAGCACCCATGTACCCCACATCTAGATCCAATCCGTTACTGTTCTCATAAACTTTCTTCTGTCTATCCCATCCTCTTACTGGAACTATTTGGAAGTTGAAGATGTCTTGTCATTTTACCTTTAAGTACTTCAGCACACATCTCCTAAGAGTAAGGACATTCTCCGCCTAGCCACAACACCATTATCACACTAAAAATACTACCTACTGTCTGGGCATATCTCCACTTGTCCCAGTCATCTTTCAGAGCTGTGGATTTGATTTTGTTTTTAAACCAGGATGGACCACTTTTTAAACTTAATTTTCCTTTTGTCTCCCATCCTGGTCACTGGCTATCTCTGCCCCTTCTCAGAAAGGGTCCAGCTAGTTATAAGAATGATCTCTTAGCATTTCATATTCATTATCTCCTAGGATTCACCTTGGTCGAGTTTCACAGATTGGGGATCTGGGGTGCAGAGAAATTACACATCTTGTTTCCTAGATCAAAGAATTTCTTTTTGTGTGGCTGGGAAAAGTTGACTGGAGGATGTTGTTTGGACATCAGACTCTTTGAATTTGAGGGACCACAGGACAAGAGTTTTTTTTTAATGGAATTTTTCCTATATCCTCCTTATCTCCCTGGCCATTCTGGTTCTCAGTTACCTACATTTTATTCCCCAGGTTCCCAGGGGCCTTCTCTCGAGTCCACAAGCAATGGCAGACACAGTGCCTCATCACCCAAAGCCCCCGACCCTGAGGGGCTGGCCAGGCCCGTCTCTCCAGACAGCCCGGAGATCATCAGCGAGCTCCAGCAGTATGCAGATGTGGCTGCCGCCAGGGAATCCCAACAGAGCTCCCCAAGCTCCAATGCCGCCCTGCCTGGCCCCCCGGCCCAACTTGTGGACAGCAGTGCTGTTCCTGGGACAGCTCTCGGGACTGAGCCTCGACATGGGGGTCATTGCCTCAATAGTTCCCTCTTAGTGACCGGCCAGCCCTGTGGTGACAGGAACCCAGTGTTGGACTTACGGGGCCATAAGCGGAAGTTGGCCACACCACCTGCTGCCCAGGAGTCAGCCCGCCGGCGGTCCAGGAAGGGCCACCTGCCAGCCCCCGTGCAGCCGTATGAACACGGGTATCCAGTTTCTGGCGGGTTTGCCATGCCACCCGTCTCCTTAAATCATAACCTCACCGCTCCCTTCACCTCCCAGGCTGGGGAGAACTCCTTGTTTATGGGCAGTACCCCCTCCTACTACCAGCTGTCCAATTTGCTGGCAGATGCCCGCCTGGTGTTTCCAGTGACTACTGACCCTCTGGTGCCAGCAGGCCCCGTCAGTTCCTCTTCCACGGCTACCTCAGTCACTGCCAGCAACCCCACCTTCATGCTCAACCCCTCTGTCCCAGGGATACTACCCAGCTACTCACTCCCATTCTCACAGCCACTCCTGTCCGAGCCGAGGATGTTCGCGCCTTTTCCTTCCCCTGTCTTACCCAGCAACCTTTCACGGGGCATGTCTGTCTACCCAGGCTACATGTCCCCACATGCAGGCTACCCAGCTGGCGGCCTCCTCCGGTCCCAGGTGCCTCCATTTGACTCTCACGAGGTTGCTGAGGTGGGGTTCAGCTCCAATGACGATGAGGATAAGGACGATGATGTGATAGAGGTCACTGGGAAATAGCTCGGGAGCCCCTCTCCACCTCACTTGGGGTCCCCAGCAGGTTGCCCACCAAGCTGAAAGGCAGCAATTTGGGCTTTCTGAGAATAAGGCACTTGGCAGGAGGGAAAAGGACTAGGACAAAGAAAGGTAGTTGACCACAATGGCAGGGCTCTGTTGCTTTTTAACAAAAGAGGCAAAAAAAAAAAAAACAAAACAACAACAAGAAACCCAACAGAGCAGCAATAGTGGGAAATCAGGGACCCAAAACAGGAATGGAGGGGCAGAGCAGCCTGCCTCTATTCCTGCCTGCCTTGCTTACGCTGTGTGCTTGCTTGCTTGCCTGCCATCTGAGTGTAGAAGCTCACATCCCATTTCTGTCTTTGGGAACATTCTCTCCCAAGAGAGCTGCCTTACTGGGTGACTTAGCTTGGCCTAGAGAGGGGAGGGGAGGGAGAAAGCATAAGTGAAGGAGGGTGGGCAGGAAGAGCAGATTGAGATTTCATGTGAAATGGAGTCCTTTTAGGGGCAGGAAAGAAGCAAACCAGGTATGTATGTTTGTGTGCATGTGTGTGTGCGTGTGCGTGTGTGTGTGTGTTTATGTCTATACATGTATGTAACAGCAGGGGTGGAGGTGGGAGGGGAGGGTGGGAGAGATGAAGGGGGAAACTAAAAAATGAATTTATCATTTTTAAAATGGAAGTTGGAGTGTGGTGGTTCATGGCAACTATTAATATGAACATTGCGATGAGCCCAAGAGAAGAGCCATGGAACACTTAAGTTTCCTTCTAGTTGGGTGAAAAGAAGCCCCAGTTAATCCAAGTCCCTGGTCTTCATAGCCACATTTATTTTGGAATTTGGGGGAAATTATGAGAGAAAATGGGCATTACCAATCTCTGTGTCTTTCCCCAGTGGTTATCTCTGAGCAGATCTCCCTTCACAGAGTATGAGATTTGTCTATGTGCAGAGGCTGGGGTGGGGATACTGCGGTGTGTGAGCAAGAGGTCATGGAGTTGTGACCAGAATAGACCTTCACAAGGATGGAACTGAGCCCCCACCTGCCTATCCTTGTGGCCTTTCCTTTCCTTTGCTTCCCTGCTAGAAAGCTCCATGTTAATTTATTTTTTATGGGCAATTATTTATTATTTGGACTTTCCATGTGTCTTGTTTTTTTTTTTGGTGGGGGGGTGGATTTGGGGAGGGTAGGAGATAGGAAGAGAAATGGTAAGATCCCCCAGACCCTGTAGGGGAAAATAAATCCCAGGTAGATGGTGAATTGACCAAGGAAAGAGAGTTAGGCTTGACCAAAGTTTACACTAAACGACTGTTTTCGGGAAATGGCCTCTCAGGAAGATCAGAGAATCTTGTGACTGGATAGTAAGGGGGGGTGAGACTCATTCCACAGAAATTGAAACTTGGGATCATGGAGTTTGCTACTGGGAAGTCAGTGACCCCAGATTTGGAGCTGTGTTCTCCTGGGATGTCCTTAGAGGCAGGCCCTCTGTGCTGAATAGAGAAGCTGTGCATATGTAGGTGACTGCTGGGTTGAGAGAATAGACTATTGATTTCCTATTGAGAAATGTTTTGGCCTCCTCAGCCTATCAGATGATCATTATGGGACTGGTGTCTGTTATCCCTGTCCTCTTTGAAGGAACACAAAGCAGCCCTTCCTCTGTAGGAGCCTTAAGTCTGGCTTTTGTCTGAAAAAAATACATCAGTCATTCTGGATCTCCTCTTTCTTGTTGCCAGTGGCAGGAGAGGGGACATCTAGTCTTTAAGCATAAACACTGGCTGTCTTCCTATTGACTCTTTTTTCCCCCATCACCGAGACTTTACTAGGCAGTTTTTTATGATGAACAAACCTGTCTGGCTTTAAAGTTTTGCCACCTATTCATGGGTCCCTCCTTACTGAGCAGCTGCTGCACCTGCCTCTTACCAACCTTAGAGGTAAGAGCTCAGCCAGGTTACCCCTCATAGTAGCTGCTTCTGCAACCCTTCTGACCAGCCGTTTCCATTGTTGGAGGGCTTTAGCACATTCTGGGGTATTGTCCCCAGAAAAGAGACAAGGAGATGACTGATGGGGCTGCATGAGTGTGTGTGTGTGTGTGTGTGTGTGTGTGTGTGTACATGCACTTGCTCATTTGTGTGCTGTCTGGTGGCACCAAAAGTGGAACTTAAGGAGCTTTCACTCTCTGTTTTCTTAGGTACCCTGTCAGACACTTAACTCTCCTACTCATAGAAGCCTTAGATCTACAATTTAGCTATGCAAATTATTTTAATAATTTTAAAATAGCAGTTCCAACCAGTGCTTTCTCTTCCTGATGCATCCCAAGAATGGATGCTGAAGGGACTCAGTTGGAGTGGGCTCTCAGGTTTGAGACTGGTGGTGTAGGAGTGAGCTAGCCTGGATCTCTGATTTGCAGAGCACACTCACAACCTGGGCTACAAATGATAGCCTCTAAGGCCCCGGAATTCTGGGATCCCAGAGACTGTGTGTGTGTGTGTGTGTGTGTGTGTGTGTGTGTTGGTAGGGAAGGAGGAGTATGTCTGTGTTCACTTCTAAGAAGTCCTAGCAGCAGGCTCTCAGAATCTGGAAACTATCAGCAAGGTATTGAAACCAATCACTGGAAGGATGAGCCTTTGAAGGTACCAGGAAGTGAATGGGTATTCTGAGAGGCAGCACATACGTGTTCTCTACTCACTGATTCCAGGGACTGGGTCTTGCTTCAGGTCAGAAGAGGCAATAGTTTTGGGAGGCTGGCCTGGTTAGAGAAGGCTTTCTTTAATATGTGCAGCTTGTATTGTATAGGGGGTATGGGGTGGGATCATGGGAAATTGAAATGCTACCAGTTTCATGCTTTGGGTTTTTGGTTTTTTTTTAATCTGAAAAACACTTTTCTGACTTTTCTGCTGTCTCTATGTATCCTGGTAGGCAAGTGTGCATGCACACCAAATGTGAGCATGTGTGTGAGGGAAGCAGGAAATGTCTTAGAGCCTGAGAACCATGTTTTACAGCCTCTCTGAGCAGAAACACTTGGTGGCTTCCACCCACCATCCAGGCCTGAGTAAGGGAAGGGTGGTGATGGGGGGAGCGGGAGGGGAAGGGGTCGGCAATAGATCAGGCCCCTCAGCATTTTCCCTTACCACTGTCTTCCATAGGACGTTTTCAAGGAGCTCTCAAGCCCTATCCATCTGGTTTAGCCTAAATCCTCAGGCTAGGGAATATAGTACTGCATAATGATTCAGGATTACCATTTGTAATGATACTCAGTTTCTTTTCCTTAATATTGTTGTGGATAAAAATTGAACCAGAGACAAAGTAGCCATTTTGTAAGAAAGTAAGTGAACCATGTTGGATCAGATCATTGGATATCTGCCAAGTCCTCAAGTTGTGCTTCTTGAGCATCTCTTTCTGGTCCTTGGAACTCTCTTCCCTAGGAATTAGTGTGTGGTATCTCTCTGTATACTTTTGATTCACAACTAAATTTGAAATTCCCCTCTCCAGGGTATGAAGCAAATAGCTGGGGTAAAATTTTGCTGATAGGTTGAAACACTCAACCAAACTTTAGCAGTCTGGGTGAGACGGTCACTCCCAAAGCTGTCAGCAAAGCAAGGCCCTCCATCTCAGTCCATTCAAGCCTGGCATTGCTCTGGAACTGAGTCCTCATCCCATGGGAAATGTCTGGGGCGGGGGAGGGGGGGTTACATTCCTTATTCCTTGTGTTCCTGGCCATGGCCCCCTTCCTCCCACTTCCCAGTTTCCTGTGAGTCCTCAGAAAACTGGTCTCCCTTCTAAGCCATGGCCTATGCACCCAGCTAAGTCATTCCCCCCCCCCCACCACCACCCATAAGCCTCCTCTGAAAGAATAGCTCTTTCCCTCAACGGACCCCCAGCAAACTTTCTGGCCCTCCTCGACTTGTTCCCAGGAAATCTGCACCTCAAGGCCTGAGAATGCTGCTCTGTCAGTCACCTTCAGACTCTGTCCCCTCCTACTGACTCTTCTGCCCTATGTGTTCCAATGTGACCCCCTTCATGTCTCTTCTGTGCCACTAGCTTGGCTCTAGGCCTTTTATGAATACCCAAGTCTTAACGATGAACTTCCCAAGCAGGCAGTGTCCAACTTCTTCACTTTTCAGGGACCTGAGTCTGCCCCTTTCCTCTTATAGGTTGGTTGGATATAGTCATCCAGTGCATTGGGAAGAGGTAGCCAGGTAGGCTGCAGAGTCTAGTGCAGAGGGCTGGAGGAGATTTGAGTACTCGGTTACCACTACTAGGATGATATTCAGAAGAGGGGACCTCATACTGTGACCTGACCCAGGACCCTCCTCTGGAAGAGAGCTCAGCCCAGGTGTGTGTGTGTGTGTGTGTGTGCATGCATGTGTGTGTGTGTGCATGGAAGATAGATGTGCACTCATGCACATGGGTGTAAACTATTATCTGGTTGTGTTACTCAGGGTGGGCTGGGGACTCACGGGAAAAATCCCCCCTCAGCCTGCCCAAGACTGGTTTTTTCCTGTACTCTCTCCAGAAGGGTCAGGGGAAGGGGGTCCAGGTGGGTTGAGGGGGTCGCAATGGATAACCACTAAGGCCACACTGCTGCCGGGAGGAGTGGGGGGATATGAAATGGCCCCAGGGACCTGGCACCTGGCTTTGGTTTTCCGTCTTCTTTCCTCAGGACGCCCCCTGAGGCCTGGGACCTGCTGCGCCTGGCTTGGAGGAGCATCTGTGGCTGGGTGCTCCAGCTGCTGGTGTGATCATGGGCTTCCCTCCTCTCTCAGCAGGGCAGGTGCTCCTGCCCCAGAGACTGGGCAACTGGCTGTTTCTACGACGTATTTATTTTTACTTGTGTTTCATGTCACTTTTTTAAAAAAGCAAACAGAACAATTGTAAGTCAGTATAACTGCCTATCAGTTTTCTTTATTTCTCTTTTTGTAAAATAAAATTTAAACTCAAGAAGGCACTGTTGTTTGATCAAGGAATTGTCTGAACAGCTGTTTGGCTGGGTGCTGGTGAAAAGGATATAACTTATAGTGGCTACTGGGATGACACTTGAGGTGAATGGGGTGGGGGAGGGAGGGAGGAATAGAGGGCAGACTGCTGGCAGGCTTTGTTGCAGTGGGGTTCACTAGGCTTTTTCTGCCTTTGCTCACCTGAAGACCACATTTCCGGGCTCTAAATGAAACAGTGAAACTGACTCAGAGTGGCCTGAGGCTAGATGGTCCTCAATCATGGCAAGTTCTGCTGGGTAGCCCTAACCAGACTGGGTGACTGGGGATTGGGTACAGCATCAGTGCCTTCAGTGGGTGGAAGATGGCTGGTAGCAGGATCTGCAGACCATCTTACACTGCATATGCCTTCTTCATTTCTCACCTGAGTTAGTGGGTCTAAGCACAGCCTCACAGAGAACTAACCAGACTTTGGAATATGAGGAGGTAAGGGAAGGTGGGGGTAGTCTACCCTTTGTCTTTCCAAGTTTGGTCCCTGTAAGGGAAGGAGCCCTAGGGAAACAGTCTCTGGAGGTTTACTGAGGGAGAATTAAAGAGGCTCTATGGGGATTTCTGGGCAGAGAAAGTCAGGAGAAAACCAAGGCCAAGCCCAGGGTCATAAGAGTGTATGCTATTGGGGGAGGACTGGTAGTGTAGTGCATGTAGGGCAGATGCCTAGGTGAACAGGTCTGCTTACACTTCAAGAGGGAAGAGGAACGCTTCCTTGGCGGCTTGTCTTGGCTGCTGCCTCCTGGTGGCTAGCAGAGGTCTAGCAGAGATCCTGACCAAGGGTTGGGCTTGCTCTGTGGGGAGCCTACTGAACTAAAGGGGAGGAGGGGGGCTTATGGCCAGCAGCCTCAGTCACAGGCTGACTCTCCATCCGCAACAGAGGTGGTAAAGCTACTAAGGCATACCCTGAATTCTGACGCGGGCCTCTGGAATTCCCCAACCAGCCTGAAAGAAGTGAACAAAGAGGACAAGATGAGAAAAGGGCAGTTCCATACATGGTTTCCTGGGAGAAACTCATCAGATTCTGAGAAACAGGAAAAATGACCAGCCAAACGCTGTGGGCAGAAGCTGTGTTGTCTCTGAACCATGAACAGGCTCTTACCTCATAGGAAATGTCTCCAAGGGTATAGCCCACTTGTATAGGGCACCTGAAGGGTTTGATCATGTATTTGATGTTCATAAGCAAAACAACTGCCACCACCCTGCCAAAACAGCCCTGAGTGCCTGTGAGGGGCCAGCCGCTCTTTCTGCCAGTGTTTGCCTGGAGAGCTGAGGACAGGGTTGGCCCCGTGGATGAGCGTCATCCTTTCCTGCCTGTGGAAGGAACTGTGTAAAGTAGTGGGAAAGGAAGCCAGGATTGCGAGGGCCTCTGTGTGGCTAGTCTGCCCTTTGCTCGTGCAGTAGTGAAATCCACGCTAAGACGATTCCCCTTCTAAGTACCTGTCCTCTTATGTCAGGAGCACCAAGGTAGCTCTTGTGTAGCCAAGCTTAGGAGCATAGTTGTCCCCTGGGCCTCTCAGGAGGGCAAAGTTGGATCTTTAGGTCTCTAGAAGAGTACTTTGTAGGTCCTCAGAAATATGAGCTAAAGATTCAACCTATGTTCAAAGAGCTTACACTGGATCCGGGAGTTATCTGGTATACCTTAAGCTAGAAGGGCAGACCAGCCTCACCAAGTGCCTGGAGGGGGCCAGTTCCTGGTTAGCTCTGAGAGGGCGGGGTCTTGGTTTTGTTAACTCAGTATCCCCAGCCTCTAGAACTATCCTTGCAGGGATTGTACTCAGTAAATGTTGGGTGGATGCATGACCACTCCTGTGCTCCGGTTGGGAGTGGGGTAGAATTTTGGAGACATGACTGACATTTGCGCTGTTCCAGAGGTTGGATCCACCCATTCGCTTCTTCCTTGAGTCCAAGTTGGGCGTCGGTTTCCTCAGTTTTAAAAGGGGGACAAGTGGCCCTGCCTTGCTGGGTTCCCAGGTCTGTCGGGAAGCTTCAGTGAGAGAAAGTGACAGGATGAAGGGTGGTACAAATAAATGCCAGGGGTCGATACTACTGTGCTGAACTTCCCAAGCCTCTTCAAACGCTCGGCTCTAGTGAGGGCTTCCTTGGATCCCGGCCTGGGCCACTAGGCTGACTTCCCTCCGCCTCCCAAGGCTGGGGCCTTGTAAGCTTTGTGGGAGGCGGAAAGGTGTTCAGTGGGCTCCGCCCATGACGGCTGGGATTGTGTGTGGCCGGGGGAGCGAAATGGGCGCCGCTCGTTGCTGTGGAAACCGTGAGGGGCAGTCCCCCGCCCTCCGGGTCCCGCGCGCACGCGCCCACGGCCACGGCCACGTCCCGCCGCGAGAGGGGGCGGAGCGAACGTGCGCGGCGGGCGCGCGCAGGCTCCGCGACCTAGCCAGGAGCCGCCTGCGCGGATCGGCGTCCGCGGCGGGCGGCCGCTGAGGTGAGGGCCCGGCCAGAGGAGAGACGTCCCGACCGGGTGGCCCCACGCTCGGTGAGGGCCTGGAACCTCCATCCGCCTGGGCGCGACCTCAGGGGCCCCCGCGTCCTCTCCGTGAACCCCGCGGCCCAGGCCGCTCTTTGCATCTTGTCTCACCCGCTGCTGGCCCCGACCCTGTCTAAGGGCCCGAACGCGACCTTGGACAAGTCTACTACCCCGGGTCGCCCCTGCTTCGGCCTCCGGTTCAGGGCACGCCCCGAGGCTGTGAAGCCCGAGCGGGGGGTGGGTGGGGGTGGGGAACTGAGGCCAGAACCACACTTTAACTCCGCCCCTGCCCCTGGAGGCCGCGCCTCGCCGCGGTGACTGCAAACTTTGGCGTCTCTTAAGTTACAGAAGTGTGTGAGGCCCGGTGAGGTTGTGGCTGGAAAGAAGGGGCCTGGGTAAATAAGCGACGTGCGGGTAAGCAGGACTGGAAGTCCAGAGCGGGAGGCGGCGCACCTTGTTCCCGCGCAGGCCCCTCCGAACCCCGGTCTTTTCGCTCCCCGCTGGCACTGAAGTTTAAGGGCCTGGCCCGCTCCCGCGGCGGCGCAAGTGAGCAGCTCCAGGAAGCTGGCTTGGGACAGACTGTCCAGCCCCTGGCCGGCACTGGGTCAGAGGCGACCACTCCCCTGACCCGAGGAGAAACCGAGACCAGAGGGGGACAGCCTCCCCGATGTCAGCGGTCCGGGCTGTTTCAGAGCCAGGTGTGGTGGCTGGAACCCTCCAGGAAAAGGGCTCTCCCAAGAACAGGGAGCTGGGCCCCAGTAAGAGTTCACATTATGAGGTCGACTTCGGCTTCTGATTTCCGTAAGGGGTGTGAGGACGAGGTAGAGGTGCAACCTTGTGAAGAGAGAGTTGTTGTAGAGGCCCTAGTGGGCTTTCCCTGATAAGGGGACAGTCAAAGCAGGGTGCCCGGTTCAGTGGTGATTTTCTCTCTGCCCCCAGCACAGGAGCACTTGGAGCATTTGGTCCCTGCGGAGCTGGATGCCATGAGTTGCTCAAAGTGAGCCTGTCTTTTCAGGTGAGCTTCCCCAGCCCTTCTTCTGCCCTTTCTCTTGAGTATGGGGAAATTCACTTTGCCCCACCTCCCTCCTGTGCAGACCTAAGCTCTGGGGTGCATTTTCCCTCTCTTTTGGGTAGTTTAGGACCGTGAGAGGAAGAGGGAGGTGGGAACTAAGTTGCTTTGAGGAGGATGGGGAGTATGCAGCTGAGAGGGTAGGTCAAAGTGAGGGATGGTCACTCTCAAGGCATCGGGGAGACCTAGATGCTTGAGCTTTTCAGGAAACTCTGTCACCAGGAAGGAGAAGGTGGAAATGGGGCCTGGAGTCAGACTCCATTACCTGCATTTTGGTCTAGGGCTCCATTTAGTACCTGTGTCACCTTGAGCAAGTCTCTTAACTTCCTGATTCATACCTACCTTGTCTTGAGGATTAATAAAGTAGCTGTGTTTCCACATTTAGATAGTACCTGGCATATAGTAAGTACTTAGTGAAAGATTTATCATCATCACCAAAGAAAACAGGAATGAAACTAACTGGAGGCAACATGAGTAGGACAGCAAATGCCTCAAAAACACAACTGTGAGGCAGGAACATGTATGGGTAAGATCAGTGTGACGCACCTCAATTTTATGATATCAGAGATGTAGGAGTTTAATTTGCCTCTTTGTGAGGCGAACGCTATGTGTACATTGACTCCAAAGATAGTTTTTCAGTAAAAATTTTGACACCCAGAACCCATAGGGAACAAATTATTCCACAGAGCTAAGTTTTCCATAGGGCTGAAATGTTGACTTTCAGCTCCCAAATCGTTTAAATTTTAAATATTAATTTTAAATACTTGGGGTGAGGCTGTTCCTTCAGTGGGTCACATGTTTCTTTTCCTCTTTAAACAGTCTTCCCTGTGCTATGATTTTTCCCCTCCTGGGTGACTCAGGTCAAGCCCTCTGTATAAGAGGGTTAGGCTCCTGGCCCCATGCTTCATGGAGGGCTGAACGGTCTGCCTCAGGTGGCTCACACACCGGTCTGCCTCAGGTGGCTCACACACCAGCTCTGTTGTGTTCCTGGGCCTGCTCTTAGATAGCTTCTCTGCTTTTTTTTTCCTTCCTTGAAATGAGTGTCTTTATTGCTTGTAGTATACAGAAAGGAGGAATGAGGAAAGGCCAGTGGGGAGGAGGGACAGTTGTCAGATAAATGACATAAACACAAAAAGGAAAAAAAAAAAAGACTCACCTCACCCCACCCCAGGATGCCTTTCTATGAACTACCTAGTAGAGGTGGTGGAGTGGCAGGATCAAAACCACAAAGAATAATTCTGAACATCTGGAGAAGCTGGTGGAGAGAAGGAACAGGGCAGCAAGTGGACCCAGCTGTGACTTCCCCCCAGGCCAGCACCCTTTCCCCATGGGATGAATGGCTTGGGCCAGGGAGTAGTTGTTCTCCTTAGTGTGTTTCCATTTCTAGCAAACTTTTCTTCCTCCTCCTAATTTCTAACCTATGGGCTGGAAAAGTGGAATGTAGCTTGTTAGCCCCAGTGGTTCAAGTCTGGGAAGCACAGTGCTGGACTTTTGATCTGATTTTGATTTGATTGATTTGATCTGATATGGGCTCTGGGTGGGTGAGCTTGCTGGATAGCAAGATTCTGAGGGCCAAATGTGCTTAGTTAGCAAAGGAGAGTTTCCTGTGAGAGTCTCTTCCTGTGGCACATTTTCCCCCTGGGGTTTTTTTCCTTATGTATTCCCTATTTGTTAATAAGTGATCGGACCGTGGCACTTGCCCATCTTTCCCCTGGCAGTGGTCCATGAGGCTTGGGGAGGCCAAGAAGGCAGTGTGGCAGTGTGTGGGAAGGAAGAGGTAATGTAGGGAAAAGGCAGGCTGGCTGACGTCTTGCCCATCTTGGGGGAGGTTGGTCAGGGCTGGAAGTATGTCCCTGGCTGACTCACTCCTGTGCTTCTCTATGACTCAGTTTCCCCAGGTGTGACCAAGGCTGCCAGCCGACTGGCAGAGCTGTTCTGAGAGCCTCAACAATTGTGATTAAGAAATAAAGAGGCTTGTGGCTTCAGTCATCCTTTGTAGCTCTCTTCTAGGTCACTCTGTGTAAACACCCTGGCCCCTCCCCCTACCAGGGTCACAGCACCCAAGGCAGGGCTGAGATTGGGCCAGAAGTGGCTGGCGGGCAAGTGGGCACATTGGTCAGAGCAGGCTACCAGCCTTCTCTCCCTTCTGTCTCTTTTGCAGCTCTCTTGGGGCACAGTGTCGGGGGCACAGAGCCATGTCTGACCTACTCCTCCTGGGCCTGATTGGAGGCCTGACTCTGCTGCTGCTGCTGACACTGCTGGCCTTTGCTGGGTACTCAGGGCTGCTGGCCGGAGTGGCGGTGAGTGCCGGCTCACCCCCCATCCGCAATGTCACTGTGGCCTACAAGTTCCACATGGGGCCCTACAGTGAGACTGGGCGGCTTTTCACCGAGAGCTGCAGTGTCTCCCCCAAGCTCCGCTCCATCGCAGTCTACTACGACAACCCCCACATGGTAAGGAGCCTCCTGGGCCCTGGCTGGGGTTCCGCCCCATGGATGGACATGGGCAGGGGTGTTGTAGTTTCTGAGGAAGGGGTGGGAAAATCTGTGAGCTGGTCCAACACACTACCTACTCTCTGAGCTTGAAGCTCCTTCCAGATTTAACCTGGACTCCTGCTCCAGGCATCCTTTCTCCTTGTCCACGTCTGGTTCTCGGCTCAAGGCTACCCATGGACTTCTGACTGCATGGAGCCATACCATTGCGTGTCCCTAGTTTCTGCCAGGGCTTTGGTCCCCTGCCTCTTCTTGCTGTGCTTCCCTCTTTCATTCCCATGTGAGACCAGTGCTCAAATGGTTATTCAAATTCTATGGAGTCATACCTTGTTTCTATGCCTTCCCTCTTTCAGCTTTCCTGCTATAGCTACAGCTCCTCAAGGGTTGAGAGAGCAGGCCCTGGGCATGGGCCTTAGAATCCTACCTCTTCAGCCATTCTGGTGGCCCCTGCCTCAGTGATAGGACATTTCTTTGGATGTTAAGCTGCCTCGTTTGGAGAGGAATGGCCCCTCCTCCTTAGGCTTAAGTGGGAGTCAAGAGCACTGGAGCCTAAGTGGGGAGGGTGGGGGGCAAGTGAGCTGCCCAGAATGTCCAGGATGCTGGGGTCAGAGATGAGCCCAGAATCACTGGCAGCCTGTGGGCGTCTGGCTGTACTTGCAGACTGTAGTGAGTCAGGGCTCACCAATGTGGCCTCTTGCCACACATGGGGTGGTACTGCCCGCAGCTGCATGGGCTGGCAGCTCTACCAGGAGTCCTTCAGCCTTCAGCTCTGAGCCTTGGCAAACATGCCATTGGGAATCCCCAGCTCTGGATTCCTTGCCTGTAGAGCTCAAGTAGGCAAGGCCTACCCACTGTCTGCTACCAAGCCTCACTGGGGCACTGTCGAAACAAGGGTGTACTATCGCTCTGTGCTGGGTTCTGTTCGACACCTGCACTCCAGAGATGAGTAAACCTGGCCCTGCCCTCGAAAAAGCGTCATGTGTTGGGCAAGTGAGCACCATACATATGGGTCTCTCATAGGCACTGTATTTGATGCCTGCAGAGCTTTGAGCTGTGGGTTTGGGGAAGGTACCTCAAGTTTGCCTGAGAGGCTCACAGAGGAGGTGGACTTTAGCAGGGACTTCTCCCATGAGTAGAACTTTGCTCCACCGGGAGGGGCCTCCTGACTGAGGGAAGTACGATAGTAAAGGCTTGCAGACATGGGACGACAGGGGAAGTGTGGCCAGTGGACATATGGTAGGCGAAGAAGGCAGTAGAAAGGTTTGCTGGGCCAGGCAGTGTGAGGAACAGCAGGCTGGGAGGCAAGGGGCAGTACAGTTTGCCCCCTGTGATTTAGGAAGCTGACTGGATAGCAGGTGAAGGAGGGGATGAGATGAGGCAGGGAGGCCATTGAGGAGATTGGGCTAGGCCCCAGTGAGAGGCGACATTGGCCTGGTTGAGGGGTGAGTAGACAGTGAGGATTTGAGGTCACATGGTTGGGAGATGGCGCTAAGTGGGGGTCCAGAGCACTGGAGCCTTAGTGACAGGGGCCAGGAGCTGGGCTTTGGGAAGCTCCTAGACCAGGTGTTCGACCCTGACTCCTGCAGAGCTCTGTTCAGTAAGTTCCTGTCCCTCCTTCCACACCTGGCCCAGTTGGAGTCCTCTGCAAGGGCTCAGTGGGAAGGAGAATAGTTCTTGCGGTTGCCTCACTCCTCATCAGCATGTCCTGTTCCTAAAGCAGCACATTGCCTTTTGGGTTGGAAATGCTAATTCCAAGATAGGAAAGGGCCAAGGTAGCAGTGTACCTTGGGATCAGCACTGGAGGCTGATCCAGAGAACAGTGAGATAGAAGAATCTTGGCATGGGGTGCTCTCCCCATGGCCTCCTGGCCCAGCCACTGCCTCCAGGCAGCACGCCATATAGCTGTCTTTGAGGGGGGGGTGCTGGTCCTGGGTGTCCAGGGTTGGTTGGGTGCAGCCTGACTTGGGTGTCAGTCTGGGCGGGGGTGACGCACAGCCTGAGCATACAGCCTCAAGGTTGGCAGTCCTGGGTTCTGATTCCGTTTCATCACTGTCATGCTGTGTGATCTTGAGCATGTCACATAATTTCTCTGAGCCTCTATTTCTTCATCTATAGAGCTATGTTAAGATATCTGCTTCATGTGTTGTCTGGCAAGAAATAAATTAGGTGACATAGGTGAGGCATTCAGCCTACCACTTGGCCCTCAGTAACTGTTGAACAACAACAAAAAGGGTGGACAAGATATTCATGCTAATTAGGTGCATTGAGGCATTAGGCCGAGCACTCATGACCCAGGCCTAGACCCTTGGCCTGGTTGTGGACATCTGGCTGGCTCAGAGGATGAATGTACAGCTCAGAGTGGTCTCTCTGGTCCTGTCCCTCTCAGTCCTGGGTCACTCCAGAAGACAGCTGTGTCCCCATTCAGAGCTAGGTCATACCCTGACACTTTGTATAGCTCAAGGATGCGTAGTCTCCACCTACTCTGGGAGCTGGGCAGTGTATTCTCTGCCTAGCAGGAATTCTCACAGAGGGTTCAGGGAACCATGGACCCCCAGACTTCAGGGGCTCATGCCTGTCACCGACTCTGTGGTCTATAAGGACCTGGGGCCTCAGTGTCCACACTGCTGATGTGATAGAGGAGAAGACTGAGGATCAGACAGCAAGAGTTGAGGTATTGATCTCACATAGTTCACTCATACTTTTTGCTTTTATTTAACAAATGTTTGAGCACCTAATCTGTGCCACACTGCTGGCACTGGGGCACCGTGAAGACCGAAGGGCCCAGCCCTCAGGACATCTCAGTGTGGGTGTATCAGGAGAGCCTGGCTGAGAAACCCCATCCAGTCCTGGGGAAGGATAAGAACCCAAGCCTTCTCCCTAGGCCGCCTTCCTAAGCGATATCCAGCATGGGGCCCTGAATATTATGGTTCACAGACAGGATGTAGGCTGAGCTGTTGTGTGGCCCATCCCCACACCTTCTCCCTCCCCGGTGAGCACAGTGGGAGCCAGAACCTGCTTCTGTGTGAGTGTAGGGAGCAGTGAGGCTATTTCAGGCTCTGTGAGGGGGACAGGGAGTGACCAGCTGAGAGATAGCCACCAGCTATCAATGCTGCCTTCCCCCATAAAGTGTGGACTGACAGCTCTCTAGCCACTCGCCGTCGAGGCCTCAACTCCTGACCTCAACTGGACAGGGAGATGCTGGTTTTTGAGAAAGGCCTGGGGAGGCCTCAGTTGGTCTGGCTGTGGGCCCAAGAGTGACGCAGGAAAGGGTGGGCACCACCAAAGCAAGGTCATGGTGATTGCTGTGGACTCTTTTCATGTCAGATGCTCTTCGAGCATATGTATCTCGTCAGTTCTGTGTCCTGGAGGGTTAGCATATATATGTCAGTCAACTCTAGATCCTGGAGTTCTGTATGGAAGAAGTTTCTGGAACTGGTTCTTGTTGGGCAAGAGAAAGGATTCCATTCTCCATCCCTGAGGGCCTTTGGAGAGGCAGGAGGAGGAATGAGGGAACATGTGACAGGAAGTGGACTGACCCTGGTAGTGGCTCGTAGGTGTTTTTCTCCTCTCCAGGTCCCAGCATTCTTGGAGTGCGGCCATTTCCTCTTTTAAGTACCAAGGGAAGGGGGTGAGTTCCAGAGTCAGTCACTGATCTCTGCCTGCCCCCTCCCTCCCTCAGTGTACATGCGAACACACACACACACACACACACACACACACACACACACACCCAGTTCTGTTCTTGTAAAACTGGAAAAGAGTCAAAATTGCTCTGCCCTCAGCCCTGCTTCTGAGGTGGGGTGTGGGGCCTGCGGCCCGGTCCTTCTGGGAGCCTGAGGTGTTGGAGGGTAGGGGAAGAACCGGGAGGACCCAAGTGGCTTACTTGATCCTGGCCAGCTCTGGCCTGCAGATAGGCCCTTCTGGGTCAGCTGCTCTCCCCGTGCCCATGGAGCTGTCCTGTGTGCCATCCTGGCCCTCCACCTCCTGCTCCACCCTCCGCTGCTCTCGCCTCCACTGCTCTTGGGGCCTTAAGGAACCTGTCTGCCTGCCCTTGTGGGGAGCCTGGTTGAGGCAAGTGGGGCGTGGCAGCCAGTTTACCTGGCTGAGGGTAGGAGGGGGTGCTTGCCCCAAGTATGGGGCAGATGGGGGAACTGGTGGTGCTTGGGTTCTGCCTTTAGTAAACTAGACTGTATTGAAACTCCTTTTTTCTCCTAGTCCACTGAGAGTCAGCCTGGGACCACCAAGTCTGCAGGGGCTTAGGCTGGTAAGAGTGTTGATTTAGACCTGTGCCGCACTTCCCATTCCCCTTTAGTGTGTGTGCAGATGGGGCCTCCCCTGCAATCCCTGGAGGCACTGAGACCACATGGAGCCTGGGAAGGAATGAGGGATTGGGATTGCCCAGGGTTGATCAACCCTCAACAAGGGCAGTGGGAATGCGGGCTATCTGATGTTTCCAGTGGTCCAGGCCATTCCCTACCCCAATTACCTGTGATGATTTTCATCCAGATGGAGTCCAGGCTTTTTCTCTGTAGCAGGTTAACTGTGTGGGGCAGCCCTGGAAAGGCACAGCCCTCTCTTCCCAGAAGAGCTGCCTTTGGTAGGGTGGAGGGCTGGGGTGTGGGAGGAGAGGGCTTTGGATTCTTTCTGGGTTTGGATCAAGGCTCTACTGCTTACTAGAATGTGATTCTGAGGGAGTCACTTGGTTTTTCTGAGAATCCCTACTTCAGGGGTTTTGTTTTTCTGGGGACTAAATATAAGGATAAGGCCCAATACCTGGCCCCCCGTAGATGCTTAGCACTCTTGGTGCCCCCTCCCCGGGGCCTCATGCCACTAGGACTTTGTACTTTTTGGAACCCTGCTTGCTTGCCTCTGGCCTAGCCTTTTGCAGGACACCTGGGCCGTGAGAGGAGCACAGCATAGGGACACACCATTATGCAAGCTGTTCCTAGCCAGGGCCTACTTCCTGGGCTCCCACGTGGCTTTGGGTCCTATGGTGCAGCTCTGGAGCCAGTCTGCCTGTGTTCGAATCTGGATTTTAACAGCGCCTTGCCGTGTGGCCCTTTCTGTCTGGGTCTCAGAAACAGAGTGGCTAACGTAGCTATTGCACAGCGCTGTTTGGATTGAATGAACATGTGGAAGGCAGCAACTGGGGCATTGGTGAGCACCCTGTTAGGTCCTAGCTGTTGTTAGGACTATGCCTGTGGGTGAAAAGAAGAAGGCCCTGAAAGACTTCTAAGTGAGAGCTCCCAGGAAGCCCCCAGGCCCCACTTTGGAGGTTGGTATCCTGCTCACTCCCCTCTCCTCCAGCCTGAAATACAGGTCTTGTCCTCTGGCCCTGCTATCTGTGTCACCATGTCTTGACTAGTGCGGACCAGCTTTTGCCTTTGGAGACCACCTGCTTGGGGCACTTGGACCTGTAGGGGTTGGTGTATTGACCTGTAGCACCCCAAAGGTTAAATGAACCCACTGTTCACCCTCCATAGTGAACAGCTGCGACCGCTCTGTCCCCTCCCGGGGGACCAGTGCCAGTGAAGGGCGCTGTCCCTATTTGTCCCCTTACGTTGGGCAGCTCTGGGCTGGGTATGCTGGCCAGGGAGGAGTTGAGGCAGCTCTCTGGGCCTGGGATCAGCAGGCATTGTAGCTGACTTCATCAGATCTTGCAGGTTATGGATCTAGGGCTGCCATTTTTTTTTAAGATTTTATTTATTTATTTGATAGAGAGAGAGAGAGAGCGCGCGCACGCACAAGCAAGGGGAGCAGTAGGGAGAGAGAGAAGCAGACTCCCAGTAGAGGAGGGAGCCCAATGAGGGGCTTGATCCAGGACCCCAGGATCATGACCTGAGCCGAAGGCAGATGCTTAACTGACTGAGCCATCCAGGGGCCCCTAGGGCTGGCCATTTCTACTGAACCCAACATCTGAGTTTGGGCTGGACAGACTGACACCTTTTTTCCTTCCTGGATTCTGGATACCAGTCTTGTCCAGTTTCTAGACCCATTGAAGTCTTAGCCAGGCAGGGACTGTCTTTTCACTATGGCCCCACCAACAGGGTCAGCCTGGCACTATGAGACCTCTCTGGAAGGAGCATGGGGGCCAGCTTGTACCCAGAAGCTTTAGGTTGCATGTAGACTGCCCTGTTCTCACATGCCCTGACTGAGAAGGCCTCACAGCTTTTGTTCTGGGCACAGGTACCTAGAGAAATGACTGATATAGGGAGGAAAAGGAGCAAGCAGCTAGAACTGGGAGGCTCGGGCTGACTTCCTAGGGTCAGGCGCAAATAGAGGCACTGTACTGAACCAAGGTGGGTGGACTTTGTAGCTATCAGGGCACTCCTTTATCTTCTAGGCCCTTGACCTTAGTGGGCCATTTCTCCTCGAGGTGGGCATAGGCTCTCCAGGGAGCCCAGGGAAGCCTTCCCCTCCTCCTGACCAACCTTGCCCCTCCCTCGCTGGTCTTAGGGCCTGTTCCATCTCCTTGCCAGTGCCTTGTTTGGCTACAGAACTCCAGCAGCTCTAGCTGATACAAGGCTGCTTTGCAGGTAGTGGGCTTGCTGAATAACTTCCTAGGCTGCCCTCTATCCACTGACCACGGCAGAATGGGGCAGGAGGTATCCCACTTGTAGAATTGAGGGGTTGCTAAAGCAGAAAGGGAGCACCTGAGGCTAACACACCTCCAGGATCTCAGGAGTCCTGTCCCTTATTAACTTATTCCTTTCCCTATGATGGGAGTTCCTCTTTTGAGGTAGAGGAAGAAGAGCTTAGCTCATGTGCTGGGCCCATGCGTCCATGTGCAGGCATGTATGAGCTGTTGCTGAGATACCCCAAGAGCTTCCTGTGTGCACAGGATCCTGGACCTTTCTGCCTAGAAGCCTGAAGTGGTGGAGAGAGATAGAGGGACCATCAGTTACTGTGCAGCATAAGGCCTGCTCCTTTGGGTGGGCATTTGAGATCTGAGAGGAAGGGCTGCTTGGCAGGGAGGCTTTGAGGAGGAGGGTTGAGCTGAGTCTCGAACGATGGGCAGGAGTTTCCCAGGCAGAAGGGACTTTGGAGTAGGGTGAAGAAGGACATTCTAGGCAGAGGAAGTAGCTTACGCAAAGGCAGGAAGCATGGGAGGACGTGGCATGTTTGGGGAGCTGCAAATAGTTCTGTGTGGGCGTGTGCAGGGTTGTGGTAGGAGAGGAGGCCGGCAAGGCGGGCTGGGCCAGAGCCTGGATTTGTCCCTCCCTCTGCCACTCAGATGCTCAGTGGACACTTGCCCATCTGGGTTGTGGCCCCTCCTGGAGCCTGGGGATCCCGAAAAGAGTGCTAGGTGAGTGTGTGGACAAATCCAGGCACTATTGTATGGAACACTTAAGACAGTATTGCATGCTGGGCTTGAAAGTTTCATCCCAGGGCAGAATTGGAAGCCATTGAAAAGTTATAAGCAGAGTTGTCATGGGTGTTGTGCTTCTTGGGGATCAAGGAGGATGTTGAGCCTGGGAGCTCCATAAAGGCTGCTGAAGTGATCCCCGAAAAGACCCAGGGACCCAATCCCAGGTTTGCCAGAGGTGATCTGTCAGGTGGCCTTCCATCCATTTCTCCATCTAAGCTATATTGAATATTTCTTTTGTACATCATAAGTCGCTGGGGTCAGGATTATGGTGATTGGCTTTGCAGCAGACACTGTCCCTCAGTCTGTCAGCAGGCCTTGCCGGTGCCCCCACCCCCCCAGGGCCTCAAGCCTTAGGTGTGAATGGAGTGGTTGCACCATCTATAGACAAGAGATGGTACTGCACTTGAGGTACTGAAGTGCCTCTGCCTGGGTGGGGTGGGAGGCCAGTGAAGTGACTACTACCAGATAGTTGAGGCAAGAGTTTACAGCAAAATGTTGGGGGGGGGGGTGAGGGTGACACCCAGCTACCCTGAAAAACTCCCCAGGAGGGTGCTTGAACCTGAAGAGTGGGCAGGGAGGAACTACGTGTTCGGAGGTTTGGGTGAATGGGCCTTGCAGGCCAAGGGTCGCTTATTTGGCCTATGTCACAGCTGCTAATAACCGACAACATTTCCAGTATTTGCTGAGTGTCGCACCAGGCTGAGCCCTCATATGAAGTATCTCATTTGATACTTCAATTCTGTAAGGAACGTGAGCTCCAAGAAACCAGGGGACTTACCGAGAGTTACGTGATTCACTATTCACACCCAGTCCTGCCTTTCTCCAGAAGTTGTGGTCCTGACCGCTGCACCATATTGCCTGCCAGTAAAGTCCTGAGCTAGGCTTAATGACATAGGATTCAAGGGTGCAGCAAGGGGGCCCTAGTTGTAGAGAGCTGGGAGTGACCCCCAGGGACTGCTTGGAAGTGAGAACCTGGAGTCAGTGCATGAGTCTTAGGCAAAGTGAGACTCCAAGGACAGAGCTGGGCTGGGCTGACATTGTTGACAGGGCTTGGAGAGAGGGCAGAAGCAGGAACAGGTAAAAATGACTTCATGGTGCTGCTGGGAAGGTAGGCCAAGAGAAGCAACTGGAGGCAGAGGGAGTTTGAATTTAAGGGTCAGTGGGCCCCAGGTAGTGGGAGAAAGGAACCTTCAAATTGAGGGAAATCCAGGATTGACAGCATAAGGTCTGTGATGAGTGTATTTGATTCAGGATCAGATACCCCTGGGGGTATCAGGGCCTGGTGTAGATTCAGGTGGCAGATGAGACAAATTGGGGCCCCTTGATGCCAGAAGGAGAAGTGAGTGCTGCGCCTTGCAGGCCTGGGGCCAGGCCTAGGAAGCGTTGGAGACTCACATGGAGCCCCACCTGCCTTGGGTTTATGGGATCCAGGAGAGGGACGGCAGCTAGGGAGGGGAGCAGAGTTCAGTGACATACAGGTACTGGGGACCCAGGGAGACTTAAAGGGGAAACCAACCTCCAGCTGAGCCAGGAAGGGACTTGGCAAGTGGGGCAGAGCTTGGGATGGGGCATGGGTTGGAGAGGAGGTTTGAGGGTTCCGGCGATGATAGCTGGCCCAGCCTGAGGGACTGGGGAAGAGGATCTCAGTTTCATCAGCAACCCAGAGTTCAGTGTGGTCCCACTTCCTGACCGGTGACCCTCCACAGCACAGGGCCTGGCATATTTGTTGGAGGCATAAATGAAGGGATGGATGAATCCTGCAGCCAGGATGCCAGAGGCTAGGGCCGCTGATAAGTTCCAGAAGGAAAATAGTCTTCTCCATCATGGTATCTGGGGCTGTGGCCTGTTGGAGTTCGTAGTTCTGCCAGGCCTGAGCCGGCACAGAACCCAGGTGGCAAGAGTTCTGAGAGCCTCCTTCCTTTGCCCAACCCTGACACCCCTGTTCTTCTTCCCCAGGTACCCCCTGAGAAGTGCCGCTGTGCGGTGGGCAGCATTCTGAGTGAGGGTGAGGAGTCCCCCTCCCCTGAGCTCATCCAACTCTACCAGAAATTTGGCTTCAAGGTGTTCTCCTTCCCGGCACCCAGCCATGTGGTGACAGCCACCTTCCCCTACACCTCCACCCTGTCCATCTGGCTGGCTACGCGCCGTGTCCATCCTGCCCTGGATGCCTACATCAAGGTGAGAGACAGGCCTAGTGTATGTGTGTGTTGGGGGAAAGCCAGTCCTTTGGCTGGGGGACAGGCAGGACTGCCCAGTCTGGGAGGAAAAACTGCCTTTGGGAAGGCAGCACCCTGGGTCTCTCATGGAGCAGGTGCCTGTGGAGCTAGGAAGATGGACAAGGCTGCCGACATCTGTCCCAAATGCCTGAGACTTTGTGGGTGCCAGAGCATCTGCTAGGAGCTTAGGGAGCTTGCTCAGAAACATAGCCTGGTCAGTTCAGCTCTGGCTTGGAGCAGGGACATTTTTCGGTCTCATCCCCCACTCCAGGCTCAGATGGACAGACAGGTCCACCCTGACCCTTTCCTGCTGGAGACCCACAGAGCAAGAGCCTGGAGACTTCCCATGGCAGGCAGGCCCAGTTCTTCACGTGTTGCCCTGGGCCTGGCCCCTGCATGGGCTTGTGCCCCTGCTCCCTGAGCACAGGGCTGGGGCAGCAGCAGCCCCTATCTCCGTTAGTTCCTGACCTGGTCATTGGCAATGCTGGCAGACTGGCCTACCTGGAGGAAGCAAGAGAGCCAACCACCAGATCTGATCCAGGGTCTCTGTGTCCACAGAGATTTTTAAAAAATTTTCCCTGTTGCACATCCCTCCTCCTCCAGAACATTTTGTAAACTTGGGTACTCAGGAATGACCCATTTGGGCTTGAAAACAATTGTTTATTCACCCATTCAACTTGAGTTTATTGAATGTCTATGTGCCATATACTGTGCTGGACACAATGTGAAATGTTGGTACACGAAATACACATTTACAGCAAGTGGTAAAGACAGGTAATAAATGTCAGACAAGGGGCACCTGGCTGGCTCAGTCAGTGGATCATGCAACCGTTGATCTCGGGGATGTGGGTTCAAGCCCCACACTGGGTGTAGAGATAACTTAAAAATAAAATCTTTAAAAAAAAATGTTAGACAAAAATGAGATATGTGCTAAAGAAGAATGGTGAGGAAGGGCAGGGGACCAACTTGGATAGAGTAGTCAGGGACAGCCTCTTGGAGGGGGTAACCTCTCAGGTGGAATCCTGAAAGAGCTCTTGGAGAAAGGGGTAAGAAGATTCCAGGCAGAGCAGGGTGGGAGCATAGGTTTGACTTAAAGGTGGTGGGAAGTTACTGCAGGGTTCCAACCTGGAAAGTAACACGTGGTCTGAGCCTCTTAGCCACACATGTACAAGACAGGCGCTCTCATCCTGCCTAGGGTGGGACCAGATCCCAGATCCATGGGGCCAGTGGAGGTGCTAGGGGGCTGTCAGGATTTCTTCATGAATGGCGGTGGCTTGGACTAGGGCAGTGGCTGTAGAGATGTCGAAAAGGCAGAAATTTACAATATTTTGAAGGTAGGACTGATGGACCCATGCATGGATTGGATTGGATCGGATTGTGGAGGGGCTGGGAGACCAGCCCTGGAGACCAACCTGGAGACCAACCAGCTCTGGAGACTGTGCAGTGTGGAGCTGCCTTAGAAACAAACAGGAGAAGAAAGCAGGAATTTGAATTTGGTGGATTCAAAGGAACCGGAGGGCTCTCCAGAGTGGCCTGGGGGAAGGAACCAGGCCTTGGTGATGGAATGGGAGCTCAGACAGGTCTTGGTTAAGGAGGCAAAAGAGTCTGGTGTCAGGGCTGCGGAATGAATAAATGGGTCACCAGCTGTGGCCTTGGTGGTCAAGGACAGGAAGAGAAGAAACAGGACAGCTGTTGCTGTGGTAGGACAGAGGCTCGGGGAGAAGAGAAGTGGAGTTCCTTTGTGAGCTGGATGGTGGCAGCCAGAAGGGTGCTTGCCTGGGGGTGAGCTGGGCTTGAGGCTGAGGGCAGGGTGACATAGGAGGGGGGTAGCTGGCTGGTGGTAAGGGCGGGAAGGCAGACTTTGGCACCTGAGGCCCACTCAGCCGGTGTCCTGAGGCGGCCTCAACTGTTTCACCCAAGAAAGGCTGCTGGGCAGTGTCTCCAGTCCTGTCGGTGCCGTCTTCAACCTCAGGGTTGGAGGAGCACCCCCGGGAAGAGACTTTCTGGGTTCCAGACCTCAGAACAGGACATGTGGCATGTGGTGTGGTGGCGAGCAGCTCAGCCACCAAAGCCTTTTCCTGGCTTCAGGGGTTTATTTTTAGACACCTTTGTCCAAATTTCCCGGCCCCTGACAGCTTCACAAGTTGCCTGGTTTTGACGTCACCTCTTTGATGAAAGCCCTTCCTCCTTCCTCCTCCTCCCGTGGGAGCCTGTAAGCTGTGCTTTGGGCTTGATTCTCCTGGGGTGGGGACTGGAGCAGGGGGCTACCATTCTCTTTCCTGCCTTTGATGAGGAAGCCAGGGGTACAAGAGAGAGCAAGGGGCTTCTCCAGAGATGTCTGTGAGGCACACTGCTGTGGGCTTGGCCACCAGCTGGGAGAGAGAGAGATGCCAGGCTGCCCACAGCAGAGGCATGGCCCAAGGTGCTCTGATGGTCTGGAGGCAGAGGTCACCTCTATCCTGTGTTTAGCCTGGTCTTACGTTCTGGGGAGCATGCCACGTGAAACGAGGAAAGGGCTGAGCCTGCAATGGCCGGGGTTTGGGGGGTGGCCCTGTGCCTCTCTCAGCCTGGGAAACAGAGAGAAGGGAACATAAAGCTCTCTCCCACACCTGCCCTCTTCCCACTGCCCTGGGACCAGAGAAAAGAGGCTGCTGATGAGACTGTGGGCTCTTCTGACCCTCCCAGCTCTGACAGCTGGCTGCCTTTTGTGCGCGCGTGCGTGTGTGTGCATGCCCTTCTTTTCTCCACCTCTCCCTTCTCTCTGGATCTGAGGCTGGGTCTGCTGTGGAGGTGTTTCAAATGGAATGACGGCAGCCATTGCCTTTCTGTCTCAGGAGGGGTGAGGGGTAAGGAAGGCCAGTAGCCCTGCTTCCAGAAGGATGGGAGAGGGCTTGGCAGGCTGGGGCAGGGGGCAGGGGTGAATGGTCTCAGAGCTTTGGGTGAGGGAGGTGGAGAGCCACTGCTGTCCTGGCGGTTGCAGACGTGCCTGAGACTGGGGCAGAATTGACCTCATGGGACAGAAAGGTTCTGAGGGTCACTGTAAGAAACCCAAAGAGAAACATTTGTCAGGTTTCTGTGGGGATTCTAGAATGATGTATAGATCCCAGCTTTATAATCTGTGTGGTAGCCTCTGACTCTCTAGCCAGCCCTTCCCAGCTTGGCAGCCTGGCAAGCTGAGCTGTAAGGGCTAAAACTCTGCCTTTCTTCACATAAACCACTAGGGGGCTCCAGGCAGAGCAATCTGGGACAGCGTCTGTGAGGGGATGCCCGGGTACCATGTGACTATCATTTTATGTGGAAGATGCCCCAGCTTTGGCAGGCTGCTCCATCAGGGTCCAAGAAGGTGGTGTCCTTGGGCAGGAGGAGATCACCCCATGAGCCCCAGGAAGGGGGGTCTGCTGGCAGCTGCAGGAGGGAACTGAGCTTCCTTGAAATTGTAGGGCCACAAAGGAGATAGGGCCCAGGCAGGTGTCAGCCCAGAGCAATAGGCAAAGGCCCCAGAATTCACTGCAGGATAGAACCAGTCTTAATGAGTGTTCAGGGAAGACTTGGGGCACCTGGAGCAGACCAGGACCGAGTGAGAGGTCTGGGGATCCCTTGTGTGTGAGAGGCCCCTGAGTCAGTTCCTGGCTCACAGCTATCTATAACAGTTGGCAAGGAGGTCACTGAGAGTGTTAGACTGCCCAGCTGAGCCCCCCTGTACCTGACTTCCTCTCAACAGGATCCCTCATCTTCACAAATCCCATAGCCCAGGGTCTCTGCTTTCCAGGAGTCCTCAGGAGGCGGTCCTTATGATGGCTGGATATCTTCTCCTGAGTTTAGGGAGACACAGGGCATTGTCCATGTGGAAGCTGGTGAGCTGGGAAGTGCAGGCAGGTGGGGTCAGACATTGGCTCTTCCTCCACAGAATTATAGGGAAGCTGGGGGAAGTGGGGGCGGGGTGGATATAGTGAGCTGGTTGGCTGGGGGCAGTCTTGGTGGTAAAGTTCTGGGACAGCTGGGTTGATGGGGTTGTCTCACCAGGGGGTTTAAAGTGGGCAAGGACCCCAGATCAGAGTTCTCAGACCCCTCTGGGGCAGGGGCCTAGGGCCGTGCTAAGGTGCCCCATGGCTTGGCTGCCGGGTGTGAGGGGCTGCACTGGGACTCATGCTTGCTTCAGCTGGAGTAGCTCTGCTTCGGTTTTAATAAACCAGATGACCTTGTGAGCTTTTGTTTGGAGGACATCTGGGATTTAAGTGGTTTGAAACCTCTGTCCTCAGAGAGGTACCCAGCTGGGCAGACGCCCCCTCCACGCCTGGCCCACTGCACGTCTGTTGCAGATCTCGAGGACACTGGCAGCTGCAGCGTGAGTGGAGCTGGAAGGCAGCAAGGCTCATCCCGTGTTCGGGCAGGGCCAGGGCCCCCAGAAGAGGCCGTTGTTTCCGGGGAGCATGACTGACTGCGAGTTGGACCTGAGGGGAGCCCTGCAGTTCTGCCTGGGGTGGTAGGGACTGGACTCCCGAGTGGTGAGTGATCGGATGGTATTGTAACAGGGCAGCCAGCTGGGGACTAAGGAGCGGGGCCTCAGCAAGGTGCCTGTGGGAGTGAGTCAGCCTCTTGAGCTGGGGGAGTCTTTTGCTTCTTCCCAGCAACGTGGTCAGAGCCTGGGGTCCTGTCCAGTGGTTCAGAATCTTCTATATGTGCTTCCCCTTAACCTGCCTGGGTAACTTTGAAGGGGTCAATTGGGGGGGTGTGCAGATTTGAGCCCACTCTGGGGCTAGAACACCAGTGGAGAGCAACATACCCTCGCAGTGGGAATCCAGGTGAGGACGGCTCAGTGGGCTGTGAAATCTGGGGTCATCTCTCTCTCCATTACCCTTGCTGAGCAAACGTGGGAGAGTTCAGAACTTTACTTTTCTAATGGAAGGCCCCCTGGCAGCACGTCCGCTCCATTGCTTACTCAGCAGTTATTTGCTGAGCCGTCTTTTATGCGGCGTTGTTCAGGGGATGGGGAAGCAGCTAGGACGCAAGCACAGAGTCATAATCAAAGTCTATGTTCCCATCATTTTAACAAATGGGGAGATGGAGGCCTGGGGAGGGGAGGTTACCCAAGGTCAATGGATGAAGCGGTGGCTGAGTCCAGACTGGGTGGCCTGGGCTGAGGATCATCCTGATGACTATTTGCTTTTTGACATTGTGCCCCGTCCATGAGTGGGGCTGGGCCCAAGAGGTCCAGGACCTGTCAGGAATTTGGGATACACTTGGGATGGTCCCCAGGTTGGGCCTGGGATGGTAGCACAGTGGACCAACATCTAATTGACCCACTGTAGGCCTGCTAGGCAGAGTCAGGGCTGGAGCTGCTGGCCTGAGAGTCAGCTCGTGGAGCCAGAAGCAAAGGGCAGGAAGGGCCTGGCTGTCCGTTTGCCCAGCAGGCGCCCATTAAGGGAGACCTTGGTGGTTGCTCTGGGCACAGGCAGCAGCGACTGAAGGTGCCTTACTGGGGCTCCAGGGCCGGCTCACTTGCCAGTGTTGCCACCTGCTATTGGGCCTGTCCCAGCTTAGTGAGGAGAGCACTCTCAGCAGTGCCAGGACCTGGGGCTGAGTGATGGGCCCCCAGTATTCTCTCCTCGCCCATTTTCCCCCGCCACAGGGTTTAGCCATGCCCAGGGAGAGTGGGAATGGGAGGGAGTGGATTCACCAGGGAAGGCAAAGCCACCTTTGGAAAGCATTTGGGCTCAGCCTTGAAGGAAAGGTAGCATTCTCCGGGTGAAAAGGCAGGCCAGGCAGAGTCACTGATTTGGGCATTGTTTTTATGTACATTGTGGCTGGAGCGCAGGGGAGGAGCGAGAGTTCGGACCCAGGAGATGGAGGTGGATCCTGCTTGCCTTCGGGACCCACTGCTGGTGTCTGAGGAGTTGAATGACTATTTCCCGGCTGTGCTTTGGAATAGGACTTCAGCACAGGAAGATGGGGAGGGAGAGCTGGAGGCCATGGAGCTGAGCTCTGAATGACTTTATATTCCCAGATGCTCTCAAGCCAGGAGAAGCCCCCCACCTTACCAGGGCTTGGCTTCCCTTATTCCCCTTAGGGAGCTGCCCCTGGATGCTGGGGTGGGGGGGTACCCACAGGAGGCCAGGTCTCTCCCCACTGCCAGCCTAGGCCCTGGAACCTGTTCCTCAGTCTCTCTGGCTTCACCTCTCCCCACTCCCCTACCTTAGGACTGAAAGCACAAAGCCAGCCTTTGCTGGGGCGGGCGTGGGAGCCACCACTCTTGAAATACCAGCTCAGATGTGGTAGATTGGCAGCCCTGCAGGACCCTGGGGGCTGAGGCTTGTCTGGATGGTACTGTGGGGTTGGGCCATCACCAATCCAGAGAGAGCCTTCTTCCCCAGGTAGATGGGAATTACCGAGGATGGATTCTGTTGCTCTTCTCCGGAAAGCTTAGGATTCCAGGAATGAGGGAAGGGGGAGAGATTTTGAGGAGGGGGCTTTCCCTCCAGAGCAGAAAAACTGTGCCCTTTAGCAGCCTTCAGATCAGGGGAGGTTAGCTGTCTGGTTATATGGAGAGGAAACCTAAGGCTCCAGGGGTTGGGCATTCCTGGGGGGAGGGGAGTTGGGGGAAGGGCAGAGATCAGAGGTACCCGTTGGAGATGAGAAATTCAGGGCCACCTTCTCCTCACGTACCTCCTCTCCTTCGCCCTCTCCTCTTCATCCTTACTTGCCCAACTGTCCCTCCCCTCTGGCACTTCCTGATGCCCCTGGCTCCCAGGTGCTAGGCTTCATGGTTCCATCTGCACTGAGCAGCCTTCCTGCTGCTGGATCATCAATCAGTAGCATTTTCATCGGCCTGTGAACGGGACAGGGCTCAAGGTCCTTGACTGCACAGATGCTGCAGAGAATGGCTGGATCTTGGAGAGGGGTGGACTGTGGAGCCTGCCGTGGTAGCAGCAGCATCTGGGAGTCTGTGACTCCCCTCCCAGATTTGGAAGGGAGAGTGGGGGATCCCAGGCCTGAGCCCCCACATCTCCCAGAGGGTACCTACCCTCAGGCTCCCCGCGCCCTGGTCCTGCTCCACGTGGCCCCAAGAAGTCCAGAGTGGGACTGGGCTAGGGTTGGGCCCTAGGGAGGGGAAAGGCTGGGCTTGGCTGCAAGGTCGGGGGCTTCCTGGTCCAGACAGGTACTAGGGTGCTTAAGGGCCTGGGTCACCCTGTGCCTGCTTAGAGGGACTCACCCTCCCCTGCTCCCCAGTGCCCCAGCCCACCCTGGTCTGATGGCTGCCGAAGCCCCTTCTCGAGCTGCCCAGGAAGCCAGGGCCTGGGTGCACAGGAATATGAGCAGAGGTGTAAATTGCATGGCAGGCTGTCAGCTCTGAGGTGAAAATGAAAAGTCTTGAGGCAGTGGCGCCAGCAGGCACAGCGCCCTGTTTCCCCAGCCTGCTCTCCCTCACACCTTCCCCTTTTTGCCGTCTTCCCCAGCCTTCTGCCCAGGCCTGGCTCCTCTGCCACCCCCTCCCCTGCCATGTGGGAGGTCTCCACGTAGACCCGACCTCAAGAGGGCCCTCATCTGTTGCTTCCGTTATATTTCCTAACTGGCTTACTGGTGCACAGAAAACTAGGCTGTGCTTGTTAATTTTGTGATCTTAACACTTGTGGTAACTTATCCAGTTGATTCCTTGTGGGTTTTTCAAGTATATAATTATCTT
>CM052799.1:16768408-16840801 GCA_028533885.1 Nasua narica
CCGCCCCCCCCCCCCCCCCCCCCCCCGTGGCAGCCCCATCTCTCTCCTTATCTCCTTTGCGCATCATTTTTGTAGCTCCGGGCCCTCCTGCTACTAGGGGGAGGGAGCTCACCAGCCCTTCTGCAGGCTCTGCCTGCTGGCACGGCAAGACCTCCAGAGCCATCTCTTGCTGTCACCTCCGCCCCACAGACAGGTTTAGGTTCTGGGCCAGAGGCTGTCAGGAGGCCCAGTGGGGACGAGAGGCAGCCAGGGAGAGGAAGTTGACGGAAGTTCCTGGGCAGAATAATAACAGTGTGCCACATCCTGGCTGCAGCAGCGCCTGCTGTGCCTCCCCCATCACTTTGCACGTGCAATGCAGACCAGTTGCCTGAGGGGCCTCCAGGGTCTGAGCCCCCACTTGCATGGAGCGCTGTGTGCGGGCGGGTGCATGTTGGTGTCTGTGTAATTAAAAATGAGCATGCCTCACTTCACCCAGTGAGGACACTCCACCACCTTGGGTGGGATGCAACAGCTGTTTGCGGACTGCGTGGCTGCCCAGCTGTCCAGCCTGCAGTGGAGGGATGGGTAGGACTGGGCAGCTCAGGGTGAACATGGAGGCCCAGGGCCTCTCACGTCAGGAGACAGGAGGTTAAGGGGCCGTGACTGGATACAGACGACAGAGAAGAACTCATCTTTTTCTGGGGCTCAAGTGGTGGTGGGGGGTATGTGACCCAGTCCCTTGGCCTGCACCCATTGCCTCATCCTTTTGGGGATTGGAGGCCACCTAGCTCCGAGCAGACCCAGCCTCCGGGCAGCCTGGGAGGACTATCCACCCACAGTCTCTACTTGGACCTGACTTTTTCTGCCCCACACCTCCTCCCCACCTAGCCAAAGCCAGAGCATGGGTTGGTTGGTGCCCAAAAGGGTCTTATCCCTTTCCTCCCTCCTCCCTTCCCCTGATGTAGTACAAATTCCCCCAGGGCAGCACTGTGGGTGCTGTGGGGAAACTTGGCCATCTAAGCCTCTGCAGGAGCTCTGAGCTGTGTGGGCCAAATGCGTGCCTCCCTCCCAGGAATGACCTCAGCCTGAGGTGTGAAGAGAATATGTGGTGTGTTCCCAAGGTAGCTGAGGCAGTGGCCCCACGGTGGCCTGCGTATACCGCTCATTCCCTTGTCTGCCAGCACCCTTGGCCATGGGGAGTAAGCCCATGTCAGCGCAGCAGGGATATTGGGGGAAGTGCTGCTGACTGAGGTCCCTTGGAAATCCCTGCATTGTGGGTTGTGTTCCAAGTCCCCGTCTTGTTTCTGCTATGGAGAGCAAGACTTGGAGATGTGTCTGAGGGACTAGAACTCCTGAATCTAGTTCCTAGCAGTTGCTGGTGGCACCTTAGCATGGTGACTTTCCTATTAGGTGGGGAGGATTGTGGATATCTGTATCTCTCCTTCCTTGGAGAGAGAACTTGTGGTCCCCTTGATTCTGTGTGAGTGAGTTGCTCTGGGTTGTGGCTTCGTCAGATGGCCAGTAGCTTCAATGGCCAGAGCAGGTTCCCCTGTCCTGGTGATGCTTCCCGCAGTGTCTGGCTGTCTGGGCTGTGGGAGGGGGTGTGCCCAGGGCTGGAAGGATGCCAGGCCCATCCACACCCCTTTCGCCAGCAGTACCAGCCCAGTGTGGCATTGACTTGGTGTCCTTGGTCCTTGGCAGTCTGTTCTCCAAGGGCTCCCTGAGCTGAGGGAGAAGCAGCTGGTCTTGCCTTCCTCCAATGATTTTCCAATATTTATCAGCCCATCGACATGCAGCCCAGGCCACAGCTCCTGCTGTGTAGCGAGGACCTGAGAAGTGGCCCATGGTTATTCTCTCTTCCCTTAGAGTCTGTACCTGGCTGGGAGGGAAAGGTCTTGTCCTCTGCCTGATTACTTAGGGGCAGGGCTTATGGCTAGTTCTGTCCCTCCTCCCCTGCCCCAGTCCTGATTGGGCTCATTATTGCTCTGGGGGAAGAACAGGGACAGGGGTCTTGAGGAGAGGCTGCAGGGACAACTATAAACTCTTCTCTTCCCTATGGGCCTGAGTTGGAAGTTCGCACCTCTGCCTTCTTCCTGCTCCTCTCCTTTGCCCGAGTCTGAATTTTGACAGGACCTGGCATGTGTTAAAGTGATTTGAGGCTAAGCCGTCAATGAGATTTTTAATTAGCTCCATGCCTCCCTCCACTGGGGAGGGCCAGGGGCCCCCAGGTGGTAGGGGTAGGACCAGGCTGGGCTTGGGTGGAAGGCTGCCCCTCCAGGGGCCTGGGGCCAGGCTTGGGCGGCTGGCATTCCCTGTGTGGGATGCTGCAAGGAGGGAGAGCTGGGCAGGGAAGGAAGGGCTGTGTAGCCAGGCCAGTTTTCTCTCTCTCCTCTGTCTCCCCTGTTCCTCTGTTCTCCCCGATGGCTTTGAGATGAAGGCGACGGCAAGGATGGAGGATGCAGTTTCCATGGCAACGGGGCTGTCCACAGCCAGGCAACTTCAGAGCCGGGCTCTCCGGAGGAGGCAGATGCGCAGAGCAGCCACAGAGCTGCCTCCCGCCTGCCAATGAGGGGGCTGGCAGAGCAGGTGGTAAGGGTGGCTGCCTGGTCCTGCCCACCCTGATGCCCAGCCTAGAGGAGAGAGGGAAAGAGGACTACTCCCTCCTATCATCCCTGTTACTTCCAGAAGGGAAGCTTTAGGCAGATGGCTTGAGTGTTGACAGGGGGTGGGTTTAGGGTTCCACTGTTCCTGGAATTTCTTGGTGGTCACAGGTTGTTTCCTAGGAGCATCCCCCGAAACCAAATGTCTACAGCCCTTGAGAGGTGGGCTACCAGGTTGATGATCAATTAGCGGATTTCCTCTGGACCAGAGAGAGCATGGGTGTGTTGGTGAAGGCCGTGCCTTTATTAGGTTGGGGGCATTTTTCCTCCCTCTAGCTAGTGGGGAAGCGCCTGGACCTTCTTTCGGGAACCCCCTGACCCTGGGCTTGGTGACATGGCTCAGTTCACTGAGAGGGGTCAGGCTTGCCAGATGCTTGTTCCCAAGTGCTGGCAGTAGGGAAGCTCCAGAGCCTGGTAGCTTCTGCTTCCTGACGTCATGTTCTTGGTCAGCCTCCTGAGGATCAGGGCTGGGTGAGTGTGTGGGCAGCTGGAGAAGCAGAGGCAGCCGTCAGCGTGTGCAGAGATGGGAGGAGCTGGGCATGTGGACTTGCGAGGTAGCATGAAGGACACCCAGGTTGGCAAAGACAAAACGAAACAAAACAAACCAGACTCAAACTATTAAAAGTCTTGACTTTCCTTCACTGACCCTGGGGTGTCAGGGCTGGGGTGTCCCTCTCTGTGTTTGAGCACATGGAGACTTAGGGTGCAGGGCCTTGCTTGGGTTACCGATGCGGTCAGGCTAGCTGAGCTGCAGCTAGACTTTGGCGAGGCCTCCACCTCCCCTGTGGGCTCCTAGACATACCCTGACCCCCAGTGGCTGCTGCACACCCCGGCTCATAAACCTCCGGGCTCACCTCTCTTGTCTTTCCCTGGGGGGTTCCTTTTGTACCCCTCTTCTCTACTTTAAATGGAAGGAGTTCCTCAACCCTAATGTTGGCCAGACAGGCAGACAAGTGGAGTGCTAGAGTGGCTTCTCCCTACCAGGCGCTAAGTCTTTCATTACTGCTAAGTGGAAGGCTCATTTCAGAGCTCGTGGTGAGAGCCGGGCGGGTGCTATAAATAGTCGTGTTGTGAAGGTTGGCGGCTAAGCAGTGACAGGGCAGGGGCCTCGCAGTCATCTTAGTGGGTAATTGCGCTCCATTGCAGGAGAGGGGGGCAGGCTGGGGAGAGGCATGCTCTTGACCCCTTCCTGATTGTTCCTGCCTGCCTCGGTGCGGTTCTGGCATGTGTCAGTGCGCCATTCCACACACAGGGACGGAAGGGAGCTTCAGGCTCTGTGGCCAGGCAGAGGGGAGTGCCTGTCTCAGAACTCGGGGCCCTATAAACTGGTACTTCAGCCCTCTGGGGAGTCAGGATAATGTCCAGTGCTAGTTCTACTTGTCCTGCCTACCCCTCTAGCCTAGGGTCTGCCTCTTCCCCCTTGGCCGAAACTCTGGGCAGGTGCCAGAAGGGGAGGGAACCAAGCACATCTGATAGTCCAGGAAGTTGGCTTAGACCTGAACTAGGAGAGAATGGGAGTGGAAGAGGGGTTTCGCTGGCCTGGAGCCCCTGTCCACGGTCTGTCAGTAATATGTCTGCAAGGGCAGGGGCCGGAGGCCTAAGGGTCAGGGGTGCTGGCCTTTCCTGAGATCTCGGGGTCAGTCAACATTGTCCAGGGTGGGGAGGAGGTCACAGCCAGGGCATCCTGAGATGGGAAGTCTAGCAGGTCAGAACTTGGCGTGGCTGGGCTTGGGTGCCTAGGGCCAGAGTCCATGGGGTCCCTGTCCCTGGGGTAGTCGGGTGCTAAGCATCATGGCTCCTTGAGACTAGTGCTTTCTGGAACAGCCTTTTGGTTGCAGATGTATGGATAGGTTGGTTTAGTGGTGTTGGGGGCAGTGCCAGTCCTCTGGATTCCTTTAGCACCTGTCACAGGGTGTTGTTCCAAGGACTCCTGGGTCCTTAGATCACTGCCTTCTGGAGTTTGGGCCCCTGCCCTTATGGTGCTCTGTGTGTGCCTCCCTCAGCAGGGGTTTGGTACTTGGGGGAGATTCAGGCAAGAGGCAGAGCCAGGCCTCTGGGAGGGAGTGAACAATAAGATAGTTCCTAGGGCCTCTTAGGGGCAAGTGGGTCAGAGGCCCTGTAGGGCTCATTTCACCTTCTGCCACTTTCTGACAAGGAGCGGAAGCTGTGTGCCCACCCTCGGCTGGAGATCTACCAGCAAGACCAGATCTATTTCATGTGCCCATTGGCACGGCAGGGAGACTTCTATGTGCCTGAGGTGAAGGAGACAGAGCGGAAGAGCCGGGGGCCTGTGGAGGCCAATGACACCCAGATGGATGGCACAGGTATGGTGGGTGGGACCCTCTGTGCACCCTAGCTACTGTGAGTGTCCAGACTAAGCTTGGCAGAGGTGGAGGAAGAAGACCCTCCTACCCCTTGACCCACATGAGTATTGCCTGTTTCTGGATACGTGGAACCAGCAGATCGCTTTCACATATGTCAGCCCTGGCAACACAGATACAAAGACCCTGCCTGAATTCCCTCCAGATGCAATGGGGAGTACCCTTGGAAACAGATGCTCATGGGAGAGGGATGGGGCTGTTCAGGAAAGGCATCACTTGGGTGGGGCTCATCAGGAAATAAGATTGGCACTAGATCTGGAATGTAAAGAGGAGAACAGGGTGTTCCCAGTATGGAGCCCTACCCAGAGGCAGCTGCTTTCTCCCTTCTGAAGAACAACCAGAGAGAGCATGCTGGGGGGAAGCCAAGAGATCAGTGCCCTGCCCCTTCCACCAGAGCTAGCCTTCATCCTCCAGGTCCAGGCCAGCTGGTAATTTGCCTGCTCTCAACCCATCTCCCTGCCAGGCTGTCCCCAGGACCAAGGGGCCCTGCCCTAGTCCATGCTACTGGAGCCGTAGAGGTCCATGACCTGTGGGAGTGGTACACTCCCCCCAGTGGACAGCTGGGAGGAGAGGGGCTGTCCCTCCTTCTTTGGGAGACTTCCTCTGTCCAGCCAATCTTCAATAGCCAAGGTCACCCTAGAGAGGCATATGTTGTGGCGGGGGGTGGGGATACTGAGAGGCAGTCTCCACTCCCTAGAGGCCGTGTCCAACACAGTTAACTTCATCTGCTGTTTAATTACCTCCATGGGGCACTGTTCCCACCCGCCTGGTAATGCCCGGCAGACATTCTTCAGTGCGCCTACTGTGAGCATGAGACATGGCACAAGGTCAGCAGACCCAGGCAGTCTCTAGGACAGGAAGGGGGAGTGTCTTGACCTTCCTTCGACCTCCCTCTGCTGCCTACACCCCATCCTGAGCCCACCCACCCAGCTTCTCTCCCAAACACCGCCTGCCAGGGGTGTTGAAGGACTGCTTGGCACCCGCTACAGCTGGCTGCAGTGTGGCTCCCACGCCCCCAGCGCCTTGGCCCGTCTTTCCCACTAGCCTGCCCGCCCATTCCCTGCTGGGGAGGGGGGCCGCGGAGTCTGCCCACCTCTGACAGGGTCTGCCCTGACACCCAGGGCAGACTCTGAGTATGTGCCTGCCAGGTGCATGCCATTTGCACGGCAATGTGTGCTGGGTGCCTGGCTGCCCAGGGCTTGGCCTGCCCCTGACTGCCTCCCTACTGGGGCCCCCGCTTGGGCTAGGAGGTGAAAGGGGGTGATTAGCTGCCTTATGCCCGTTAATTACATTGATGTATTATTTAGCTCCAGAGAGGCAATGAATATTTGATCTCCTTGCACTGGCTGTGGGCAGTGGAGGAGGCAGGGATTGGGGTGAAGGTGGCAGCTTCATTCTCTGCCCCGGCAACTCTAGAGACTTATGTTCTGCCTTTCCTTGCCTGGCCTTTTCTGTCCTGGGACACAGGCCCGAGACTCTGGAACTTCCTCTGGTACAGACCTTGGTGGGGCTGGAGGGATGCCACTTCCCTGCCTTGGACTCATTTGCCAGAAGTGTCCACATGTCCCCCCGGGGGCTCATCTTAGCATCCTGGGCCCCAGCCTTAAGGGGCATCCCTGTGCTCCATCCTCTGATCATTCTTAGCCTAGGAGCTAGGAGAGGGGGGAGTCAGCCTCCTGGCCAGCAGGCAGGTTCCCATACCCAGGTCCCAAGAGAGCCATTGGGTAGGTGGGCTGGTGGAACATGACAGTTTAATAAGGCCTAAAAGCCCCGTTTCATTTGCTTCTTTCAGGCTTGCAGCGCCCGGAGCACTGATTATTCCCATTTAAGGAGCAAATAAGGGGCTGGAGTCCTGCCCCAGAGGTAGAAGGAACCACCCATAACTTAGAATATAGCCCAGGCTCACTCTTGGCTGCCTCTGTTCTGGGAGCCATGACTAGGGCCCCAGCAAGAAGAGGACCTTGGGCCAGTAGGCTAGCACTTCCAAGAGCCTCACCTCACCTCTGCCAGTAGGACCAGGGGGCATCTTCTCAGGGCCAACGGAACTGAAAGAGCAGACCCCAAATCCCCCCAACCTTATTTTAGTCCCCATCTGAGGCACAGTGGAAGTTCCAGGCCAAGGCCAAAAGCCAAGCAGTCCCCAGCAGCTCCTGGCTCGGGGCTGCATCACCATGGAGACAGGATCTGGGGAAGTTGGTCCACCCCTCACCTCTGTGATGTTTGACAGCTGCCTCTCTCAATCTAGATTCCTACACAGTGGGCCTGAGCTCTTTGTCCCTTCCTCTCCCCCCTTGCCCCCCCAACTGTGGTCAGTGCCCCTGATCTGGGGAGATGAATTGAGGGGTTGCTCCTAAACAGGGCAAATGAAGTGTCTACTTGCCTGGAGGACGTGTTAAGTGTGAGAGGAACAGACTGGGAGGGATCTGGACTCTCAGCCCTGTCTCAGGGCTCTCCAGTTGCCAGCAGAGTGCTCTCATGGTCCCCTTCTGCTGCTTTGTGGCTTAGGAACCAGCAATAATGGTTGGGGATAATTAAGGGCTCCTCTGGGGTGGCCCAGCCATAGGGGAAGAAAGCCCTTAAAATGCTTTATCCTAGTATCCTCCTTCCTTATAACTGATTTCTCCGGACTTCTCCATCCCACTCCTCCCTGCCCTAGCAGCCTCCTCAAATCAGGGCTCAACAGGGACAGAGGCTGAGGCCAGCTGCCTTCCTGGATATGGCTGTTCCTTGGGGAGCCCTGCATGGGGGAGGGGACAAGAGAGTAGGCCTCCTGGTCCATTCTCCCATCCTCATGCCTATGGGCACTGTCTGTAGCTGGCCTTGCCCAAACCTCTCTCCAAGCCTGAAATGGGATGTGGAAGAGGGGACATTATTTGAATCTCTTCTTGAGCTCTTCACCTCAGGGCTGAGTGGTCCTTAATGGACTGCTGGGGGATGGGGGGCAGTAGGCTTTGTGGAAGCTCAGGGAGTTGTGAGGCTAATTCAAGGGGAGGGAGAGGAGTGCACAGCAGGCTGCCTTCTCTCCCTCCGCCCCTCCCGTGGCCCTGTCAGTGCAGCTCTGGTCAGGGCAGAGGGCAGAGGGCAGCTGGAATGAGGCTCTTGAGCCAGGGTCCACTTTATTATTCATGAGCATGCTGTGCATGCTGGTTCCTGAGCAAGTAGAGGGTGTCTGTCCTCTCCCTGGAGGAAGGGTTGGGGTTCCTAGCTAACATGTGCTCCCTCTTCCTGGCCCAGGAGCTGATACGACGAGTGACACAAGTTCTGTGAGCCTGGAGGTGGGTCCTGGCAGCCGGGAAACTTCAGCTGCCACACTGTCCCCTGGGGTGAGCAGCCGTGGCTGGGACGACGGTGACACCCGCAGTGAGCACAGCTATAGCGAGTCAGGTGCCAGTGGCTCATCCTTTGAGGAGCTGGACCTGGAAGGCGAGGGACCCCTGGGGGAGCCAAGGCTGAGCCCTGAGGCTGAGCCCCTGGGGGGTTCCAAGTGGCCCCGGGAACCTAGTACTCCGGAGAAGGGTGAGGAGTAACCCTAGGCCCGCACCCTTGTGGGGTGCATTTGCTAAGGAACTGAGCAGACTCTCCAGCCCTCTTCCTCCTTCACCTCTCAGGCCCAGGCTGGGGCCTGGGGTCTCAGGGGGACCTGATTTCCACTGCCCCGGGCTCTAGCTAAGCCTTCTTACCGCCCTCTTCGGCTCCCAGGGCCAAAGGAGCCAGGGACTGTATTCTGCGCCCAGACCCTGGGTGTCCCGCCCCTCTGACGTGTTTTTTCAGATTCACTTTGGAGCTTCCAGAACTCAGAATAAAGCAAATGGTTTTCTCGTTTCACCTGGATTTGGACTGTGTATTCGTGTGTGTGTTTGACCTCAAGGAGCCCTTTGCAGATAGGCTGGGAGTGGGCAGGAGCACCCCCAGCCCGAGGAGAGGAGGAAATGTGGCAAGGGACTCTGGGGTGAGAGGAGGAAAGGGTATTGAAGGCTCTCCACTCCCAGCTTTGTGGCCCCAGGTGACAGCTGCTCCTCCATTGCAGCAGCCCTGGAGGCTCCCCCAGGCTGCTGGGAAACAGGCAGAGCAGGTCAAGGGGAGTGAGAGCCAAGCATGGGGTGCCCTTCAGGGCTTGGGAGTGCGGAGCTCACAGAGTCTGCCTTTGCTTCGTGTCTGTAGCTCGAGTGTGCCTGTGCTCGTGCTGGTGTCTGCTCAGCAGGTGAGGCCGTCCCCGCCGTGCCCGCCCGTGTCTATGTACCTGTGTGTGTACATGCACAGACGTGCACACGGGCCTTTCGTTCTGTGTGTGTAACCATGGCTGTGGGTGCTCGTGGTGGTGCTGGCAAGCTGTACCCCAGCAGGCATTAGGATGTGCTTGGGGCCAGGGCCGGCTGTGTTTGTGCAGATGGCTACGTGGTCATGTGCACGGGATGCCGGTAAGTGAATGCGGTGCTCCTACTAGGGGTGCGAGAGTGGCCAGGAGCGTCGCTCTGGGGGCCTTGTCCATATACAGCTACCTGTGTGTAGCTACGCGTCTGTATAGCTGTACCATTGTGTGTTCATGCATAAAGCCATGTGCTTTTCTGTGTGTCCACATGTAAAGCTATAGGTCAGTTCAGCTGTGTCTGTGAGTTTAGCTGTGTGTAGACATGTCCACATGTATGGCTCTGTGTACATGACTGTGTGTCCACGAATACAGTTGTGCGTCTGCATGTCAAGCTATGTGTTATTGCTGCATCTGTATGTACAGCTGTGTGTGAGACTGCGTGTACTTGTGCATGTGCAGCCGTGTGCATACGTGCAGCTCTGTAAGGCTGGGCGTCTCTGCGTGCACAGCTGGCAGTGGTAGCTGCGTGGCTGGGTGCTTACCTGCAGGTCTGCGCTGCAGCAGGGCTGTGTAGCCCCCTCTCGGCGGGTCACGGAGTGGGCCTCCGGGACTGGTGCTATGTTTAAAGCCCTAAGGCCTTTTGCGAGGCTATCTTTGTGAGGGGGCTGGGACTCCAGTGCAGCTCCTCTCCCCTCAGCACTCTGCTGCTATCCGCCCCTCTGCTCCAAGGGCCCAGCTCCTGGGCAGCAGTTGCTTTGAAGTAGCCCCAGCTGGAAGACAGTATCTGTCTCTCCAGCCCTAACTGACAAGTCTGAACCCTCATCCTGCTGTCACCTCATCTCCCATTAGCAGTGGGGTTTGGGTTTGTTTGGGGTTTGATGTGTTTGTCTATTTCACAGCTGTGCTTTTCCCAGCACAGTGGGGCATTGGGTTTCTGTGTCCAGGGATGAAGCCTGTCCTTCCTTGGTTATACCCTTCCCCCCTAACTGTGACACACACATGTAATTGTATGTGCCAGAGGGACCTGGGCTTGGCATGTGCTCATTAGCATCTGTCTGAGCTAGCTTTGCCTCTAGTGACACCTGTGGAAGAAAAGGCAGCGCCCAGGGAGCATTTGTGGGGATGCTATGCGCCTTAGCACCTGGTGTGTGTGCAGGCTCTGAGGCTAAACCCGGGTGCAGGCCCCTCTCCAGGCCCTTCAGCACAAGTGGGTGCTGCAGTGTATCCACCACCTTCTACCCAGGGGCGTCCTCCATTCTGCTGCAGGAGGGAAGAGTCAAGAGCATCTTCTCAGAGAGCTGTCCTCCCTCTGCTTGGGCTCCAGCTCCCATTCCCTCCTACGCAGCAGCCAATTTCAGGAGCCTCTTCTCCACCCCCCTCCCCTCCCAGATCCCCCTGCCAGCCCCAGCATGTCCCTTAGGGTTGACCCTAGTCCCTGACCCTGCAGCCACCCCCACACTCCCCAGATTGATAACTCTTTGCCATAAATGCCCTTCGTATATGAGGGTACGAAGTGAGGTTGGTGGGAGAGGCAGTCAGGAGTGGGTGCGTGTGGGGGGGGAGGGTCGGCAGCAGCTTTAAAGGTCATCTGCAGGAAGAGAAGGCCCCATCTTCCTCTGACCCCCCCCCCATCTCTTCCTCCTAGTGACTCAGGCCCCAGCTCTCATATGGGGCCAAAGACACATGCCCCTACTCCAAGCCTGGCATGTGGACTGTAGTCCCAAGCTGCAGTCTGTGGATTGAGAGAATGGATGTGAGGACAGGGACAGATTTGTTGCAGCAGGCTAAGCTCACTACCTATCTCCCTCATGCCCCCTTACCTATTTCCCAATGGCACCTTGCAACCCTAAGGCAAGCCCCTCCATTCTTAAAGATGGGACCCCATAACACTAAGGCTAGCCCCTCCATTCTTAAAGATGGGACCCCATAACACTATGCGCACCTCCTGGGGCTCAGTGACCTTCCTAGCCCCGTGTCCCGTACCCGCTGTTCTGTGGGCTGTAGTCTAACCGCCGGTTGGAGGGGACCGATATAGGCACCTGCTCCTGCGTAGAGCGGGAGCGCCCGAGGATTCAGCACCACGCGGTGGACAGCTCCCGGACCGAAGCCCCGCGAAGAACAGGAGCCGGAGGCGCAGGGCAAGGGAGCTGTGCAAGAGTCGGGAGGGAGGCGGAGGCCCGGTTGGGAGCGGGAGATCCGGAGTAGGGAGGAACGGGGGAGGGGCTGGGGGCGGGCCGGGGCCAGGGGCGGGGCGGGCCGCGATTGAAAGCGGCCGGGCGAGCGGGCGGGCGGAGAGCGCAGAGCTGCCAAGCGAGGGAGCAAGCCAGCGAGCGAGAGCTGGAACACTGCGCCCCCGGCTCCTCTCCGTTTCTCTCCGCGCCGGAGTCGGGCACGCCAGGTAGGGTAAGCCCATGGTGCCGCGGCCACCGCCGCCCTTATTGATCCTGACCCCATGTCCCGGAGACCCGCGGGGGCCCTCGAGTTCTGGGGCTCCCGGGCCAGAGCGTCCAGACAGTGCTTGCCGGGAGCTCCTGGAAGCGGGAACACAGCCCCAGGCATCCCGCCTTTCTTCCCCAGAGAACCCACGCCCGGCATCACGCTCCTTCGTTCCTCCTCTCCTTCCATCCTTTGGTCTGTCTTTCTGTCTGTGCCTCTGTCTTTGTGTCAGCCTCTCGGGCTCAATCACTCCCTGCCCAGATTTCCTTGCCCAGGCCCCCTGGCTGCTCCCCTCTGGGATTCTGTCTCCCTTCAGGGTATTGTCCCTGTCTGGATTTTGGTCCTGGCTGCCCCTGTGGGAGGCCTGTGGTCTTGACCAGTTTGGGCCTCGGCCCCCATCTGGGTCCCTTCCCCATCTGTCCTGGTCTTCATGCTTGCGTCTCCTGGTTGCCTGGTTGAGCTGCTTCTTTCTGGGTACCTGCAGGATCCTAGTCTCCCTGCTATGGCACGAGGGGGAAGATTAACCCTGAGGAGCTGAGGGGCAAAGTGAAGAATCCCAGTCTTTGTGGCCAGGACATGGGGTCCTTGAACTAGTAGCTGTCCTTCTTCGGCCTCAGTTTCCTTTCCCTACCCTTCCCAAGCCTGCATGAGAGCCTATGTGCATTCGGCATCTGGGAGCATAGCTGGAGTACAGACGAAGCTCAGAGTGGAAGAGGGAAGGAGGAGTCCCTGAGGGCTAGGGCCAGGGTGGACAGGATGGGGAGAGGATGAGGACAGGGAGATTAGAGATGGTGACTTCCTCTGCTTGGATCTGAGCTGAAGAAAAAACAGGGGCATAAAGTCTCAAGCAGCATTCTATGCAGAGCTAAGGTGTCCAAAAGTCTCGTCTTGAGCACTGTTTTTGAGATTCTGACCATATGAACTGCCCCGACCCTGGACACACATACCCTCATATCTGCTTTCCCTGTTGACTTAAGACCTGTGGCCACTTTAGTGTCCCTCCCTCGGGCCAACCTCTCTACCTTGCTGTCAAACTCCCAGGGCCTAGACTCTTTATTACTTCCTCAGTCAGGGGGCTCTGGATGGATTTTTAAGAACTAGGGGCTAGGACCCTTGGGTGCTCACCTGGGCTCCAGTCTCTCTAAAAGTTGGAAACTACCCTTTGAAGACCTTTCCTTCCCTCTTCCCTGGTGGGTTTCAGCCACAATGGCCTATCTCTGAAAATGCGAGGCTCAGGATAGGGACTAAACCCCTAAGTTTATACTCTATCCTGGCCCCTGCTGCAAAGGTATAGACTTAGGGGTTCTGGGAAGTTTGTGCAAGGTCTTGGACACTCTTTTCTTTTCTTTTTAAGATTTTATTTATTTATCTGACAGAGAGAGAGAGAGAGATCACAAGTAGGCAGAGGGAGAAGCAGGCTCCCCACTGAGCAAGGAGCCTGATACGGGACTTGATCACCAGGACCCTGGGATCATGACCTGAGCTGAAGGCAGCCACTTAACCAACTGAGCCACCTAGGCATCCCGGACACTCTTTCATTCACAACAGGATTGGTGTTGGTTGGGGTCTCTTGACTTCTGTCTGGTCCTCAACTCTCTGCCTCCTTCCCTCTATGCTGAGTATGCAATGGACACAGAGCCCATCTATAGACCCAAATCAGGGCAAAGCTGAGAAACAGGCCAAGGGGTGTCCAGGAACTTCTCAGCATAGTTTGTGATACTATCTGTCCCTGGCTCCCTAGAAAAGTCCCGAGGGAAGGGAATTGGGGAAGGCAGAGTCAGAAAGGGTAGCCACTCTTCCGGTTCCACTTCTCTCTGTTTGTCTGTCTGTCTCTTTCTCTGCAGGAGCTGGGCCCCTTAATTCTCTTCCTGCTTGTCCTTTCCTGGTCCCTGCTACCTCCTTTCTTTGCCTTTGCTGCTTCTACCCTCATCCCCTGGAGGCCCAGGTCTGCTGGACACATCCATCTCCTTTGGGACTATGGGATCACTGCTTGGGCTCCTGGCACTGCTGCTGCTATGGGGCACTGTGGCTGAGGGCCCCTCCAAGAAGGTGCTGACCCTGGAGGGGGACCTGGTCCTGGGTGGGCTGTTCCCGGTACACCAGAAAGGTGGCCCAGCGGAGGAGTGTGGGCCTGTCAATGAGCATCGAGGCATCCAGCGCCTGGAGGCCATGCTTTTTGCACTGGACCGCATCAACCGTGACCCACGCCTGCTGCCGGGTGTGCGCCTGGGTGCGCACATACTCGACAGCTGCTCAAAGGACACACATGCCCTGGAGCAGGCACTTGACTTCGTGCGGGCTTCACTTAGCCGTGGTGCCGATGGCTCACGCCACATCTGCCCTGACGGCTCTTATGCCACCCACGGGGATGCTCCCACTGCCATCACTGGTGTCATTGGCGGCTCCTACAGCGATGTCTCCATCCAGGTATGTGGGGGCTGCCCAACGGGGGGCTGGGGAGGGAGTCTGGAGGCGGGGCCCAGAATTCCCTCTGAGCAGGGGCTCCAGGCTGCCATGCGTTGGAAAAGGGGCTAGGAACTTCCTTTAAGTAGCTTTTGGTGGAATACTAAGAAAGTGCCCCTGTCGCATAATGGGCTTGAGGTTTAGAGATTGTGTAAGGAAAATACCCCGCTTCTAACACACACACACACACACACACACACACACACACACACATCCGAAGTTAAACAGCCCTGAGAAGCTTAGGAGCCAGGCCTCCTGAGTCAGAACTCTAGGTTTGAACCCTGGCTCCCCATGTACTATGTGACTCTGGGCATTATTTCTCTCTTCTGTGCCTCCGTTTCCTCCTTATAGACTAACAAGACTCAGAATGCTTGCCACTCTTAGGGTTGTGGTAGAAATTTACACGCAAAGCATGTATGGGAGGCATGCTCAATATTAGCTGTTGTTATTAGTATCCTGTTTTACAGATGGGGAAACTGAGGCTTGAAGAGAGGCAGGTGCTGGCAGACTGGAGACATTCCCCTAGGGCCCTTGCCCAAGGGCCTCCAGCTCTGTCAGATCATCTCTACACGGACTAGAAAGGGGTGGAAGATAGAAGCCAGGAGCAGCCCAGAGAAGAGAAATGGGGGTGGAGACCCCAGAGGAAGAGTAGCAGAGTGTGTGTGGCAGGGGGAGGCTCCCCTAGGGTCTTTGGGGGGTACAGAATTTGAAAGGATGGCAAGGTGAGGGAATAGGGCTCTCCCTCCTTCTGCTTTCTCACAAGAGGCAAGTAGAGGGTACTGGCCCAGCGGATACCTCTGGGCACTCATGGCTGCTTTAGTCCAGGGGGGATCCTCCCCCTCCTAGACCAGGTCCCACCTGTTGTGTGGACCCTTACCTGCCTGGTACCCAGAATGGGCTGCCAGATGAGGCCAGAACTGGGATCAGAGTCAGGATTGGCAAGGAAGGCCTTGCCCGGGGCTTTAGCTTCTTTTAGGAGGCTGGCTGAGGGCACTGGGCTGGGGGCACCGCAATCAGAGGCAGGGCCAGGACCTCTCACCTGGAATGCTTATTCAGGAGAAACGAGGCAGGAGTCTGAGCCATGGAGGCAGCTTCTGGCCTGGGATCAGGGAGGCCTGCTCATCCCCCTACTGCAGGCAGTAAGTTACCAGTTCTGCTAGTCCCAGCTTCGGGACGTGGCCAGTAGCAGCTTATACAGGTGTGGCTGTGCCAGCACCTACATCTGCTACCTCCCACCTGCTGATGTCTTCAGGGGCCTTGGGGGTGCTTTCCTAGCACCCACCCTCTCCACAGTTCTCTTCAGGGCTCCTTGCATTCATCTCCAGGAGCTCAGTTACCTTCCTCCCACCCCAAGCTGTCTGCCTCCTGTAGCAGGGCCCACACTTCGACATCGGTCTGCTTTTTCCTTGTCTGAGTCAAAACAAGGCCCAGCCCTTCATCCTTAGGCTGCACCTGCCTGTTCATCATTCCTCCTCATTCCTGCCTCCTGCCCAGATCCCTCTCCTCTTCCATATGTCAGGCACTGTGGCCTCACAAGCATTTTCATTTTTATCTGCTCAGCAACCTTGTCAGGCAGGAATGAGAAACTGAGGCTCAGGAAGGTTTGCTAACTTGCCCGGGGACACAGAGGCAGAAAGTACAAGAGGAGAGGGCATTGAGATGGTCACAGTAAGGGCCTGTGTCCCGGGTGCAAAGACAGGACCTAGCTCCCTCCCGTGGAAACTGGGCTTTATCCTGCTCTCACCTACCTATCACACCAGGTCCTTGTCTGGACCCTACTCTCAGGGGCAGGACCTAGGCAGTCAGTGGTAAGCAGAAAGCCTTATTTATTTCAAGCTCAGTCATCCAATGGAGACCAACTCCTGGGCTCTCAGGGCCATAGGGTCCTAAAATCTGGGTCTTCTTTCCCAGATTTTAGGAAAAAGGAAGACTTTTTCCCTCTTTTTCCATCATTCCATCAGGATGGACTCTGAAGAAGGGATACACGCTCCAAATAGGTAGAGAGCCTAAGAGCCCTGAGCATCCCAAATGCCAGCTAGGGGCCCTGCCCCTACCCCTACCCTGTGCGGCCAAGTGCAAGCCTCTTCCCAGCTCAGGATTTGGGCCCTCCCTTGCCTCCCTACTTCTGCTACTGCTAGGCATCTGAATGGGGACAGCAGAAGGGTTCCCGTGTGGCTCAGGAACCTGGTGCCTCAGCCCTAGGTCCTCTCTCTCCCAGGGAAGAGAGGGAAGGGAAAGGGGTGGAAAACTCCCTGCCCCCAGAGGGAAGACACATCAAGACAGGACGGAAATCTTTGGGGTGAGGGAGACCTCAAGGCTGACTACACAGACACTTGATCCCAAGGTCCGGTAGCTGTGAAGAGCACATCTGTCTGAGTTTGACCTGCTCTCTGATCTCTGCCGGCTCCACCCCTCCCCCAGGTGGCCAACCTCCTGCGGCTGTTTCAGATCCCACAGATCAGCTATGCCTCCACCAGTGCCAAGCTGAGCGACAAGTCCCGCTATGACTACTTTGCCCGCACAGTGCCCCCCGACTTCTTCCAAGCCAAGGCCATGGCTGAGATCCTCCGCTTCTTCAACTGGACCTATGTGTCCACTGTGGCATCCGAGGGCGACTATGGTGAGACAGGCATTGAAGCCTTTGAGCTGGAGGCCCGCGCCCGCAACATCTGCGTGGCCACCTCGGAGAAGGTGGGCCGTGCCATGAGCAGCGCAGCATTTGAGGGTGTGGTGCGAGCCCTGTTGCAGAAGCCCAGTGCCCGAGTGGCTGTCCTATTCACCCGTTCTGAGGACGCGCGCGAGCTCCTCGCGGCCACCCAGCGCCTCAATGCCAGCTTCACCTGGGTGGCCAGCGACGGCTGGGGGGCCCTGGAGAGCGTGGTGGCCGGCAGCGAGGGGGCCGCGGAGGGCGCCATCACTATCGAGCTGGCCTCCTATCCCATCAGTGACTTTGCCTCCTACTTTCAGAGCCTGGACCCCTGGAACAACAGCCGGAACCCCTGGTTCCGGGAGTTCTGGGAGCAGAGGTTCCGCTGCAGCTTCCGGCGGCGAGATTGCGCCGCCCACTCGCTGCGGGCGGTGCCTTTTGAGCAAGAGTCCAAGATCATGTTCGTGGTCAATGCAGTGTATGCCATGGCGCATGCGCTGCACAACATGCACCGAGCCCTCTGCCCCAACACCACCCAACTCTGCGACGCAATGCGGCCCGTCAATGGGCGCCGGCTCTACAAGGACTTCGTGCTCAACGTCAAGTTTGACGGTAATGGAGCTGGTGGGTGGCCACCAGGCTCTTGGCCTTTGGAGAGTGAGAGGGAGCGGGCCCTCAGGTTCCATTACTGGACTAAGAGAATGTAGCCTCCAGCAAGTCAAGGAGCCCCCAGGGGGGCTGGCAGAGCCAGGAAGAGGATGGCTAGACAGGGGGCACTCCCACTGGAGCGGGGACTGGGGTTCCTCTTGCCGGCCTGGTCCTACACTTTGAGGGTCTCTAGTTCCTGCCTGGGCCTTGCACTCTCTCTCTCCCCCTGCCTCTCTATAATGCAGGGAACAGGGACTGGGGGCCCTCATGCCCATTCTCGGGCAGCAAAACAGTAAGAGTCGGAATAAAGGTGGGTTGAGAGTGAGCATCAGGGAACACTCCATTTCCTGGGAAAATTCTATTCCTAGACCTGATTTTTTATTTAAGGTGGCCACAGTCTCTTCACACCAAAATTTGTTTCTATAGACATTTGTTTATTAATAATTTATTTATTTGAGAGACAGCGAGTGAGCATACAAGTGGGGGGGGGTGGGTGCAGAGGGAGAAGCAGGCTCCCCACTGAGCAGGGAGCCATGATCCCAGGACCCCAGGACCACGACCTGAGCTGAAGGCAGATGCTCAACTGACCTAGCCATCCAGGTGCCCCTATAGACTTTTTAAAATAGATTTATTTATTTTAGAGAAAGAAAGTGCACATGAGTGGGGGCAGAGAGAGAGAGGGAAAGAAGCAGACTCCCCGCTGAGCACGGAACCTGAGGCAGGGCTGACTCTCACGGCCTGAGATCATGACCTGAGCCAAAATCAAGAGTCAGGTACTTAGCTGACTGAGCCATCCTGGAACCCCCGTACCAAAATTTATTTTAATCAGCATTCCAGCTTTACAAACAATGAATGCCTCAGAACCGTCACTGTGCTGCCGAAAGCATCACTGCAGTGGGAGAGGGCCAGGGCCCCCAAAGCCTAGTGGCCCAGGGTTAAGACCAATAATAATTCCAATGAGAATGACATTCAGATTGTGGGAAAACTGGAGGAGAGGTTAGGATTAGATTCAGAAGCCTAAGGTTGCTGTTAGAGCAAGGCTGCATTCAGCCCACTGGGCTGGGTGGGATTTATGGGAGGGCTTGAGTTGGGTGCTGAGAACTTTGAGGCTGGCTGGGAAGAGCAGGGGCGGCGAGGGACATGCAAGGGACTCCAGGCTGCACCATTCACCATGGGGCCTTAAGCACATCATCTGCTAGTGCGAACCCCAACTTCTCACTGGGGCTGGGATGACACGGGTCCTGCTTCCTCCTGAGCCTGGCTGGGAGGTGTGATGTTCCCAGGCAAGGGGAGATGGGGAGTAGAAGTCTCCCATGAGCTTCCCAATGAGCACATCCTGGTGAACATCAGTGGTTAAAGGTGATCACTGAGATTGGGGTTCAGCTAGGAGTGGGATCAGTATTAGGACTAGAGGGGCTGGCTTGTCATTGGGAAGATTAAGTGGGACCAGGACTGGACCTGAGGCCGAGTTCAGCTGTGAGGGGGTCTATGTTAAGTCTGGGTAGAGGGCTGTGGTGTGTGCTGTGATAAGGTTGGGGTCTGGGGTCTGGATTGGAAGGTACTGGAGGCTATGTGTAAAGCTAGGTTTTGGGGAGTCATCGTTGGGGGTTGGTGTGGGCATTAGGTTTGTGGAGATGCCTGGGCTTTGAGGTTGGGGTTCTATTTGGGGTTTAGAGTTGAGATTTGTTGTAGCTTCTCATTTAGAAAAATGGGTGATGGGGGAAAGGCCAGCTTTAGTATTGGGGTGAGGCTTGGAAGAACAAGGAGTGGCCTCATGTCTGGGGTTTGGATCCCACGTAGGGTGATGGTTGAGTTCACATCAGGATCACCCACCAATCCCACCTTCTCTTCCCTCCCAACTCCAGCCCCCTTCCGCCCGGCTGACACGCACAGTGAGGTTCGCTTCGACCGCTTTGGTGATGGCATTGGACGCTACAACATCTTCACGTATCTGCGGGCAGGCAGTGGGCGCTACCGCTACCAGAAGGTGGGCTACTGGGCAGAAGGCCTGACCCTGGACACCAGCCTCATCCCGTGGGCCTCACCCTCGGCCGGCCCCCTGCCCGCCTCTCGCTGCAGTGAGCCCTGTCTCCAGAACGAGGTGAAGAGTGTGCAGCCAGGAGAGGTCTGCTGCTGGCTGTGCATCCCCTGCCAGCCGTACGAGTACCGGTTGGACGAGTTCACGTGCGCTGACTGTGGCCTGGGCTACTGGCCCAATGCCAGCCTGACCGGCTGCTTCGAGCTGCCCCAGGAATACATCCGCTGGGGCGATGCCTGGGCCGTGGGACCCGTCACCATCGCCTGCCTGGGTGCCCTGGCCACCCTCTTTGTGATGGGGGTCTTTGTGCGACACAATGCCACGCCGGTGGTCAAGGCCTCGGGCCGGGAGCTCTGCTACATCCTGCTGGGCGGTGTCTTCCTCTGCTACTGCATGACCTTCGTCTTCATTGCCAAGCCATCCACGGCGGTGTGCACCTTACGGCGCCTCGGTTTGGGCACCGCCTTCTCTGTCTGCTACTCAGCCCTGCTCACCAAGACCAACCGCATTGCGCGCATCTTTGGCGGGGCCCGGGAGGGAGCCCAGCGGCCACGCTTCATCAGCCCAGCCTCGCAGGTGGCCATCTGCCTGGCACTTATCTCGGGCCAGCTGCTCATTGTGGCTGCCTGGCTGGTGGTGGAGGCGCCGGGCACGGGCAAGGAGACAGCCCCAGAGCGGCGGGAGGTGGTGACATTGCGCTGCAACCATCGAGATGCGAGCATGCTGGGCTCACTGGCCTACAATGTGCTCCTCATCGCACTCTGCACGCTCTATGCCTTCAAGACCCGCAAGTGCCCCGAGAACTTCAACGAGGCCAAGTTCATAGGTTTTACCATGTATACCACTTGCATCATCTGGCTGGCTTTCCTGCCCATCTTCTACGTCACCTCCAGTGATTACCGGGTGAGCTTCCGGCGACAGAGTGGCAGTGGGGGGGTGGGGGCAGCACTGGACCTTCTGTTTCCCAGTCTCTTGTTTGCTCTTCTCATCACTCTGAGGCTCCAAGAGGCTGAATGTTCACCCAGGGGCACACAGCTTACAGTGACCCAGTTGGGACTGGACCCCAGGGGGAGGTGGGAAGGTTGAGTGGGGCCTTAGGCAACGGCCAAGGAGGTAGAGAAGTTAGAGCTGAGATTTCAGGACTCAGATGGCACTTTCAGATTCATGTGCTGAAATATGTCTAAATGAGCCACCTTGCTCCCCCGAGGGGCTGGCTGCCGAAGGGGAGACCTGGTCTAGAGGGTGGGTGATCAGGGCATCAACTAAAGAACTAAGTCAGGAAATGTTGCTGAATTGTTTAGGTTGACAAAAGGTCCTAGTAAGAGCAGGAAAGAGGGAGGTGTGTATGTGGTGTGAGTGTGCGTGTGTATGTGTATGTGTGTGTGGAGAGAAAATCCTGGAGAGCTTCTTGGAAGAGGAGTCCTTGAACTGGGTTCTGTAAGACAGGCAGGTTTGAATAGGTTGGATGGGGAGGATAGTGGAGAGCAGCCAGTACAGAGGCTGACTGGAGCGGAGGGTGTGCGTTGACCTCCCTTGTTGAGGAGGGGAGGCACAAATGGTGGAAGGTGGGCAGAGGTGAGGATGGAAAGAGGGAATGAGAATGGTGGGGTATCAGGCCATGCAGCCCCAGAGGGCACAATGCTCTGATGCCCCCTCGGAGCCGTGCAGTGTGGCCTGGTGCCCCCTGGAGCAGGGAAGGCAGAGGCTGAAGCCCAGAGCAGCAGCAGATCTGGGATCGAGGGCTGAGGAAGGTCAAAGCAGGAGGAAACTCTACCCTAGTTGGTGGCTTGCAGGCAAAGTTCCAGCTGGCACTGAGTGTCTTAGTAGGTCTCCTCAGCTTCAAGGGGGCAATGGCGGCTTCGGATGGGGTGGTCAGGGAAGGCCTCTTTGAGGAGGTAACAGGTGAGCTGAGCTCTGAACAATAAGAGGATCATCTTGGTGAGTCCTCACGACGCTGGAGTAAACTCCGTGGCTCTCCCCATTTTACAGACGAAGAAACGGAGACTCAGGGAGGTTCAATCCCTTGCCTAAGGTCACTCAGCTTGGGAGTGTAGAGCAGGGTCTGAACTGACAATCTTAACAATTAAAGGAGCAGGAAAATCGAGACAAGAGCCCCTGCAAAGGCCCTTTCCCCCAGGACAGAGGTATGGTGGGCAGTGCTGGGGGCCAGGGCGGCTGGGCTTGGCTGCTGTTGCACCTGCTGGGCCACCTGCCTGGTTGGTGGAGGCCAGCGCTGGGGAGGGAATCTGCTCTGACTCAGCCTGCATTTGCATATGATTTGCATTTGCATGCCAATCCTAGGTGGTTAAGGACTAACCTGGACACGCACACAGTACCCACGCGTGCACACAGGCACCTACACACACACACACCTGCACACGTGTGCATGCAGATACACACACACACACCAGCACACACACTCTGACGCACACATACGGCCCTGCACCCCTGCATGTTCACCCCCTCAGCTGGAATTCCCATCTCCCTGGGAAGGTGGTCCACGGGCTGATGCTGGGACTGTGCCCACCATCCTAGAAATCCTTTGGGGCTTGGCGAATGGACCAAGGCCCGGCGTTGGATGCTTACCCCCTCCCCCTCCCCCGACCCCCGCAGCATGGGTCCTGGGGCCAGACTCATCCTTGACTTCCCCATCCCAGGTACAGACCACCACCATGTGCGTGTCAGTCAGCCTCAGCGGCTCTGTGGTGCTCGGCTGTCTCTTTGCGCCCAAGCTGCACATCATCCTTTTCCAGCCGCAGAAGAACGTGGTTAGCCACCGGGCACCCACCAGCCGTTTCAGCAGCGCCACCACCAGGGCGGGATCCAGCCTCGGCCAAGGTCAGCGTTCACCCTGAGCAGCCCTCGCTCAGCCTCAGCATCTCCGCCTGGGGGCCACTCCTTGGGTTGCTGGGATTCTTTGGCTGGCGGTGGAGAGCTCCTGAGATGAGGCTGGCCAGGAGAAGGAGGGGTGAGGGGGAGGAAGCCTCCCTCCACGCTCCTTCCTCCTCCGCTGCCAGCTCCCTGGGAAGGACCTTGGGGTTGGCCCCAATCTCTGGCTTCCTTTCCTAGGGTCTGGCTCCCAGTTTGTCCCCACGGTTTGCAACGGCCGGGAGGTGGTAGATTCAACAACATCGTCGCTTTGAGGACCCCGCATTGCTGCCCCGACACAGCTGCTCTCTGGGACCTGGTGCAGACCCGCATCCAGGGCCAGGAGGAAGTCAGCTAGAGCACTGCAATAACACCAGCCCCGTGCCCGCCCCCAAGCCACCCTCCCACTGACTCCAGCCCTTCAGAGTCAGAAGTCAGGGTCCTTGGCCCAGGAGCCTCTGCAACAGCCACCAACTGTCCTTGCAGCGTGTCCCCTCCTTGCTAGGCCCAGCACTCAGAAGGGAGCAAGCCAGGGTCTACTGGGCCCTGGAACAGCAAGGCTGAGGACTGCCGGCCCCAATTCCCAATCAGCAAAGGTGCTTCCAGCCCTGCCCTTCCCTCCTCCTAGGGCCTTTTTAATTTTTTACGTAAGTTATTCCGGGGTGGGGAGGGGGGTTCTTGTGGGGGCCATCCCTCCCCCTGCATAGTAGTTTGTCCTGTGGTTTATTTTGTACTATCTGTAAATAAAGTGTCTTTATTAAAAAAAAAGAAAATCACTCATTGCCTTTGGCCCAGGGAGATCCCTCAGTGCCCTCCAGAACCTCCCGACCTTCCTTTCGATAGTATTTGTTAACTCTGCTCTGTGCCAGGTACTAGGATCTGGGGGCGAGCAAGACAGACGCAGCCTTGCGTGATGGGGAGATAGAAAATGAAAAAGTCGTCCTCTGAAAAGAATCACTGCAGAGTGGCCGAGGAACCAGCGGGCGGAGGGCAGGGTCTTTGGTGGACCCAGGCTCATCTGACAGTCCGAGGGAAGACCCGGATAGTGGGGTGGGGGGAGGCGGCAGGAGAGGCGGCCCACGGTGACCAGTAACTGTGGGCTTTTCCACACTGGTCTGCCTGGCACTTAGAGGAACCACCGGTCAGCACAGAGCCAGGCTGAGTGTTGGTATGGAGGGAACCAAGAGGAGACGGCTGAACGTGGCCGGTTCAGGTAGCACGTACCAAGCCGGAAAGAGCTCACGAGAAGGGAGGAGATGAAGCAGGAAGAACAGAGGCTGGGCAGTTGGAGAGGCCACCCGCTGTTGGACTCCATGAGAGCTGAGAAAAGGGGCCTTTCTCCGGTCTTGGAGGAGCTCTCACCCAATGGCGGGGTTGTGGAGCCCAGAGCTCCCCGGGGAACCCGCCCCCCATTGCAGTCTGGGGCTCACCAGCAGAGGGCGCAGTGGCACAGCCTCAGCCCCATAGCTCAGGCAGGCAACCACTGCCCTCCTGTGGCGTAGGGGGCGGTGGGCGCAGAAGCCAAAGGGAACAGATCCTGGCAGCTTCTGGGGAACCCCCAGATTGCGGTGTAGGGGAGGGACAAGGTCCTGTGTTGGGAGATGGGCAGGCCAGGGACAACGGTTATTTTCAAGTTAACTCATTTGCATGTACAGCCCAGATAAGCTGTGGAAATTTGGGTTAACAGTTTTAAAAATGTAAATAGAAAACTGAAAAAGAAAATTGTAGGAATGGCATTTCCTCTCCAGCAGATTCCTGAAGTGTAGGGGTGCCACAGAACATACAGAATGTCTAGTTAAATTTGAATGGCATATAAACAACGAATGATTTTTTTAGTATAAGTATGCCTCGTGCTGTATTTGGGATATACTTATACTAAACATTTTTGTTATTTATCTGACATTCAGATTTAACTGGGCATCCTGTATTTTCCTTTGCTAATTTTGGCAAGCCTATCAGAGTGTGTCTTCTCCATATTTCTGGTCATGCATGGCCCAGGCCTGGGGGTAGCCCCCAGGGGCTGAGCACTGGGGCAGTGTCCCAGTGACCTGTGGCGCTGGTCTCTGCTTCCAGTGTGGCCTTTTCTGGGTCTTCCTGCCAAACAGGACCAGGAAACATTTGCCCATCTTCCCAGCCCCTGAACAGTTCAAGATGGGGTCTGAAGCTTTTGCATCTGGAAAGCAACCCTCCTTTCTGTGACTTCAGCTATTTACTTTAAAATGTAATAATAATATAATGATAATAGTAGTAGTAGTTTTAAAAAGGTAGTAATTAACATGGTTCATGGCTGAAGAGGTACAAGGGATATTCAGTGAAGAATCTCTTATCTCTGTCACCCATCACCTGCGGGCAGGAGGTGGTTGAAGAGTTCCTGAGGGCCAGTCCTGACGTATGTCCACATGTCTGTCTGCCACACCCTTTCCTTCCACCACCACCCGTGCCTTGCCCTGCCCACACCCACAGCCTTGTGGGCCGAGAATCTCCAGGCCTTCACTCCTCAACTCTCAGTCCTTAGCACATGCTGCTCAGACCAGGCCCTTCCAGCTGCCCCTGCACCCCCCGCCCCCGTCCTCCTCCCGGTCCTGACTGGCCTGGGCTTCTGTCTCTGCTCTCCTCCTCAGTACCTTGTCCATGTCCCACGAAGCCCTGAGTCCTCTGTCTGGGAACCCGGTGGGGAATCAGGGGACCCTGCTGGGTTGGCCCTGCTAATGTGAGACTTGGAGTCCTCCAAGGAGAGCCCGGCCCCTTCTGGGGCCTGACAGCAGAGATGTCAAACGCGTGGGGTTCTCTCCGCCCAGACAGAACTGCGCATTATGGTGAACTGACTGTCCTTGAGGTAACCCACAGTCTGCTTCGCTGGGGCAGTCGAGTTTATCGTGGGGCACTGTTGCCTTTCCCGTGGCTTTGCTCACAGGCCCTCCCTGCCCTCTGTCCCGTGGGCTGGTCCTGGGCAAGCTGCAGGAGGAGCCTGTCTGGGCGGCCCTGGGTCTCCTCTCAACCAGGAGGCCCTGTGGCTTGGGTGAGGCCACTCTGTTTACTGCTCCCCTAGTCGTGGCACAGAGTGGGGGAGAGTGAGCTCTCTCCAGAGGAGACCCTTGAGATAGGATATTGAAATCTAAGAAGTTGGTGATGTATTGAACAAAGGCGTTGGAAACAAAAGAACAGAACTGAGGGGATGATGTGGAGCCCGGGGAAAGATTCAAGCTCTTCCACATCCCTGGGGTCCTGTGGGGAAACTCGCCCGAGAGCTACATTCCTGCCAGCATTCTCTCTCCATTCCTCCCACCCCCCCCCACCCCCCCCCACCCCCCACCCCCCGAGCTGCTTTCACCTCCTGCCCTGGTGTTGGGAGTCATGAGAGGAAGCGGGGAAAGGAGGGGTCACTGAGGGTCTCAAAAAAACCTTCTGAAAATGTCCCGACCCCAACCTCCTGCAGAAAAGGAAAACAGTCTGACCTCTCTCCTCCCAGCAGGTCATTAAGTACTAAAGATGGGGTGTCCTAGATCTGGGGGGAAAAAGAGAAAGGTGGGAGTCAAAGGGAGGTGAAAAGCTGGGTGGGTACAAAGGGAGGGGGAAGAAATGGAGGAGGTGGTGGAGAGCCAGTGGCAGCTGGAGAAGAAAGGAAAACAGAAGCTTTGAACCTCAAGGGCTGATGCCGAGAAGTCAGGTTTGTTTGTTTGTTTGTTTGTTTAAGAAAAATCACTTTATTCTTTTGTTGAAACAATATACGCTCCCTATAAACAGTTTAAGCATTGCAGAAAAGTAAAAAAAAAAAAAAAAAAAAAAGTATTAGCTCCAGTTGCATCCTTCAAATATAACCATCATTAACATTTCTGGTACAGCGTCCCAGACATATTTCCATGCATTTTTACAGCTAGGAGGAGGGATAGAAATACTTTCATAAAAATGGGATCATGCCATATGTCTATTTTTTTTAGTGAAGATTTAATTTTACTTGATTCTAATTGAAGAAAATGAATCTGAAGTAAAACTGAAGGAATTCTCGAACTTCACAGACATTTCTTCATCATACAAGAGATGTTCCCCCTGAAGGATCCCCATGAGTTGAAGAGAGTGACATTTAGAGATAAACATGCCCTAGTCTCAGGGAATCTGGGGAGAGTTTGACCTCGTCGTTGACCTTGCCCCATGAAAGAAAGGAGGGCGGGTCCTTCCCAATGCACACTGCGCCTCTGGGGGTGGTGTGGGGGGGATTGTTATCTACAGGGCCCTGATGCACTGTCACATGCAGGCAGACGCCCACAGGGGCCCCGTGGCTAAGGCGTATTGGTAGTTCAGCCAGGCCACGCCTGGCCCTCACCTGCCTGTACTCCCGTCGGTTCCCATCCCTCAGGTGTGTCGTCGTGAGAGGCCATGTCTGGGCGTCTGAGGGCACTGGGGTGCATCCTTTCTCCAGGCAATGTAAGTTGGGTGCTAGGCCAGCCTCTTGGTCACAACATCTGAAACTCACTCCGGCGGCCTTCCAGCATCATGATGTTTTTATGAACCGCGTTTTCATTGTAGACCATATGGACTGGTTCTTTGTTGAGGAATTGAGAACATTAGCTTTAGCGAGTAGTCTGACTGTCCAGTTTGATCATGTCCAAATCCTGTTTGGTAAAAGGAGGTGACTGACTTAGGCCGCACTCATTCTTTATCCAATGTAGCCATAGGTCGCTGCCTGTTCTCTTACTTCAGCCTCCACATTCCTGAGATCCAACTTTTGACTTACTTTTAATTGTTGGAATTTTATTAAGCAGTTTTTCTTTTTCACAGAAGGCCCGTGGCCCCCATATCTGAGTTCTTTTATATTTGACAAGGCCCTTTCCCCCCACTTTCCATGAATGTAATTACAAAGATTTTGTCTTATTAGCTTATTTTACTGATTTTTTTATTTTACCAAATTTTAATGTAATTCATCTTAATAAAAAGATCCCCTTGTCTCTAATGATTACTTCCCCTTTCTGCTATGAAAATTTTATTTATATATTAAAAAATAGAATGCTTCCATGAACCCAGTAGGTACCTTTTAGAATTATCAATCTCCGGCCACTATTTTTTCACATAGATGTTCATTCTTTTCCTCCCACCTCCTCTGGAATTTTTAAATGTAAAATTCAGGGTGTAATATTATCCTTTTTTTAATCCTTTTAATGAAAATAACATACAACATTTATTGAGCATCTACTGTGTTCGGGACACTTACTGTATAGGAATATGTTATTGTACATATTGTACTTACGCTGTTTCATTTAATCAATGTTAGGTGCACTCTATTTAAATACACCTATTACACAGTCATGAAACAAAAGTTTTTTTGACAAATGTACACGTTTCACAGAGGTAAATCTCAATGAATTTTTTTCACAAAGTGGACACATCCTTTAACTATCACCCAGATTAGTGATGGGGTATTTTCCTCTTAACTTTTTTACTTGCATAAAAATGGGCTGGTTTTAGTATATTGGGGTCCATGCTTTTTTTAAAAAAGTTTAATGTTATATTATTATATTAATGTTATATTAGATTGTTGGAGCCTACTTAAAAATGTTATATTATTTCATTTTGATATCCTTTTGTTTTATTTATTATTTTATTTTTATTTTTAAACAGTTTTTGATTTACAAGAAGATTGTGAAGATGATACAGATAGTTCCTCCATGCCCCACACCCAGATTTGACGTGAGGAAATTGGTAACAAATAGGAACATTTGTTACAATTACTGGGCAAATACTGATACCTTCTAATGAACTAAAAATCCATAGTTGATTCAAATTTCCCGGTCTTCCGCTAACACCCTTCCTCTGCCCCGGGGTCCCATCCAGTTACCGCGGAGGCTGCGTTGGAGGAGGTCCCCGCCAGCGCGCGGCCTCAGAGCTCCGCGCCCCGCCCACCGTCCCAGCTTCCCAGCCATTTTCAAGGAGGAACCCTGGAGAGAGGGAGCGCGTGGTGCTGAGATTTCCAGAACGCGGCGTGTGAGACCGACGCCTGAGGCCTCAGATCCCATTCACGCCAGGACTAGCCTGTAAGTGCGCTTGCTTCTTAAACTTGCCAGCTACCAATTTGGAGCGGCCTGCCTCTTCCGTCCCTCTCTCCTTGCCCTCCCTGTACGCCACCAGTTTTCCACCCGACAGGCTCCTCTTTTTCTTAATTTGTGATCATGTATATATATATTCTTTTCCCCCAGTTTTATTGATATAATGGACCCAGATCCCTGTATAAGCCTAAAAAGTGCAGCCGAGTTGTCCTAGGAATACTGCGCAATAATTAGGGCCGTGAACTTGGTTAGCATCCATTACCTGGTGGACTGAACAAAGAAAAGAAAAGGCGGGCGCCTGGGTGGTGCAGTGGGTTAAGGGTGGGATTCTTGATCTCAGGGTCCTGAGTTCAGGCCCTGCATGGGGTTCTGCGCTGGGCGTGGAGCCTACTTGAAAAAAAAAAAAAACCGTAAAAAAACCAAAAACTTCTTTTTTTCCTGTTAAAAACCTTTTTTCCTTGGGACAAGATCTCCTGGGATCGGTTCTCCTAACAGCTTCCCTCTAGGCCCCACAGCAGGTGCGGTGCGTGACGTCCTAGCACTTGCTCACCTTCTAACTGGAAGCTTGTGCCTTCCACCACCTTCCTCGTGGCCCACACTCTTTCCCTTAGAACTCGGAGGACGTTTCTCTGTCGTCTTCTAACCTTGAGTGTTGCTGTAGGGAAGTTTGATGCTTGTCTGATTTTAAAACGAATATGGAGCGGTATTTCACGCGGTATAAAATGCACAGATTTTAGGGGTACCATTCTGTGGATTTTGACGAACGTTTACTCAGCTAAACGTCACTCAAATCTGGAAGTAGAACTTTCTCGTTACTCCTGACTGAAAGTACCCGCCCCCACCCCCCACCCCCACCTCCCACCTCCAGGAGACGAACATTGTTTGATTCTCATCAGCATTGTCTAGTCTTGCCTCTTCTAGAGCAAATCTATGGAATCACACTGTATGTACTCTTTTGTGTCTGGCTTTTTTCTCTCGGCCTACTTATAGGATTCATCCGTGTTGCTGTGAGAATCAGATCTTTGTACTTTTTTTTTTTTATCACTGAATAGTATTCCCATGTACAAATGCATTGTAATTCCCTTATCTGCTTTTCTGTTGACATATATTGGATCGTTTCCAATTTTTAAGGCTATTATAAATACATCTATGTTGAACACTTCTGAGCAACCCTTTTTGTGGACATAGGTTTTCAATTTTTTTCTACTAAATGCCAAAGAGTAGAATGGCTGAGTCATAGAGTCAGTGTTTTTTTAAATCTTTATTGGAAATTTCCAAATGGTTTTCTTTCTTTTTTTTTTTTTTAAAGATTTTATTTATGTGTTTGACGGAGAGAGAGATCACAAGTAGGCAGAGAGGCAGGCAGAGAGAGAGGGGGAAGCAGGCTCCCCACTGAGCAGAGAGCCCAATGTGGGGCATCATCCTAGGACCCTGAGATCATGCCCTGAGCCTGAGGCAGAGGCTTTAACCCACTGAGCCACCCAACCGCCCCTCCAAATGGTTTTCTTAAGTGGTTGTGCCATTTAACAGCAATATATGAGAATTCCAGATATTCTTTGCTACTTGTCAGTCCTTTTAAGTGTAGTGGGTATGCAATGGCATCTTACTGTGGTTTTAATTTGTATTTCTCTGGTGATTAATTGATTATACTGAGCATTTTCTCATGTTCTTTTAGGTTGTTCTGTATTTTCTTTTTTGAAGTACTTCTTCAAATCTTTTGCCTGTGTTTATTGGGTGATTTATTTTTAAATGTTGTTTTGTAGGAATTCTTTATGTATTCAGGATGAGTTCTTTATCAGGTAAATGTAATGAAAATCTTTGCTCTGTAGCTTTTCTTTTAATCATCTTACTCCATTAATGAGCAAAAAAATTTTGTCAAAATGCAATTCATCAATTTTTTATTTGAAACTTATGTAACATTGTGTATCAACTTTAACATGTTGAAGATCTTCCATTCCTTGGTTTCTGAATTATTTTTCGTGAAAGGATGTTGGATTTAGTCAAAAGCTTTCACTGCATCAATGGAGATGATCATATGATTTTCCCCCTTTCTTCTATTAATGTGTTGTATTACATTGAATGGTTTTTATATGTGGAACCACCCTTAAATTCTGGGGCTTACTTGGTCATTATGTACAGTCTTTTTTTTTTTTTTAAGATTTTATTTATTTATTTGACAGAGAGAGAGATCACAAGTAGGCAGAGAGGCAGGCAGAGGGAGAGGGGGGAAGCAGGCTCCCTGATGAGCAGAGAGCCCAACTCAGGGCTTGATCCTAGGACCCTGAGATCATGACCTGAGCCGAAGGCAGAGACTTAACCTACTGAATCACCCTGGCACCTCCATTATGTACAGTCTTTTTAATATGCTTTTGGATCTACTTTATTAGTATCTTGTTGAGGATTTTTTTTAAGATTTTTTAATTCATTTATCTGAGAGAGAGAGTGAGCAAGCGAGAGAGCACGATTGAGCAGCAGAGGGAGAGGAAGAAGCAGGCTCTCTGCTGAGCAGGGAGCCAGATGCGGGGCTTGATCCCAGGACCCTGAGATCATGACCTGAGCCAAAGGCAGACACTTAACCTACGGAGCCATGCAGGCATCCCTTGTTGAGGATTTTTGCATCTATATTCATAAGGGATATTGATCTGCAGTTTTCTCTTCTTGTGGTACTTGCCTGGCTTTGGTATGAGGGTAATATTGGCCTCATAGAATGAGTTAGGAAGTGTTTTCTCCTCTTCTATTTTCTGGAAGAGTTTGAAAAAGATTGGTGTTAATTCTTTAAATGTCTTGTAGAATTCACCAGTAAAGCCACTTGGTCCTGAACTTTTCTCGTTGGGAGGTTTTTGATTACTGATTCAATCTTTTATCAGTCTATTCAGATTTTATATTTTTTCCTGGGGTCAATTCCCCCCCCCCCCGGGTAAATTTTGATGATTTGTGTCTTTCTATGAATTGGTCCATTTCATCTGTGTTATTCAATTTGTTGGAGTATAGTTCATAGTATTCTTTTAAAATTCTTTTTAAAGCCACTTTATTGAGGCCTGACATACAGAAAGCTGTATATATTTGATGTATACAATCTGATTAGTTTGTAGATAAGTATACACCTGTAAGACTGTCACCAAAATCAAGGCCATAAACTTACCCATCAGCTCCAAAAGATTCCTTCCAGTCTCTTTATTTATTAAATTACATTTTTTTTCTTTTGTGGCGAAAGCGCTTGACAAAAAAAATCTATCTTCTTAGCTAATTTTCAAGTATACAATATAGTGTTGCTAATTACAGGCTCTATGTTATATGGTCTATCTCCTGAATTTGTTCATCTTGCATAACTGAAACTCTGTGCCCTTCGGCTGACACCTCTTTGTTTCTCCCTCCTCCCAGCCCTGGTAACCTTGTTCTACTCTCTTTCAGTTTGACTATTTTAGACTTCTCATAAAAGTGGGATCATGCAGTGTTTGTCCTGCCGGATCTGGCTTATTTCACTTAGCATAACGCCCTCCAGGTTTATTCATGTTGCAAACGATAGGATTTCCTTCCTTTTTATGGCTAATAATCTTCCAGTGTGAGTGTGTGATATGATATATATCACGTTTTCTTTCTTTTTCTTAACTGAAGTATAGTTAACATACGGTGTTCTATTACTTTCAGGCGTACAATATAATGATGCAGTAATTCTGTTTTTTCTCACTCCCCCACAATGACTCAGCAATTCTGTACATTACTCAGTGCTCAGCCTAAGTGTACTCTTAATCCCCTTTACTCAGTTCACCCACCACCTCCCGCCATCTCCCTTCCCACAACCACCAGTTTGTTCTCTGTATTTAAGAATCAGGTTTTTAGTTTGTCTCTTTGTTTTTTGTTTTGTTTTGTTTCTTAAATTCCACATATGAGTGAAATCCTATGGTATTTGTCTTTCTCTGACTGACTTGTCTCACTTAGCATAATACCCCCTTGGTCCAGTCATGATGTTGCAAATGGCAGAATCTCGTTCTTTTCTGTGGCTGAGCAATATTCTATTGTGCATACATACCACATCTTCTTTATCCATTCATCCATTGATGAATACTTGGGTTGCTTCCATATCCTGGCTATTGCCAATAATGCTGCAACAAACATACAAGAACATATATCTTTTCGAATTAGTGTTTTCCTGTTCTTTGGATAAATACCCAGTAGTGGAATTACTGGATCATATGGTAATTCTATTTTTAATTTATTTAGGAACCTCCATACTCTTTTCCACAGTGGCTGCACAAATGTGCATTCTACCAACAGTGCATGAGGGTTCCTTTTTCTCCACATCCTCACCAACACTTGTCATTTCTTGTCTTTTTGATTCTAGCCATTCTGACAGGTATGAGGTGATATATCCTTATGGTTTTGATTTGCATTTCCCTGATGATAAGTGATGTTGGGCACATTTTCATCTACCTCTCGACCATTTATATGTCTTCTTTGGTGAAATGTCTTTGCAAGTCCTTTGTTTTTGTTTTTGTTTGTTGTTGCTATTGAGTTGTAGAAGTTCCTTATATTTTTTGGATATTGACCTCTTATTAGATAGATGGTTTGCAAATATTTCCTTCCATGATTGACATAGCTTGCTTTTTCAGTTTGTTGATTGTTTCCTTTATTGTGAAGAAGCTTTTAGTTTTATCAGTTTTTTTCTTTTGATGCCTGTGCTTTTGGTGTTATATCCAAGAAATCATTGCCAAATTCAGTGTAAAGAAAGTTTTCTCTATGTTTTCTTCTAAAAGTTTTATTGTTTCAGCTTTTACATTTTAGTCTTTAATCTATCTTGAGTTGATTTTTATACATGGTGTATAATAAAGATCTAATACCAGGGCGCCTGGATGGCTCAGTTGGTTGAGCAACTGCCTTCGGCTCAGGTCATGATCCTGGAGTTCCGGCATCGAGTCCCACATCGGGCTCTCCCAGCTCCATGGGGAGTCTGCTTCTTCCTCTGACCTTCTCTTCTCTCATGCTCTCTCACTTTCTGTCTCTCAAATAAATAAATAAAATCTTTAAATAAATAAATAAAGATCTAATACCATTCTTTTGCATGTGGATATCCGGTTTTCCTATCACCACTTATTGAAGAGACTGTCTTTTTTTCCCATTGTGTATTCTTGGCACCCTTGTCAAAAACCAGTTCCATTGACTTACATGTCTGTTATTATGCCAATACCATACTATTTTGATTACTGTAGCTTTGTAATATAGCCTCTAATCAGGGAGTATTATACCTCCGGCTTTGTCCTGGCTCGAAGTTACTTTGGCTATTTGGAGTCTTTTGTGGTTCCAAATGAATTTTAGGATTATATTTGTTATTTCTGTAAAAAATGCCATTAAGATTTTGATAGGGATGAAACCGAATCTGTAGATTACTTTGGATCATATGGACATTTTTTTTTTTGGTGGACATTTTGTCAATATTAATTCTTCTAATCCATTAACATGGGATATTATTCCATTAATTTATGTCTTTAATTTCTCTCATCAGTGTTTTATAGTTTTTTGTTTTTAAGATTTTATTTATTTGTTTGACAGAGAGAGAGACAGCGAGAGAGGGAACACAAGCAGGGGGAGTGGGAGAGGGAGAAGCAGGATTCCCGTGGAACAGGGAGCCCTGATGTGAGCCTCGATCCCAGGACCCTGGGATCATGACCCAAGCTGAAGGTGAATGCTCAACAACTGAGCCACCCAGGCGCCCAGTGTTTTGTAGTTTTAAATGTACATGTCTTTCATCTCTTTGGCTAAGTTTATTCCCAGGTATTTTATTCTTTTTGATGCTATTGTAAATGGGATTGTTTTCTTATTTTCCTTTTTAGATAGGTCATTCTTAGTGTATAATATCGTTAGTGTAAAAATACTGGTCTGATTTTTTTTTTTAAAAAGATTTATTTATTTATTTATTTCAGGGGGAGAGAGCACAAGAGCGGCGGGGGGGGGGGGCAAAGGGAGAGAGAGAGAATTTCAAGCAGACTTCCTTCTGAGCATAGCGCCGGATGCGGGGCTCAATTCCACAACCCTGAGACCATGACCTGAGCTCAGATCAGGAGAAATCAAGATCATGACTGAGGCACCCAGGCACCCTCCCCACCTTTTAAAAAGATTTATTTAGAAATACAAATGATTTTTATTTGATTTTATATTCTGCAACTTTACTAAAAGTGTTTATAAGTTCTAGCAGGTTGTATGTGTATATATGCCTCTGTGTGTGTGTGTGTGTGCACGCACATGTATGTAGTCTTTAGGGTTTTAACATATAAGGTCATGTCATCTGTGAAACAGATGATTTTACTTTTCCTTCTGGATTTAGAGTGTGTGTGTGTGTGTGTGTGTGTGTGTGTGTGTATACACACATACATATATTTATATATTTGCCTAATTGATCTGCCTAGGACTTCTGGTACTATGTTGAACAGAAGAGAGAAGAGTGAATTTCCATTCCTTATTCTAAATCTTAGAGGAAAGGCTTTCCCCTTTTCACCATTGACTATGATGTTAACTGTCAGCTTTTCATAATGTCCCTTACTGTGTTGAAGTAAGTTTCTTTTATACCTAATTTGTTGAGTTGACTTTTTTTTTTTAAGGATGAAAGGCTATCGAATGTTGTCTAATGTTTTTCTGTTTTTTCACATTTTTTGAAATGTGATCATGTGATTTTTATCCTTCATTTTGTTAGTGTGGTATCTCACAGATTGATTTGTGTATTGTAGGGTCTTTTTGCGTTTCAGGGATACAGGGATAAATCCTACTTGGTCATGGTGTATGATCTTTTTAATGTGCTACTAAATTTGGTTTAAGGTTTGTTACTTTTTTTTTAAAGATATTTATTTATTTGACAGAGAGAGAGAGAGATCACAAGTAGGTAGAGAGGCAAGCAGAGAAGGGGGGGGAAGCAGGCTCCCCGCTGAGCAGAGAGCCCGATGCGGGGCTCGATCTCAGGACCCTGAGATCACGACCTGAGCCGAAAGCAGAGGCTTTAACCCCCTGAGCCACCCAGGTACTCCAAAGTTTGTTACTTTTTTTTTTAAAAGATTTTATTTATTTGGGAGAAAGAGAGCACAAGTAGGGGGAGGAGCAGAGGGAGAGGGAGAAACAGACTCTGCACCGAGCGTGGAGCCTGGCTCAGGGCCCAATCCCAGGATCCTGAGATCACAACTGGAGCCAAAGTCAGACGCTTTATGACTGAGCCAAGCAGGCACCCTTGTTTGCTAGTAGTTGTCTGTTGAGGAGTCTTGCATTTATATTCATCTGGAATATTGGCCTGAAGTTTTATTTTCCTGTGGTGTTTTTGACCTTTGTATCAGGGTAATGTTGACCTCATAAAACAAATTTGTGAGAGTTTAAGGATTGTTATTAATTTTTCTTTAAATGTTTGGTAGAATTCACCCATGAAGCTATTGGTTCTGGACTTTTATTTGCAAGAGTATTTTGATTGCTGATTTGTCTCCCTATTGGTTACTGGTCTGTCCAGACTTTTTATTTCTTGGTTCAGTCTTTTTTTTTTTTTTTTAAAGATTTTATTTATTTATTTATTAGGAAAGAGAGAGAGTGAGAGAGAGCATAAGAAGGGAGAAGGTCAGAGAGTGAGAAGCGGACTCCCCATGGAGCTGGGAGCCCGATGTGGGACTCGATCCCGGGACTCCGGGATCATGACCTGAGCCGAAGGCAGCCGCTCAACCAACTGCGCCACCCAGGGGCCCCTCTTGGTTCAGTCTTGATAAAGTGTATGTTTCTAGGAATTTTTTCATTTCTTCTGCATTGTCCAATTTGTTGGCATATAATTATTGATCATAGTCCCTAATGATTCTTTTTATTTCTATAACATCAGTTGTAAAGTCTCCTCTTTTACTCACAATTTTCTTTATTTGAATCTTCTCTCTTTTTCTTAATTAGTCCACCTAAGGGTTTGTTGATTTTATTTATCTTAAAAAAAAAAAACCCTTAGTTTCATCAATTTTTAAATTGTTTTTCTATTCTCTGTTTCATTTATTTCTGCTTTAATTTATTTCCTTCCTTCTACTAATTTTGGGTTTAGTTTGTTCTTTGTTCCTTGGAGTATAAAGTTAGATTGTTTGCAATCTTATATTTTAGGTAGACACTTACTGCTATAAATTTTCTTCATATAACTGCCTTTGCTATATCTCGTAAAGTATGTGGTATGTGGTATTTTCACTTTTGTTTGTCTCTCAGTGTATTTTCTAATTCCCTTTTTTATTTCTTCTTTGGCCCAATGGTTAAGGGTTTGTTGTTTAATTTCTGTGTATTAGTGAAGGTTCCCCTTTTCTTTCTTTCTTATTTTTTTTTAAAGATTTTATTTATTTATTAGAGAGAGAGAGAGAGAGATCACAAGTAGGCAGAGAAGCAGGTGGGGAGGGGAGGTGAAGCAGGCTCCCTGCTGAGCAGAGAGCCCGATGCAGGGCTCGATCCCAGGACTCTGAGATCATGACCTGAGCTGAAGGCAGAGGCTTCAACCTACTGAGCCACCCAGGCGCCCCAGTTCCCTTTTCTTTCTGTTATTGATTTCTATTTTCATTACATTGTGATTGGAAAATGAGTTCACACTTCTTGAGTTCATTAAGATCTGTTTTGTGACCTAGTGTATGATCTCTCCTGGAGAATATTCTGGGTGCACTTGATGAGAATGAATATGCTGCTGCTGTTGGTGGGGGGGATGTTTTGCATTCACCTATGAGATTCATTGGGTTTATAGCGTTGTTTAGTTCTGCAGTCTCGTTATTAGTTTTCTGTATGGATGGTTTATCCGTCACTGCAAGTGGGGTATTAACATCTCCTACCTTTGCATTATATCGGTTTGTGGTGCATCCACTACAGGGTGCTCCTACTAGGCCCACAGGTGGGCTGGACGGCTTTGGGTCTGTGGCAGCAAGCCCACCCCTGCGGTATAATTCTTTTATCTTTAGAGTCAGTAGTAATGGACTCATTTTCTTTTTTTTAATTTTAGTTATTTATATCTCTCTTTTTCTCTTGGTAAGTCTAGCTTAAGGTTTGTCAGTTTTGATCTTCTCAAAGAACCAATTTTTGGGGCACCTGGGTGGCTCAGTTGGTTGGGCAACTGCCTTCGGCTCAGGTCATGATCCTGGAGTCCCGGGATCGAGTCCCACATCGGGCTCCCAGCTCCATGGGGAGTCCGCTTCTCACTCTGACCCTCTCCCTTCTCATGCTCTCTCTCACTCTCTCTCTTTCCTAATAAATAAATAAAAATCTTTTTAAAAAAAAAAGAACCAATTTTTTTGTTTTAGTCTATCATTTTCATATTCTCTATTTCATTTATCCCCACTCGGATCTTTATTATTTTCTTCCTTCTGCTATCTTTGGGTTTAGTTTGCTCTTCTGTTTCTAGTCCTAGAAGATGTAAAGTTAGGTTATTTAATTTAATAACCTAATTAATATATTAATTTTAATATAGACTTTTTTTTAAAGATTTTATTTATTTTATTTTAACATAGAGAGAACACAAGCAGGCAGAGAGGCAGGCAGAGGCAGAGAGAGAGGAGCAGGCTCCCCGCTGAGCAAGGAGCCTGATGTGGGACTCGATCCCAGGACGCCAGGACCATGACCCGAGCCAAAGGCAGCCGCTCAACCAACTGAGCCACCCAGGCGTCCCTAATATAGACATTTTATAATAGTAATAGTGAGGCCATTGCAGCTTTTTTGTTTATTATTGTTTAAAGATTTTATTTATTTATTTGACAGAGAGAGAGCGCATAAGCAGGGAGAGCAGAAGGGGGGAGAAGCCGACTTCCCACCAGGCAGGGAGCCCAATATAGGGCTTGATCCCAGGACCTTGGGATTGTGACTTGAGCTGAAGGCAGACGTTTAACTGACTGAGCCACCCAGGGGCCCCAGTGTTTTTGTGTATTTTTACTTTTTTTTTTAGATAAAAATATAATATATTTTTTATTAACATATAATGTATTATTTGCCCCAGGGTACATGTCTGTGAATCATCAGGCTTACACATTTCACAGCACTTACCATAGTACATACCCTCCCCAATGTCCATAACCCAGCCACCCTATCCCTACCCCCCACCCCCCAGCCACCCTCAGTTTGTTTCATGAGTTTAGGTCTCTTATGATTTGTTTCCTTCCTGATCTCATCTTGTTTCATTTCCCTCCCCCAAACCCCTCACAACCCCCCACCCTGCCTCTCAAATTCTTCATATCAGAGCGATCATATGATAATTGTCTTTCTCTGACTGACTTATTTCGCTTAGCATAATACCCTCTAGTTCCATCCACGTCATTGCAAATGGCAAGATTTTGTTTCTGTTGGTGGCTGCATAGTATTCCATTGTATATATATACCACATCTTCTTTATCCATTCATCTGTTGATGGACATCTAGGTTCTTTCCATAGTTTGGCTGTTGTGGACATTGCTGCTATAAACATTCGGGTGCACCTGCCCCTTCAGATCACTACATTTGTATCTTTAGGGTAAATACCCAGTAGTGCGATTGCTGAGTTGTAAGGTAGCTGTTTTTGTGTATTTTTAAAAAGATATTTTCTTAGTGGTTTTGAGGGGATTACTATTAACATCCTAAATTTGTAGCAATCTAATTTGAATTGATACCAACTTAGCTTCAGTAGTATACCAAAATTTTGCAAAAAGCTCCATTCCCCCAAAGTTGTTATTGCCACAAATTCTTTTTTTTTTTTATGATTTTATTTACTTGACAGAGACAGACAGCAAGAGAGGGAAACCAAGCAGGGGCAGAGAGAGAGGGAGAAGCAGGCTTTCCACTAAGCAGGGAGCCCTATGTGGGCCTTGATCCCAGGACCCCAGGATCATGACCTGAGCCAAAGGCAGATGCTTAACAACTGAGCCATCTAGGTGCCCCCACAAATTCTGTATTTATGCATTGTGTTCATTTACATAGGTATATTATTTTTTCATACAGTTATCTTTTAAATAATATAGGAAATAAAAAAAGGAGAGCAACAAATGAAAAAAAAAGGCCCACACAATAATACTAGCTTTTATTTTTATGTGTATAGTTACCTTTACTGGAGTTCTTTTAATCTTGGTAAGGCTTTAAAATACTGTCTAGCGTCCTCTCATTTCAATCTGAAGTAGACCCGTTAGTATTTCTTAAGGGCAGTCTATTCGTGGTGCACATGTCCAGCTTTCTGGGAATGTCTTAATTTCTCCTTCACTTTTGAAAGACAGTTTTGCTGAATATGGAATTTTTGGTTGACAGATTTTTCTTTCAGCCCTTTAAAACTATCATCCCACTCCCTTCTGGTCTCCCTGGTTTCTGATGAGAAATCTGTTCATTTTACTAAGGGTCTTTTATGCATGATGAATTTTTCTTTTGCTAATTTCAAGATTCTCTTTTTGTCATTGGCCTTAGACAAGTTAATTATAAAGTGTCTCAGTGTGGGTTTCTTCATGTTCATCCTTCTTGGAGTTTATTTAGTTTCTAGGAGATTTAGATTATTTTATTTTATTAAATTTGGGAAGTTTCAGCCACTGTGTCTTCAAATATTGTTTGCCTCTTTTTTCTCTCTTAATCTGGGATTCCTGTTATGCATATTTTAGTACTTTTGATGGTGTCTCATTCTCTCTCTTTTTTTTTTTTTTAATATTTTATTTATTTGAGAGAGAGAGAGAGAGAACATGAGATGGGAGAGGTCAGAGGGAGAAGCGGACTCCCTGCTCAGCAGGGGAAGATGTGGGACTAGATCCCGGGACTCCAGGATCATGATCTGAGCCAAAGGCAGTTGCTTAACCAACTGAGCCACCCAGGCGCCCATCATTCTCTTAAGCTCTATTAATTTTTCTGTTCTCTTTTTATTTCTTCTCCTCAGACTGGATAATTTCAGATGGCCTTATCTTTAAGTTTATTGCTTATTTCTTCTGCCTGCTGAAATCTGCTATTGAAGCCCTCTTGTAATTTTCATTTTGGTTATTGTACATTTCAACTCCAGAATTACTATTTGGTTCCTTTTTATAATTTCTTCTCTTTGTCAGTATTCTTTATTCTTTCATATGTTGTTGTCCCACTTTTTGTTAGCTCTTTGTCCATGGTGTCCAATAACTCTGAGAATATTTAAGACAGTTGATTTGGAGTCTGTGGTTGGTTCAGTGCCTGTGATTCCCTCAGGGAAAATTTATGTTCATTTTTTTCTGTGAATGGGTCATACTTTGCTGTTTCTTTGCATGTTCTGTAACTTTTTGTTGAAAATTAACATTTTGATTATAATGTGATAACTCTGGAAATCAGAATCTTTTCTCTCCCTAATTTATCTTTTTATGGCTTGCTGTGGGCTATAGTTGTTTGGTTATTGACTTTTCTAAATTATTTTTTTAAGTCTGTGTTCTTAATATGTGGTCTCTGAAGTCTAGCTTCCTTTAGAGCTGTGTTCAGCTAGAGATTTATTAGAAAATTTCTTGAATGCCAGGAGAGAGAAGAAACAAGAAAAGAAAAGGGACTCTCCTGGTTTTTACAAAGTTTTTCTGCGCTGGGACATTCCTTCAACACTTAGCCGGGCCATGTAGAACTCTGCCTTAGCCTTTCCTTCCTATTTGCTCTTAGCTTAGAGATCAGAGAGGTGAAAGCTTCAGGTCTTTGCAGGTATCTTCTGGGCATAAGTCTTGCCCTGGTCATGAATACAGCTTTTTAAATCTCCCAGTATACTCAGGCACTTTGAATGCCCTAATTTCTGAGCAAAACTATCCCCAGATTTTCCTGTGAGGTCTTTAGCACTCTATCCTATGCTTCAACTATAATCTTTTCCCCCAAGCAGTCATTCAAGCAACGTTTGTTAAAAAGACTCTCCTTTCCTCACTGAATTATATCGGCACCTTTTTAAAAATTAGTTGACCATAAATGAGTGGGACTATTTCTGGATTCTATTTTGTCTCATTGCTGTATTTTTTACCCTAATAAACACTACACAGTCTTAATTACTGTAGCTTATAGTAAATTTAGAGGTCAGATCAGGTAAGCCCTTCAGTTTTATCTTACTTTTTCCAAGATTGTCTTGGCTGTTCTTTACATTTCAACATAGGTTTTAGAATCAGCCTTTTGAGTTTTACAAAAACAGTCTTCTGGAATTTTGTTTGGGCTTGCACAGAATATATAGATCAATTTTTGGGAAACTAAACAGTATTATTATTCAGTTCATGAATATGGCATGTCTTCATTTGTTTCAGTCTTTGTCTCAGTGATGTTGTAGAGTTTTCAATGTAGAAGTCTTCTATTTATGTTGTTTCTTAGGCATCTGATTTTTAATTTTTTTTAATTTTTTAAATTTTTTATTAACATATAATGTATTATTTGCCCCAGGGGGCATCTGATTTTTTAAAAAGATTTTATTTATTAGAGAGACAGAGCATGAGTGGGGGAAAGGGTAGAGGGAGAGGAAGAAAGACAAGCAGACTCCCTGCTGAGCTCAGAGCCTGACACTGCCTAATCCCAGGACCCTCGGATCTGAGCCAAAGTCAGATGCTTAACTGACTGAGCCACCCAGGCACCCCTGCATTTGATTTTTGTGATGCTTAAATGCTTATTTAAGTTTAATTTCAGTTTGCAGTTTGTCATTAGATACAACTTACTTTTTTACTGTGGTAAAATATACATGACATAAAATTTTCCATCTTACCTATTTTTAAGAGTACATTTCTATGGGGTTAAATACATCCACATTGTTGTTTTTTTTTTTAAGATTTTATTTATTCATTTGAGAGACAGGGAAAGTGAGAGAGAGCATGAGAGGAGAGAACGTTAGAGGAAGAAGCAGACTCCCTGTGGAGCTGGGAGCCCGATGTGAGACTCGATCCCGGAACTCAAGGATCATGACCTGAGCCGAAGGCAGTCGCTCAACCAACTGAGCCACCCAGGCGCCCCAATTCACATTGTTAAATAACCATTGCCACCATCCATCTCCAAATCTGTTTCATCTCCTCCACCTGACTCTGTACCCATTAAACACTAACTTCCCATTCCCTCCTCCCCCTCTCCCTGGAAAACACCATTCTACTTTCTGTCTCTTTGAATTTGACTACTTTAGAACTTTTATATAAGAGGAATCATACAGTGTTTGTTCTTTTGTGACTGGCTTATTTCATTTAGCATTATGTCCTCAGGGCTCATTCATATTGTAAATTATGTCAAAATTTCCTTCTTTTTTGAAGGTGGAATAACATTCCGTATGTGCTACATTTTGTTTAGGCATTCATCTATCAGTGGACACTTGAGTTGCTTCCAACTATTAGCTATTGCGAATATGTTACTATGACCATGTGTGTATCAGTATCTGTTGAATTTCTCCTTTCACTTCTTTTGGGTATATACCCAGAACTGGACTTGCTGGGTCATATGGTAATTCTATTTTTAACATTTTGAGAATTGCCATACCATTTTCTACAACAGCTGTACCATTTGCATTCCTCCCAGCAATGCACAAATGTTCGGATTTCTCCACATCCTTGCCAACACTTGTTATTTTGGTTTTTTGTTTCTTAATAAAAGTCATCCTAATGGGTATGGAGTGGTATCTCATTGTGGTTTTGATTTGCATTTCCCTAATGACTAGTGGCATTGCACGTCTTTTCCTGCCCTTGTTGGCCATTTGTATATCTTCTGTGGATAATTGACTTTGGACATGACTGTTCTAAACTCATGTATTCAAGTAGTTTTTTGGGTAGATTCTTTATGACTTCCTATGTACATAATCAGGCTGCTTAAAAATAGAGATAACCTTAGTACTTTGTTCTAATTATTATGCTTTTTATTTGTTTATTAATTTATTACTTTTTAAAGATTTTATTTACTTATTTGACAGAGAGAGACGCAGTGAGCGAGAGAGGGAACACAAGCAGGGGAGTGGGAGAGGGAGAAGCAGACTCCCTGCTGAGCCGGGAGCTCAGTGCAGGGCTCGATCTCAGGACCCTGGGATCATGACCCAAGTCGAAGGCAGACGCTTAATGACTGAGCCCCAGGAGCCCCAGGCGCTCCTATGCCTTTTATTTTTTATTAACAGACTTTCCTTTTAGAGCAGTTTTAGGTATGGAAAAATTGAGCAGAAAGTAGAGTTCCCATGGGCTCTCTGCACCACCCCATCCTGCTGCACAGTTTAACTTATTAACATCGTGCATTGGTGTGGTACATTTATTATAATTGACTGAAGTCCATAAAGTCCATAATTTACATTAAAGTTCATTTTGTGTATGCAGCTCTATGGTTTTTGTCAAATATATAATTTCATGTATCTGCATTTATACTATCATACACAGTAGTTCTAATACCATAAAACTCTCCTGTTCTTCACCTGTTCATCCCTCATTCCCTCCACCAAACACCGGCCAACGATTTACTCTCTCTAGAGTTTGCCTTCTCCAGAATGTCGTATAGTTGGAACCATGTAATACCTAGCCTTTCCAGACCACTGTCACTTCAAAATATCCATTTAAGTTTCCTCCATGTCTTTTTCGTGGCTTGAGAGCTCATTTGTTTTCTCACTAAATATTTCATTGTGGGGTGGCTGTACTGCAGGAAGTCTCTCAGTTCCCCCACTGGAAGGACTTCATGGTCGCTTTCAACTTTTGACAATTGCGAATACAACTGTTGTAAACATTCTTACTCAGGTTTTTGTGTAGACACTTTTTCAACTCGTTTGAGTGAATTCGAAGAAGCTCAGTTGCTGGATCCTATGGGGAAGCCTTCTTTAGTTTTGTATTGAACCGCTACACGGTCTCCCGGACTGGCTGCGCCATTTTGCATTCCCACCAGCACCGAGTGAGAGTTCCTGTTGCTTCACATCTTTGCCAGCATTTGGTGCTTTCAGTGTTTTTGGACTCTAGACTTCCTAAGAATAGATGTATGGGGTGATTTCATTTTTGATTTCCAATTCTGTAATAACATATGATGTGGCACACCTTTTCACAGGCCAATTTGCCATCCGTGCATCATCTGCTTGGAACTCTACTTAATTTTTAATGAGTTGTTCATCTGGTTAGTGTTGAGTTTTCAGGGTCCTTTGTCTTTTTTAGATAACCAATCTTTATTAGATGGGTCTTTTGCAAATATTTTCTTCCAGTCTGAGGCTTGTCTTCTAATTCTCTCCTCAGTGTCTTTTGTGGAACGGAAGTTTTTATTTTAATGAAGTGTAGCTTGCCGGTTATTTCTTTCATGGTTCTGGGAGTATTATACTTATTTGATCCATTTTGATTTAATTTTTGTGATGGGTGTGAGGTCTATCTCTAGCTTCACCTTTTTTTTTTTAATAACAACATCATTCATTGTAAAAACTTTCTCCATGGAATTGCCTTGGCTCATTTTTCCAAGTTCAGTTGACTGTATTTGTGTGCGCCTATTTCTGGGCTCTCTCTTCGGTTCCATTGATCTACTTGTCTGTTCTTTCAACAATACCGCACTGTCTTGATTACTGTAGCTTTACTGTAAATCTTGAAATGGCACAGCGCCATCTCATTTTGGGCTTGCCACGTGGGACAGAGAAAAGCAGAACACAAGGCAGGATGGAGACCCTGAATGGTGCGATCAGAGCTGAGGTTGGAGATGTGTTCTGTGAGGGGCTTGAGAGCATCGAGTTGGGATCCTTGGAGCAAGGAGATGAAATGCCACCTGGGAGTCCTGTTTCAGGGCTGGAAGGGACCAGAAGGGGATGGGCCCTCACTTGCTGAACTGTCTTCTTAGGGAAGTATGCTGGACCAGTCTGAGGGTCAAAAGATTTCTTTGTTGGTGAGGCCTAAGACACCTATCTCTTGAGGACGCAGGGTCACCTGGGGAAAAAGCAAGAATGGGGATATCGAGTCCCCCAGAGTGCCCTCAGGCCCCCTGCTGCCCCAAGGCTGCCAGCATCACCGCCCCCCACCCCCAGCCTCACTTCTGGTATTGCAGTGTATTCGCAGGGAGAGCTCCTTGGCAGCCCAATTCTCAATGGCTGTGGGGAAGAGAAGGGAGGGTCTGTGATGTTCCCGGAGGGTGTGTGCCTCTGAAGGCCCCGCCTACAGTTTCACCTCTGCAAGGAGCTATGGGTGGTGGCACCCGTCCAGGCCAGCTCTGGTGGACCTGGCTGCTAACGGGGTCCTGTCTGTGCACGCCCATCCTGCGGCTCATTCACCTCCTCTGCCTGCGGCTGGGAAGGACTCAGTCACTTAAGCAGCTGCCTTCGGCTCAGGTCTTGATCCCAGGGTCCTGAGATCGAGCCCCGCATCAGGCTCCCTATTCGGCAGGGAGCCTGCTTCTCCCTTTCCCTCTGCCTGCCGCTCTGCCTGCTTGTTCTCTCTCCCTCTCTTTCTCTCTCTCTCTCTCTCTGTCAAATAGATAAATAAAATCTTAAAAACAACAACAAAAAACTCGATGGTTTCCAAATCGTGGCTGCACCTTGAGTTCCAATGCCCCGGCCTCTCCCCAGACCACTTACAGCAGAATCTGTGAGCAGGCCCCGGCATTGGTGTGTTTGGAGTCCCAGCGGATTCCAATGTCTAATGTAGGTTGAGAATCAGAGACCTCGAGTCTTGCCAACCTCGGATTTAACTACCTCTCGCTGCAGGGGTGGCGCCTGCAGGCAGAGTCAGGCAGAATTCTGTCCTGCTCGGCATGCGGACCTAACTAGGCTCCTACCACTCAGTCCTGCAGGGTGGGCACGTGAGAGCCCCGTGCAAAGCTCCTGAAGGGGCTCCTTTGGAAGAGCAGGGTACCGGCTGCGTCATTGCCGCCTGCAGCTACTGAAAGCGGTGGGTCTCAGACTGGTTCCTGAATCCCCACACTTGCCACCCCTGTTCCGGAAACCTCTGCCCTGAGCCCCAAACACACGCCTGCACCCCAAAACACAGCCCTGAGGAGAAGGAAAGCCTTACCCAGCTGCCAGGGCCAGGGGGACCTCGGACTTCTGTGCACCTCCCCAGCTGGTCCTCCCACCCTCGGGCAAAGCCACCCATCACAGACCCCTCGGGAGGGTCACAAGCCTCAGGCTTCTGGGAGGCAGCTTCCGAGACAAACGTCTGAGGGACCTTGAACATCAAAGCAGAGGCTGTGAGAGAGAGACTGGTACACAGAGGGCTGAGGCTAGATGCCCCGTGTTAGTAGGAGATTCAGCCCGCGGGGGCCCCTCGGCACCCCCTTGAGGCCGCCTTGCGGAGGCTGTGGCAGCCAGCCTGTGGGAGAGTTGGGACTGATACAGAGGATCTTGGGGGGATGCCAGAACAGCTGCTTCTGAGGATATGGTAAAATTTAGAGGTTGATCCCCAAACCAATGACTTCCAGTGGCCTAGGGACAGCCCTTCCCCCTGCCCACCCCTGGACTCCCTCCACTTGTTTCCTCACCCCCATCTTCTGGGGCTTTCTCTCCCCTCCCCCACCACACCTGGTTCTCCCCGGAAGTGGCCAACAGAGGGGAGGGAAGCCTCGTCTCAGCCCCTGGGGCCGGAGCAGCCCGCACAGCTGCTCCTCCTCAGTCCTGGCCCGGCCCTCCCCAGGGTTGGCTCCGGCGGACTAGCCCCCAGGAAGGCACAGCGCCTGGCCGGCTGTTTGCTCAGCTGGGTGCCCTGTCCTCCCGGCTCCCCGCCAAGCCTGCGCTGGCCCCCAGGGCCCTGCCCGGCACAGGGCTGTGGAATCCTGGCTTTCCCAGCTGGCTCCGGCTGCAGCCTTAACTCTCCGGTGTCCTACCCTGAATGGAGAAGCCAGGGGAGGGGCTGCTGAAAAATTAAACCCAGTGCAGAGCCCTGTCGTGGAGCTGGGATCAGGCTGGCCGACGCATCAGAGCCCATCCTGGGCCGTGGGGTGTCTTCAGGGTGCAAGATGGCTCAGGTTTGCAGTAGGTGCCGGGGTCTAGGGTGGCGTGCCCTGGGATGGGCTCTAGACCATGACTTAGGGGCGGATCCCTCTTTTATGGGTCTGATTTCCAAAGGGCAAGACTGCAGTCAGTAAGTGTCTTTATTGGAAGAGAGATCCAGTCTCCTTGGCTCTGCTAGCTGCCTAGGTCAAGAGGATTTCGATGTCAAGCTCCAGCCGGCTGGCTTTGACCTCATAGCGGCCCCGGATCAGGCCCCGGGTTTGGCTGGTATGCCAGCGCCAGTGAGACTGGATGACGCAGGCCGCCTGGCGCGCCTGGAGAAACCGCCTGCGGGCCTGCCACATTCGGACCTGCGCCTGCACCTTCACCACTGCCCACTCCTGGCAGGTGTAGAGTCTTAGCGCCAGGCGCCGTCTCTGCTCCAGCATCTTGGCCTGCACCGACCTCCACCAGCACTGGATGACCCAGGCCCTGAGAGCCGCGTGCAGTAGCGACCGGCGCACCGCGTTGCCACGCCACCACGACTGAATCTTTATGGCTGCCTTCTCTGACTGATCGGGGGAGGGAAGAACACGGAGATGCTCAGTGGGGCGCCCTCCCCTTGCTGTACCCATCTGTGGGGCTGGGAAGAAGGGGGGCCCGGCCCAAGCGGCCCTGCCCCCTCATTTCCAGGCCCATCCCTCTTATTTCCAGTCTCCCACTCATTGGAAGTCATTGCTCGTCATCTGCGGGGCAGACCCCTGCCAGGCGGGCCTTACTCACATTTTCTGTGTCCATGGCCCTGGTCTTCATAGTCCACTCGTCGGCCAGTTAGGACACCTGAGTCTTTAGCCCCGCCCTCAACTGTTAGTCACCCCCCTCATTAGACTCCGCCCACCTACACACAAGGCTCCCCCTCCTCGGGTCCTGTCCGTACACATTTTTGCCACATCTCTCTCCTCTCGCCTCTTGTTCGTGTCTCCTTACAGATTGCCCAGTCCCCTCATTTGATGGTTCCCATCATTTGGGGGGCCTGCCCTTATCTCTTGCTTGCCGTGTATTTCTCAGACCCCAGTGGCATCCTAAGTCCTGATCTTTCTATGCCTTCTGGTCACTTCCTTCTGCTCCTGCTGGTGGCAGCAAAGAGAGGGGCACACAACTCTAACCCATAGCCGGCTTGGATTTCCAGAAGCTCAAGCGGCAGAGCCCGTGAAAGGGCCACCAAGCACCCTGTTCTCGGGCGAGTATGATTCCATGTAAAATTTGGGAAAGCAAGGTCCCTTAGCTGCAACTGGAGAGGACCTCTGTCTTCGCCTCTCTGACGCCCTTCTATTGGCTGGCGTGGAACGGGCTGCAGCCTCTTTCGGGACATGACTAAGAAGGGGCATACTTAGTTTGGGTTAAGGGAGGCAGATTTATGGGGTTCACAGTCACTCCTGGGAATAGACATGTCCTCGCCAGCCATTCCACTAGAGATGGCTTCCTGGAGGTCTCCTGCCTGTTACCGTGCCATGGGACTTTGGGGGGAGACAGGGTGCTACGGTGATAGGAAGGATATGAACGTGTCCCCCAGCGCCTGGCCCCAGAAGTAGGTGGGCGGGGGGAGGAAAAGGGAGGTTTGAAAAGCGTGGAGACAAGAGCTAGTCTGTAGAAAGTTCTTGTTATCAGATGTGTAAAACCATAAATGGAAGATTCTGTTCTCACCGACGCCTGATGAAAACTGAAGTTCTGTCTTGTCGGGAATATACTTGATAACGCAGTGAGACAATTATAAAGCATACCATACTTTTTTTCTTATTTCGGTGTGAATTTCGTGAAAGAGAATTGGTCAGAATTCCTGTGATTTCAAGGCAGCAGCTAGGAGAGCTACTATGAACGGTGTGTAAGGCAGCATGAGAAATCGCATTTTATGCATCTGGACCATCCAAAATAAATACGTTATTTATAAAAAATGATATTGCAAAATCATCATATGAAGAAGTACTCAGGTTTGATGCAAAAAAATGCTGTGAAACCATGATAGAGGCGGAACAGCAACTTAATATAAGCACTACGTTACGCTTTGGTATTTGCCGACTTTTGAAAATTTACGATTGGTTGTGATTTCTTTATTTGTCCTACATATTTGCTTGCCTAATTTTAAGCCTGTAATTTTGCATTCTTTTTCTTAAAGTAGGCCTTCCACATTATGTAAGCTTCAGGTCCCACAAAACCTGGCTCTGCCCTGCCTTGTGCAGCCTGGCCTCCTGGGAGCTCAGGGAAAGCTGTGTTTCTAGGATTCAGAGTCAGGACGGGAAGTGCAGACGCAGATGATGCAGAGATGCTGGGAGTCCTTCGGGGTTTGGAAGGCCATTCTGGCTCTGGCTTTAGCATGTGTCCTAGCATTCATTTTCAGCATGCGGGTTTGCTGGGGGCCCGCTGCTTGTTGGGCTGTGCACTGTCTGTGGCTCCTGGTTTCGTGTATTTGAGGCCCCGCCTGATCACTTGTTCTCATGGCCATAGCACTGGCCGTTGGGGTGTCTCACAGGTTCTGACCTTATTGTCAACCACACAGCCACTTTTGCATCATGTTAAAAGGCCAATAGGCAGCAGACCCTATTGCTTCCTTTAATGACTGTCAGTCTGGGTGAGCAGAGCGCTCGTGTCAGTCTCTCGAAGGCCCCTATCGCTGCACTGATCCCATCAGACGTCCATTCACTCCCAGCCCAGTCCGCCAGACTGTGCAGAAGGGATCTGCAGGCTTGGGCTGGGGCCCGTGCTCTGAGGCTCAGTCCATCTGGGCCAGGATGCCATGGTCAAGATGCCAGATTCCACTTTTCCTTGTGGATCTCTCTCTTACTCCCAACTCTGGCCTGGTTGGGTTGTTGCCAGAATATTCTGGCTTTGTCTCCTGCCTAGAAGTCCCTAGAAAAACCTGCTTGTCCCTTTCATGTTCACACTTTTGCAGGTATTCACAGAGTGGCCTCAGATGGGGCCGAGGGGTCAGATCGCAGAGCACAAGACTTGGCCTCTGTTTCATCAGTTCTCCCCTCCCCAGCTGCCAGCTCTCTTCTGCTTGAATTCTCGTTCTGATTATAAATATGGTGTACCTGTTGCTCAAATTTCAAATAATGCAGAAACCTATAAGGTGGAAAGTGAATGTCCCATGAAATCTGCCCCCCAAGCTCTTCCTCCAGAATTTATACCACGAACAGACTAACTTAAATTTTCTAGTAAAAATAATCCATTCATTTATTTTTAAGATTTTACTTAATTATTTGAGAGAGAGAGAGAGCACATTGGAGTGGAGGAGCAGAGGGAGAGGGAGAAGCAGGCTCCCTGCTGAGCAGGGAGCCCACTGTGGGGCTCGATCCCAACCAAGACCCTGGGATCATGATTTGAGCCAAAGGCAGATGCTTAACCTAATAAGCCACACAGGCGCCCCCAAAATCATTTATTTTTAATTCATACATTTGAAGCCGAAATGTCCCTCGGCAATCCTCTTTTACATTATTACTGCTCCCTGCTTGGAAGACATCCTGGACGATGAGTTATGCCTTTATAGACACATTACATCCACATACCTAAAGAAATCTAAAATTGTTTTGGGTGTTTTTATGTATCTTTCTAAGTTGATTGAGATAAATAAAATCACAGAACATAACATTGATCATTTACCTGTTTTAAAGTGTATAATCGAGTGGCTTTTAGTGCGCACGCCGTGCTAAACAACCGTCGCCGCTATCTACTTCCAGTTTCTGTCTTCCACTTGTTTTAATTCTAATTTTGTCCCCCCAGACAGAAACCATGTGGCCATTACACTCACTCCCCATTACCCTCCTGTCACCCCAGGCCCTGGCGACCGCGAATCCACTATTAGTCTCTGTGGATGTGGCCCTATCCTGGACGGTGCGTATAAATGGAATCAGAGAGCACATGCTTGGTAGGACTGGCTTCTTTCACTCAGTATGCGTTCCAGATTTGTCCGTGGTCTATACAGCACGTGTCAGTCCTTCATTCCTTTCTATGGCTGAATACTATCCCGCTGCACGGACGGACCACATTTTATGTATCCATTCATCAACTGGCAGGTATCTGAGTGATTTTCCCTCTTTGGTGGTTGTGAGTACTATTGCTCTGAGCGTTTGTGTACAAGTATTGGTTTGAACACCTGTTTTCAGTGCTTTTAGTTACACGCCCCGGAGCGGAATTGCAGGGCCATGTGGGAATTCTGTGTTTAACCCTTTGAGGAGCCACCAGACTATTTTCCGCAGCAGCCACGCTATTGTACATTCCCACGTCTCCACACGCTCGCCAACGTGTGGAGACTCGTTATTTCCCGTTTTCAAAAATTATAGCATCTCCTTTGGGGTTATGGTTTGCATTTCCCTACAATAAATGATGTTGAACGCCTTTTCATGGACTCTTGGGGGCATTTCTGTGTTTTTGGAGAAATGTCTATTCACGGGCACCTGGGTGGCTTAGTGGGTTAAAGCCTCTGCCTTCGGCTCAGGTCATGATCTCAGGGTCCTGGGATCGAGCCCCGCATCGGGCTCTCTGCTCGGCAGGGAGCCTGTTTCTCCCTCTTTCTCTGCCTGCCTCTCTGCCTACTTGTGATCTGTTGTTGCTCTCTGTCAAATAAAAAATAAATAAGTAAATCTTTAAATAAAATCTTTTAAAAAAATATTTTCACCCATTTTGCAAGTTCTTTTTTCACTTCCCTCATTAATGTCTTTTGGTGCAAGACAGTTCCTAATTTTGATGACATCCAATTCATCTTATTTTTCTTCTATCGTTTGTTCTTTGGTGTCATAGCTAAGAATCCACTGCCAAATCCAAAGGTCATGAGTATGACTCCTGTGTTTTCTTCTAAGAGTTTTATAGTTTTGTTTATCACCTTTAGGACTTCCAATTATGAGTTAATACTTGTATATGCTGGGAGATAAGAATCCAACACCATGCCTTTGCAGGAGGTTACCCAGTTGTCCAGGGACCATTCGTTGAAGAGATTATTCTTTCCCCCGAGTCTTGGTAGCTATGTTGAAAATCAGTTGAACAGAGAGCTATAGGTTTATTTCTGGTCTTTCATTTCTAATCCATTGATCTACATGTCTATCTTTATAGCAGTACCATACCATTTAATTACTGTAGCTTTGCAGTAAGTTTTCAAATTAAGAAGTTTGTGTCCTCCCACTTTTATCTTTTTTCAAGATTGTTTTGGTTATTCTGAGACCTTTGCAATTCCATATGAACTTGAAGATTAGCTTTCCACTGCCGTAAAAAAAAAAAAAAAAAAAAAAGGCAGGGGGAATGAAAAGGATAGTGTTGACTCTGTAAAGCAATTTGGGGAATATTAAGTCTTCTGACCCATGAACACAGACTATCTTGCCATGTATTTAGGTCTCCTTTAATTTCTTTAAACAATGTTTTACAGTTTTAAGTGCACAAGTCCTGTGCCTGTTTGATTAAATTTATTCCTGAGGATTTCTATTCTTCTTGATGCTACTATAAATCTAATTGTTTCCTTAATTTCATTTCTGAATTTTCCATTGCTGGTGTATAGAATACAAATGATTATCGTGTGTTTATTTTGTATGTCGCAACTTTGCTAAATTAGTTTATTAGCTATAATAATTTTTTGGTGGATTCTTTAGCATTTTCTCGATGTAAGATCGTGTCATCTGCAGGTTTTACTTCTACTTTTCCAGTTTGGATGCATTCTGGTTCTCTTTCTTGCTTTATTGCCTTGGTTAAAACTTCCAGTACAATGTTGAATAGCAGTGATGAAAGTAGATATCTTTGTCCATTCCTCATCTTAGAGAAAAAGCTTTGTCTTTTGCCATTAAGTGTGATGTCATTTGTGGGTTTTTCATAGCTGCCCTTTATCAGGTTGAGAACTTCCTTCTATTCCTAGTTTATTGGATTTTTTCTTTTTTACCATGAAGGGCTATTAGATTTTGTCAAATTCTTTTTCTGTATCAATTGAAATGATCATGTGATTTCCCCCCTTTATTCTATTAACGTAGATTTTCATATGCATTCCTGGGATAAATCCCGTTAGGTCATGGCATACAATCCTTTAAATATGCTCTTGGATTTGATTCCTAGTATTTTGCTAAACTTTCTGCATCACACTCATGATTGTTACTGGTCTTTAAGTTGGTTTTTTTTTTTTCTTATGATCTTACAGTTTCTTCATCTGGCATTGGTGTTATGTCAATACTGGCCTCAAAGAATGAGTTAGGAAGCATTCCCTTCTCTTCACTTTTTGGGAAGCATGTTCGAACGAATGTTATCAGTTCTTTAATGTTTGATAAAATTCACCAATGAAGTTGACTGGTCCTGGACTTCTCTTTATTGGAAATGTTTACATTATTGCTTTAATCTCTTCTTCTGTCAGTTTTGGTTCTTTGTGTGTGTTTAGGAATTTGCCTATTTCACCTTGGCTATCTAATTTGCTGGCATACAGTTGTTTATAAGATCCTTTTTTTTAAGATTTTATTTATTTATTAGAGAGAGAGAGAGAGCACAAGCAGGCAGAGAGGCAGGCAGAGAGAGAGGGGGAAGCAGGCTTCCCGCTGAGCAGAGAGCCTGATGCAGGGCTCGATCCCAGGACCCTGAGATCATGACCTGAGCCGAAGGCAGAGGTTTAACCCACTGAGCCACCCAGGCGCCCCTGTTTATAAGATTCTCTTATGATACTTTTTATTTTATAAGGTCCCCACTTTCATTCCTGATTTTAGTAAATTGAGTCTTCTCTTTTCATTTGTTCAGTCTAGCCAAGAGTTTGTCAATTCTGTTGGTCTTTTTAGAGAATCAACTTTATTTTTATTGATCCATTGTTTTTCTTCTTCTTTTTTTTTTAAAGATTTATTTATTTATTTGAGAGAAAGAGAGAGAGCATGAACGGGAGGGGCAGAGGCTCTTGAGAGGGAGAGAGAATCCCAAGCAGACTCCATGCCAAACATGGAGCCCAACTCCAGGCTTGATCTTGCAACCCTGAGGTCATGACCCAAGCCAAAAGCAAGAGTCAGATGTTTAACCGGCTGAGCTACATAGGTACCCCTGTTGTTTTTCTATTTTCTATTTTGTTCATTTCAGCTCTAATATTTATTATTTCTGTCCTTCTGCTTTCTTTGCATTTAGTTTGCTCTTCTTTTTTCTAGTTTTTTGAAGTGGAAGTTTACTAATTTGAAATACTTTTTTTCAAAAGTTTATTTAAGTAATCTCTACCTTGAACATGGGACTTGAACTTATGACCCTGAGATCAAGAGTCACACATTCTTCCAACTGAGTCAGCCAGGTGCCCCGAGATACTTTTTTTTTTTTTTTTTTTAGATTTTTTTTATTTTTTATTTTTTTATTTAAGAGACAGAGAAAGTGAGAGAGAGCAGGAGAGGAGAGAAGGTCAGAGGAAGAAGCAGACTCCCTGCGGAGCTGGGAGCCCGATGCGGCACTCGATCCCGGAACTCAAGGATCATGACCTGAGCCAAAGGCAGCTACTCAACCAACTGAGCCACCCAGGCGCCCGATACTTCTTCTTTTTTAATGGAAGGATTTATAGCTATAAATTTCCCTCTGAGCACCACCCCTCATTTGTGGAAGTTGTGGGATTTTTTTTTAATCATATAAAGGTATTTTCTAATTTTTCTTGTGACTTCTTTTTGACCCATTAGTCATTTAAAAGTGGTTTGTTTTTCTTTTGTTTTTTAAGGATCTTTTTTATTTATTTAGAGAGAGTGTGCATGTGCATGAGCTGGGGGAGGGGCAGAGGGAGAGAGAAAGAGAAACTCAAGCAGACTCTGAGCTGAGCACCAAGCCGGTTGCAGGGCTCGATCTCATGACCCTGAGATCATGACCTGAGCCAAAATTAAGAGTCAGATGTTTAACTGACTGAGACACCCAGACACCCTTAAAAGTGTGTTTTTGATTTCCATAAAGTGGTTAATTTTCCAGATTTCCTTCTATTACAAATGATTACTTTTTATTAATATTCTGCTATTCATGTTTATTTCTATCATCATTCCTCTGTGGCCAGAGAAGATACTCTGTATGGTTTCAGTCTTTCTCAATTTTTTGAGACTTGTTTTGTGGCCTAACATATGATCTGTCCTGAAGAATGTTTTTTTTTGTCCTGAAGAATGTTTAACGTGCCCTCGAGCAGAATGTTCTGCCGTTGTCGGGTGCGGTGTTGTATAGAGGTCTGTCAGGTCTGGTTGCTCTATAGTGATGTCCACATCATCCATTTCCTTGTCCATCTTCCGTCTAACTGATCTATTGATTAGTCTCCAGCTGTTATTGTTGAACTTCCCATTTCTCCCATGATTTGTGTCAGGTTTTGCTTCCTGTATTTTGGTGCTCTCGTTATGCACCTATGTGTTTATAATTATTACATATTCTTGATAGATTGACCCTTGTATCACTATATAATGTCCGTTTTGTCTCTTGTACACTTTTTGTCCTAAAGCCTACTGCGTCTGATTTAGTATATCTACCCAAATCTCTTTTGGTATATGGTTTGCCTGGGATATCTTTTTCCATCCTTCCACTTGCAACTTGGTGGGTTCTTGGATGCGAAGAGAATGTCTTGTGGACACAATATAGTTGGACCGTGTGTTTTTTGTTTTTAATTTTAGAGAGGGAGAATGGGGGAGGGACAGAAGGAGAGGATCTTAAGCAGGCTCAATGCCCAGTGCAGAGCCTGGCATGGGACTTGAACTCAAAACTCTGAGGTCGTGACTTGAGCCGAAATCGAAAGTGTTAGATTTTCTAGGTTACCATTTTGGTTCCTTTCTTATTTCCTTTGTTATATATTTTAAAATTTTTTTTAGTGTCACTCTGAAGATTACGGTTAGCATCTTAAATTACAACAACCTAGTCAAGTTAATATAATTTAGTTTCAATAGTATATGAAAATGTTGGTCCTATATTGCTTCACCCTTTCTTACTTTGTTTTTGTCCTTACACTTTCATTTATTCTTTTTTTTTTTTAAAGATTTTATTTATTTATTAGAGTGAGAGAGACTGAGAATGAGAGGGGAGAAGGTCAGAGGGAGAAGCAGACTTCCCACAGAGCCGGGAGTCCGATATGGGACTCGATCCCGGGACTCCGGGATCATGACCTGAGCCGAACGCAGTCGCCCAACCAACTGAGCCACCCAGGCGCCCAACTTTCATTTATTCTTAAGTATTTAGTAGTTTGTTGTTATTGTTGTGGATGGAATGTTTTATCCAACCCAATTTCCATTTGGTTACTATTAATACAAACAAACACCACTGATTTCTATATATTTATTTTATATCAGGCCACATACCAGATTTTCTATTACTTCTCATTGATTGCTTTTTCTCATTAGATTCTCTTGGATTTTCTAGGTATATGATCATAGCAGCAGCAGAAAGAAATAATTTTTATTTCCTTTTCAAAATTTATACTGATTCTCCCAATCTATTGCATTTATTGTTACCAAAATACTGTGTATAATAGGAATGATAGAAGACATCCCTGTTAGATTCCTGATTTTACTGGTAATAGTCTTCTTTCCCCCCACCATTTAGAATGCTGTTGGCCTCAAACAAAACAAAATAAGTTTTCATCAGTTTTAAGTCGTTTCTTCCTATTCCCGTTTTACCCAGAGTGTTATTAAGATCAGCTGCTGTACTTTATAAGAATCCTTTTTAGCATATATTGATTTGATCAAAAGGCTGTTCATTATTCCTTTAAATTGTTCACTAAGGACATATGCTAATTCTTCCTCATAGGGAGCCATTCCTAGAATAAACTTTATTTAATCTTATTGTATTATTCTTGTGACATATTGCTGGATTCTATCAGTAATGTTTGATTTTACATTTTGACATCTATAATGATGGTCATTGGTCAGCCAGCTACTGCTTCCCCTCCCCCCACCCCCCATGACCAGTTCAAGTCTGACCCTGTGCCCATTTCGGTACAGCCTAAGAATGGGTTTCACATTTTTAAATGGTTGAGGGGAAAAAAACCAGTCAGAAGAAGAATCATATTTTGTGACACTTGAAAATTATATCAAATTCAAATTTCAGTGTCCATAATAAAGATTTATTGGAACACTACACCACACTCATCTATTTGCATAATGTCTGTGGCTCCCTTTGGGCTCCAACACAGAGCTGAGTAATTGCAGCAGACACCGTATGGCCTGCAAACCTTAAATATAGACTCTTTGGCTCTTTACAGGAAAAGTTTGCCAACCCTGGTCTATCTAGCTTTCTTTATGGGGCCTATATTTATCAGATTTGGTGTTAATGTTAAGTTGGCTTCATGAAATGAATTGGAGACTTTTCCCTCTTTTCTTCTGTTATGTGGAATCATTTAAATAGATTTGGAATTGTCACCTTTGTAAATGTTAAATAAGACTCAGCCATGAAACCATCTGGTTCCCAGGCAATATTTAATACATAATAAATATAATCTTCTGTGGTAATTGATCTGTTCAAGTTTTCAACTTTTCTTGGGCTGATTTTGATAATTTATATTTTCCTAGGAAATCATCCATTTCTTCAATAGTTTCAAATTTGGTTAGCCATAAAATTGCACAGAATATTCTCCAAATAATTTTAATTTTCCTTACATCTGTAATCATGTCCTCAGCTCTCATTTCCTATCTTGTGTATTTTTACCCTCTCTCTTAAAAAAAAAAAATCTGGCTCATAGAAGTTTATCTATCTTATTAGTCTTTTTCAAATAACAGCTTTTAGGCTGTTTTTTTCTTTCCTGTGATTTTTTTTTAAGGGGGGAAGGTTTCTGTTTCAGCAATTTGAACTTTTCTTTGTATTATTATCTTGTTTCAGGTGTGATACACACACACATACACACAATGGAATATTATGTAGCCATCAAAAAACCAAAATCTTCCCATTTGCAACGACATGGTTAGAACTAGAGGCTATTATGCTAAGCGAAATAAGTCAGTCGGAGAAAGATAATTATCATATGATCTCACTGGTATTAGGAATTTGAGAAACAAGACAGAGGATCATAGGGGAAGGGAGGGAAAAATGAAACAAGACGAAACCAGAGAAGGAGACAAACCATAAGAGACACTTAATCTCAGGAAACAAGCTGAGGGCGGCTGAGGGGAGGAGGGCGGCTGGGGGGTGGGGGGCTAGGATGGCTGGGGGATGGACACTGGGGAGGGTATGTGCTATGGTGAGGGCTGTGAATTGTGTAAGACTGATGAATCACAGACCTGTACCCCTGAAACAAGTAATACATTATATGTTAATTTAAAGAAAGACATATTATCTTCTTAGTCCTCATTTCTTTTGGATTCTGTTTTTGTTTCTGTTTTCATCTGAGGGATGAGTACGGGGTTTCCATATTTTTGGTCTTTCTTCCTTGATGATTGGAGGCATTCGAGGCTGTGACAGACCCTCCAAGCCCAGGCTTTGTTAGGAAGTAGTCTCTTTTCAGAAAAAAAGAAATAGTCTTCTTTTTCTTTTTGCTCTTTTGGTAGTTGGCAATTTTATTTTGGTTTTGCCTTCCATCGAAGGTTTTCCTTAATTTCCAGGGAGATGAGACTTTAAAAAATTTTTAACTGATTTATTTCTGACATAACTAGACACGATCATTGATTATACTTGTAAATTAAGCTTTTCTTGCGGCCAAGTGTGTGCCACTCCTTCGTAAATATTCTGTGAATGTATGAAGTAAATGATTACTCTATTTGAAAAATCTAAAGTCCTACATGAGTCTCATGAATTTTGTTTGTTATTATTTATTCAGTTCCGCTATGTCCTTAGTTCTGGCTACGGATGTTGAAACCTCTTACAATAATGATCATATTCTCCCTGCCTTTCATACTTCTAACAGTTTGTTAGTTCTTTTGTACAGAACACTGACAAGTAATACAGTTTGAGGGGGGATTGAAGTGGGAGATACGTAAGTGATACATAGAAGAGGAGATTGTATTTTCTAAGTTTTAAGTGTTCAGCTGTAAGAGTTTTTGTGAGTGAACTTTTTGGCAACAAAATCACATAAAAGGAAATGTTTCAAAACATCCGTTTTCTAAAAGCATTTTCCAAGGCATCTTATTTTGGCTAATGGAGGAGCTCCCTCCAGAGGCTAGAAAGATTTCAGCACCAGAGTTTCATTTGGTGGCTTGTGCTTGTGAGTTAGTCACATTTCTGTGAGGATTTTTTGCAGGAAACTTTCTAATGCACTTGCCCTTGTTGGTGAGAGTTAGCATTGTCAAAACTAGACAGTATGATCCATAAACCCCTTAGTGTGCACCAATCCCAAATGGCCATCTGGCCCAGTTCATGGAAAGCACATTTATTTGTTGGTTTGTTTTCCTCCCCGGAATGGGACCTCTAGGCAGTAGGGACTTCCTCCCTGTCTTACTCTTTGCTTTAACAAATACCTATAATAGTACGTGGCACATAGTAGGGGCTCAATGATTGTCTCATGGATGAATGAGTGAATCTTTGAGCAAAAGTTCTTTGCTTAGTGTTGATAGGAATCCATGACCAAGCCCTGTGGCCCAGGGAAGCCACTTGTCCATGACCTATGGCCAAGTGGCCTGTGCTCGGTGGGATTTATTTAACTGGTTTAGACCAATGTATTCGCTCAACACTTACTTACTGAGCATCCGCTCTGCCACTCTGTTGTAGAGGCCGGGGATCCAACAGTGACAAAAAGCAGGCAAGATTCCTGTACTTCTGGGACAGTTATGTAGAGAATATTTGGATAGTAGTGCTTGTTATGGGTAAAAGTCAGGCAAGGGGAGACAGAACATGCTGGGTGGAAAGGAGGTCTCACTTCTACACGGTGGTCAGAGAGTGGGTAAAGTTACTTCAAGGTGGACGAGGCGGGGAGGAGCTCTGCAGGCATCTTGGGGGTGGAGAGAAGTCAAGACACTGAAGCAGGAATGTGCCCGGTGTGTTTGAGGGACACCAACGAGGCTGGTGCGGCAGAAGCAGAGGAAGAGAGGGGGAGAGGGAGGAGGACGAAGTCAGAATGATAAATTCAGGAGACGTGCCACAGAGATGTGAAATGCCTAGAGAGGATGGCTGAGATTTTTCCAGCAATGAGGAAGGACCCGTGAGTCAAGGGCAGAAGTGGGGCGGGGCTTTTCCCACAGACATCTCTACTTCCAAAGTTAGCTTCCAGGCTGCCTTGTCAGAGATCTTTCCTTGGAAAGAGTCTGATCATGACAACGAGGTGACCACTCTTAAGGTGGTGATGTGGCCCACATGTCAGGAGATCGAGGACATGCTGGGATGATGCAAGGAAGGATCGAGGACATTCTGGGATGACATGCGGAAGGAAGACCAGATTCTTGCCGAACCAAGTTGAATTAAGAAGAGAGCACCCCTTAGGGGCGCCTGGGGGGCTCAGTCTGTTAAACAACCGACTCTCGATTTCAGTTCAGGTCACGATCTCACGGTAGTGAGATCGAGCCCCACATCGGGCCCTTCACTGGCTGTGGAGTCTGCTTAAGATTCTCCCTCTGCCCCTCCCCTCAAAAAAGGGCACATCTTAGCCCCCAGTGGTCAGGGCTGGAGGGACCATTGCTCTCTCTCAGCTCTCATCTGCTGGGCATCTGGTCAGCATCACCCGGACGGCCCCCACCACCCTCACTGACCAATGAGAACTTTGAAATGAAAACTCTCAGAACCCGCCAGCATCTGCTGATTCCAGAAAGGAACAGACTCCCTTTGAGTTAACAGAACAAGATGGGCTTTCTGGACCCTGGTATGATCCCCTGCAGCTTTATCCTGGTTTTGTTGGACTCTTTTATACCTTTTCACAGACTGCTCATCGTGCTAAGCTTCCTAGTGGGATTGGTGATAGACAGTGGCATTTCTCAGGACCCTGCTGGCCAGGTGAGGTCGGGTGGGTGCTGTTACCAACACGTCCCCTGCCCCTGGGCGAATGACGTGCTCAGCGGGGGAGCCTGGCTACGCTCCAGTGCCCTCAGTGGGCCTGATCACCCGCCTGGGGGTCACGGTATGGTCGCTCAGTCAATGCCACCTCAAGACGAAGAAGGCTCAGGCCCCAATCTGCACAACCAATGAGGGTATCCGATGGAGTGGCCTGGGCCCCTGAGACATCTTAGAGGACACAGGAAAATCGGGATGGAGATGTAGAGGACCATCTCGCCACGGCAGGCTTGAAGGCAAAGGCTTGAACCGCAGCGAACCTGAGTCTGGGCTAGATGCCTTGGGATCCTTCTGGAACCGAGGACCATGGGGGGCTTGTGAGGAGCTGCTGTCTTCCCTGGAAGGCTATGACGAGACAGTCGCCATCTCCCCCTGGGTTCCGATGAGGAGCAGAGCTCTCTGCCCACCCCCTCCCCCTCAGATAGACCTGCAGAATGGAAACCAGTCTGTGGCAGCCTACATCAGGCCCCTCAGCGACAACTTGCCCTCGTCATCTGGCCCTTTTAGTTCATGTCATCCCTGTTGTTGTGTGGGACAAGAACCACAGGGACCTGGCACTGTGGCTAATCTTGCTTTCACTGTCTACCTGAGCCATAAACTGCCTGAATCTTAGGTGGGGCAAGGATCCTTACCAGTGGGACCAGTCAGGCCTTGGCCTCAGTCTTCCCTTGTCATGTGTCTTGAGTGCACTTGATAGAAGGCCATGCACCAGCGGCGGATTGTCTGTGTTAGTTACTCTGAAACGTCTGGACTGGGAGAGCCTCGAGTTACAATGCAGACGTTGTGCCTGTGGGACTGACCTGCATTTTCTTTTTCTTTCCTTTTTTTTTTAAAGATTTTATTTATTTGACAGAGTGAGAGAGATTTGACAGAGAGAGTGAGTGAGAGAGACTTAATTAGCTCTGCCTAATTAAGTAGGCAGAGAGGCAGGCAGAGAGAGGGGGAAGTAGGCTCCCCGCTGAGCAGAGAGCCCGATGCGGGGCTCGATCCCAGGACCCTGTGATCGTGATCTGAGCCGAAGGCGGAGGTTTAACCCACTGAGCCACCCAGGTGCCCCTGACCTGCATTTTCTGCAGAGCTAAGTAGACGTTGTGCTAGATTAAAGTCCGTTGTGTCTTGAGTTTGAGGGCTAACCTGCCTTGCCCGGGGTGGGACGGATCTGAACTCTCAGACTGAGGACAGAAAGAAGTCCACATACATCAGCAATCACCATAAATGTAATGCATTCACTCACCAATTAAAATGCTCGTAGATGGGTCATAGATGGAATTCAATACAGTAAATGCATCTACAAAAGGTGTAGAATAGGGACATCTAAAACAAAATAACACAAGTTTGAAAACAAAAGATAAAGATTTATCAGGCGAATTCGCAACAAAAGAAAGCTGTTATAACATAGAATAGAAAAAATAGGACATAAAATGGAATTGAATCCTTAAAAGGAATAATAGTATTTTGTGCTAGGGGTCAGCAAACTGTGGCCCACTGGCCAATCCAACCCACTGCCTGTTTGTATAAGAAATGTTTTATTTTGGGGGCGCCTGGGTGGCTCAGTCGTTAAACATCTGCCTTTAGCCCAGGTCATGATCTCAGGGTCCTGGGATTGAGCCCCGCATCAGGCTCCCTGCTCAGTGGGAAGCCTGCCTCTCTCTCTCTCCCAGTCCTCCTGCTTGTGTTCCCTCTCTCACTGTCTCTATCTCTCTCTCTCTCTGTCTGTGAAATAAACAAGTAAAAACTTAAAAAAAAAAAAAGTTTTATTTTGTGTAGGGCTGCTTTGTTGCCACAATGGCAGGGGTGAGTGGTTGCTACAGAGACTGGATGGCCGACAGAGTCCCAACATATTACTCTCTGGCTTTTTACAGAAAACCTTTGCAGCTCCTGTTTTAAACCAACAAAAGGAACATTATTCCAAGAAGCCATGTTAACTGGGAGTTTGTATATATTCAACAAATAACTTCAAAACATAGAAGTAAAAAACTGAGTACAAACTGAGTAAAAAACTGAATTACAGAGACAAGTAGAAAATCCTAAACTTCTACCTATCTTGGACACTTATAGAATTAAGCAGACCCCCCCCCAAAAAAAGACTTGGTTTCAAGCACACACAGCACACTCTCAGAAACCATTCATGGGGTGCCCAGCTGGCTTAGTTGCTGGAGCGTGGGACTCTTGATCTCGGGGTTGTGAGCTTGAGCCCCACATAGGGTGTAGAGATTATTTAAAATTTTTCAAATCTTTAAAAAAGAGAAAACATTTTGTGCCCTGAAGTTTGAACTGTAAAACGTTAAGACAGTTGGAAAGGGAGCCGCAGGGCTGAAGATCTCATACATAGAGGCATGCGGGTCATGAGCTGTCGAGGCCAAGCCCAAATTTGGCAGTAATCAATATTACAAGGCAGGGAAAACAAAGAAAATAAAGATCATGAAGAAATGGTTGTAACAAGAAAAGTCAGAACATAAAAACTTACCAGACTGGAATGTGATGATGAGCAGTGGGTGTTAAATGCAACTGATGAATTACCAAATTCTATATCTGAAACTGATGATATAGTCTTTGTTGGCTAATTGAATTTAAATGGAAAAAACGTTAACCAAACTGGAGAGTATAGCCCAGAATGAATGCCACCAGCGTCCTGAGAGCCCCAGAGCTGCCTTGAATTCCATTCACATCTTCAGGATGCTCCATTTGATCATTTCTGTACCTGGATCTCCAGAATATCCTCTTCCTTGTACTTGTCCTCCATCCCGTGAGCTAGCCCCAGGGAAGCCGGGGAAACAAAGTAAAATCTCCTTCTGACCATGTCACCACAGCCATGACCCAGTTCCATGGCAGACGTCTAGATGGGTGGGTAAAAGTCCAGGAGAAGCTGGTCTGCCAGGAAGGAAGTCTTGGGGAAACATGTCCTGGCACACTATATGGCGCGGCAAATCTTGAGGTGGCTGGTTGCCTATGGAAGAAAATGGCGGCACCAGCCCTGAGATACTGAAACAAACCTATGGTTACCTGGGTTTCCCGTACTGTCTCGTGCAGCAAGGACCAAGAGTTTTATAAACTTTGCTGCAATGCCCGCTTGATTATTTTGTGTTCCTCACAAAATAAAAAGGAACAGTGTGTTTGTGAAGCACTGAGGAGAGCTGGAGAGATATGTGCTGGGCACCATCTAGATTTAGCTGAGAGGGATATCTTCAGGTACCCACAGAAGGACATCGTCAAGTACCCAAGGAGAAAGGATCAGGTCATGAAAAGCATGTGCAGGGCTGGCTAGAAAGAAAAGAAAACTTCAGACTAATATCCCTTATAAACATCGATGCAAAAATCCTTAAAAAAAATACTAGCAAACCAAATTCAGCAGCATATTAAAAAGATTATACACACGACTAAGTGGGATTTGTTCCTGAAATACAAGGATGGTTCAATATACAGAACCCATCAATATAATGCATCACATTCACAGAATGAAGGAAAAACCCACATGATCATTTCAATTGAAATGCAGAAAAAATGCATTTGTAAAAAATGCATTTTTGCAAAAAAAAAAATGCAAATGCAGAAAAAGCATTTGACAGAATTCAATACCTTTTCATGATAAAAACACTCAACAAACTAGGAGTTGAAAGAAACTAAATCAACATAAGAAAAGCCACATATGAAAAACCCACAATGAACATCATACTCAGTGGTGAAAGACTAAAAGCTTTTCCTCTAAGGTCAGGAATAAGGTAAAGATGCCCATTTTCACCACTTGTATTTCAACATAGTGTTAGCCAGAGCAAGTAGGCAAGAAAGAGAAATAAAAGGCATCTAAATGATAAAGGAAGACATAAAATCATCTCTGTTCAAAGATGATAGGATCTTATATGTAGAAAACCTTAAAGATTCCACTAACCGTTGTAACCAATAAATGAATTCAACAAAATAGCAGGATGCAAAGTCAATGATAAAAATTAGTTGTATTCCTATACACTTAAACAATGAACAATCTGAAAAGGAAATTATAAAAATAATTCACTTGCAATAACAAAAAAAGAAATAGGAACAAATGTAAGCAAGAAAATGAAAGACAAGTGTTCAACAAAAACTACAAAATATCGGGTGCCTGGGTGGCTCAGTTGGTTGGGCGACTGCCTTCAGCTCAGGTCATGATCCTGGAGTCTCAGGATCAAGTCCCGCATCAGAGTTCCCTGCTTAGCAAGGAGTCTGCTTCTCCCTCTGTCCCTCCCTTCTCTCATCCTCTCTCTCTCAAATAAATAAATAAAAATCTGGAAAAAAAACAAGAAAGAAACTGCAAACATTGCTGAAAGTGAAGACAAAAATAGATGGAGACATAAGCCACATTCATGGATTAGAAGACTTAATATTGTTGTCAGTACTGCTACGCAAGGTAATCTATGGATTCAAAGTGATCCCTATCAAAATTCCAAAACATTTTTTTTTTTAAGAAAAAATGGATCTTAAGATCCGTATGGAATCTTCTCTCCTTTTTTCCACCATTGTGATGTGTGCTTGACTGTTCCTCGCCATGTCTTCTCACAAGACTTTCAGGATCAAGCGATTCCGGGCCGAGAAACAAAAGCAGAATCATCCCATTCCCCTGTGGATTTGGATGAAAAATTGGTAATAAAGTCAGGCGCAACTCCAAGAGGAGGCATTGGAGAAGAAAGAAGCTAGGTTTGTAAGGGGTCACACATGAGATGGCACACACCTATTCATGCTGAATGAAGGTCATGGGTAAACATCACTACTACGCGAACAATAGGTGTACTTTATTGGGGAAATGATTTTTCTCTGTTACAATGCTTATGCACTAGTAGGTTGGTTCAGTAACAAATATGTGAGTCTTTTTGTTTGAAAAATAAATAAAAACATAAAATGTAATTATGGCTAAGTGTTCCCACCCATGGCTAGACATCCCCACCATAGCTAGACATTCTCCCAATGTGTAGACATCTCCCTGCGGCTGCACCTGCTACCGGTAGGATGTGTAGACATCGGCCCTCATGGCTGGGCATCCCCCGTGGCTGGATCTGCCCTTGCTTGTACCAATAAAGTGTCTCTGCACATTTGGCAATTTTGTGGATTTGCGAAGGGACCACTCCCCTCCTTTTCTGTTCTCCTCAGGCAACTCTTGCTTTTTCTAGCCCCTGCCCCCAACCTCATAATACCTTGATTCTTTCTTAGTCTGTGGCCAAGATTTTTATGTCTTTGCATAAAACAAGTCCCAGTGTTGTTCTATTAGGTATTGGAATTTGATTTAGCCGCAGTGGTAGAGCTCCTCATTCCCTTCCCCCAGCCTTCAGCTTCCCCTCTTCTCTCCTTTGTTAGGCTCAGGTAACACTCTATTCCTCTGCCCCTCTCTCTCTTTCTTAAACTCCTGTCTGAATTAGGACTCTTGCAGTTGCAGATGGTGGAAAACTGACTTGGCTTAAGCAAAAAAGAGACTTCACTGCCCTATTTACAAGTTAGGGGTGAATTAGTTTATGTGGCCGCTGGAACAAATTACCACAAACGTGGGAGCTTACAACAATAAAAATGTTGTAAGATTGTTCTCTTGCAATTCTGTAGGCTGGACCCTGAAATCAAAGCATCAGGAGAGCTACCCGAGGCCCCTGCTTCTGATGACAGGACTGGAAAATCTCCTCTCTAAAACAGACCCTAGGGTTCAGGCTCACTGGGATGCCTGTAGGGACAGGGAACCTGGTCTCATGCCTGTCCCCAGGGAATATAAGCATTGGGCTTTATTCTTCTGCATCTCCTGCCCAGGCATCTCCTCCACTCAGGGTAGGACAAAAGAGAAGCCAGATGGGAAGGCCAGGCCAGGAGCTGAAGAGCAGCGGCTGTTGCTTGGGGCGGCGACCCAAAGCATTCCTCTCTTCTGCTGCCCACTTCCTGGGAAAACCGGGCATGGAAGCCATCAAATAGTAGCACAGTGACTCCGGTCATATTAGAAATCATTGAGATACCACCTCACACCAGTTAGAATGGCCAAAATTAACAAGACAGTAAACAACAAGTGTTGGAGAGGATGTGGAGAAACCTTTTCAAACCCTTCAGTCTCCCTCTTACACTGTTGGTGGGAATGCAAGTTAGTGCAGCCACTTGCCACTTTGGAAAACAGTGTGGAGATTCCTCAAAAAATTAAAAATAGAGCTACCCTATGACCTGGCAATTGCACTACTGAGTATTTATCCCAAAGATACAGATGTAGTGAAAAGAAGGGCCATCTGTACCCCAATGTTCATAGCAGCAGTGGCCACAATCACCAAACTGTGGAAAGAACCAAGATGCCCTTCAACAGATGAATGAATAAAGAAGATGTGGTCCATATATATGATGGAGTATTATGCCTCCATCAGAAAGGATGAATACCCAACTTTTGTATCAACATGGACAGGGGGCACCTGGGTGGCTCAGTGGGTTAAAGCCTCTGCCTTGGGCCCAGGGCGTGATCTCAGGGTGCTGGGATCGAGCCTCACATCGGGCTCTCTGCTCGGCGGGGACCCTGCTTCCCCCTCTCTCTGCCTGCCTCTCTGCCTACTTGTGATCTCTCTGTCAAATAAATAAATAAGATCTTAAAAAAAAAAACATGGACGAGATTGGAAGAGATTATGCTGAGTGAAGTAAGTCAAGCAGAGAGAGTCAATTATATGGTTTCACTTTCTTGTGGAGCATAAGGAATAACATGGAAGACATTAGGAGAAGGAAGGGAAAAGTGACTTGGGGGAAATCGGAGGGGAAGACGAAGCACGAGACACTGTGGACTCTGAGAAACAAACTGAGGGTTTTGGAGGGGTGGGGGCGGGGGTTGGGCGAGCCGGGTAGTGGGTATTGAGGAGGGCGCGTATTGCATGGAGCACTGGGTGTGGTGCATAAACAATGAATCTTGGAACACTGAAAAAATGAAATTAAATAAAAAAAAAGAAATCATGATAAATGTGAGTCTGTCGCATTCATCTAGTAAAAAATACACCTGTTTTTTTGGCGCCCCTGCCGCCCACCTCCTGAGCTGTGCCTAGGTGTTGCGGGGCGGCCCCCTCGCACTCCTCCTGCTCTCCTGCCAGCCAGCCTGCTCCCACAGGCTGGCTGGCAGGAGAGCTACTGCAGAGGGAGCACCAGGCTCACACGGGTGAGAAATTAATATACCAGAGACCCTGAGAACAGAAGCAAAGGGAGACTGAAGGGTTTGAAAAGCTCCTCCCAGGACAGCTTATCTTGCTTCTGGAGGGAGCATCTCTTGAAGCAGAAGACTCTGAAACGTGCCCCCCCTCCAACTCTGCAGAGCCTCGACTCAGCCAACAAAGCACCTCCCCCAGTGGGAGGCAGAGGTTCGCCACCGCGTGAAAACTCATTGTTAAGTACAAGTACACAGAAGCGTACAAAGACGTGGAGAGAGTCTTCCAGGAGGATCAGGTCGTGGGCATATACCTCTCGGGGGTGCTGACGGGAAGCGAGGAGGCCAGGCAGCGGCAGGTCGCCCTCGGGTGCTTTGAGCTGACCAAGGAGCAGATGGATCGACCCTCAGCCGAGGTGCTGGGGACCCAGATGAAAGATCACAGTGAGATTCTTTTGTGCATGACCTCCTAGCCCTGGGGGACCAGGATCGCACTGATCCTGGGCATCCGAGGAAGGCTCATCAGGGGGCGGCAGGATCCCTGCCCTGCTGCTTCCCTTTCCAGAGGCTGCTCTCCCTGGGGCTCACTGACTGCTCGGCGCCCTTGTGCCCTGCCCTGCCCTTTCCCCTCTCAAGATACTGACTCTGCATTGGGTCTCTTCTGTGAGGTGAAAGCCGTTCTTTCACACAAATGCCGAAAGCTGCCTGAGATCCGTGGGAAAACCTGCTAGACATTCTGCCATCGATCCCCTCAGCATACGGCTGCACTGTTTCTAGATTTCTAGAATTCCAGGAGGATACAGAGATTCTGTACCCTGGAACCCGGGAACACCGTTTTATATTTTTCTCTGGGTCGTTTCGGAAAGATTCTGCAGAATTATTTTGATTGATAGGTCTGTCGTTTAGATGTTTCCAAACACGGTAATACCCTTGGTAGAAGGGCAGGGTAGGAATCCATGATGTGCTTGTAATCAAACATAATGGATTACTCTTTTTGTGGTCCTGCATGCGTCTGAATTTAATTGTTTATTTTTTAATCTGTTCAGTTAGCATATTGAATTTAATACTGTTTACGAGAGAGAGAGAGAGAGAGAGAGAGAGAGAGAGGTGGGTGTTACCCGAAGGGTATTCTCCTCAAGCTGGTACCGCCACCCCCCCCCCCCCCCCCGCCACTCCCCACGGGTCGTGTCGATTTCCCGGGGAAGGCGTGTGCCCTCATGCCTTGTGGTGCTGTCACCTTTCCCGCACACACACACACAGAAACCAAGCTTCCCAGCACTGTCCGGAGGGAGGGGGCGTGCAAGCACAAGAAGCTGTTGCGGTCGGGACAGTTCGGAGATGGCCGGCGGGGCTGAGCTGGACAAGACTGACCCGGAGCCCAGCTCGCATCTGTCCTGCGGGAGGAAGGGTGGCTTTAACGCTTTCCTTCGTTAGCGGCTCTTGGTGTTCAGAATTCCTTCAAGGTAACAGTTATTCTAGAAGGTTTCCGGGGGTGGGGCAGTTTGCTCTTCACTGTTACATATGCTCTGCCTATGATAGTATGTGCTCTGTTTACTTTAGCGGTACAAGAATCAAATTTTGATTTTTGAATTTGGATAAATATAACAATGCTGGGGCGGGGGGCAGAAGACACCTGTATTTTGTTAACAAAACGTGATGAAAAGTAGAAAGTAAGGCGGTGGATAAACATAGAGCAGGGGTTCAACGTGTCCAATCATTGTGTTGTGCACCTGAAACTAATGTTAAACTGGTGGGTTAACTGTGCTTTGATTTGAAAAAAGGCGCATATAATCCGGAGAGACTTCCGCTTTAGGTAATGACGTACTGAGTCATTAGAATTAATCCTTTTGCTGAGAAGAACTGGAAAAGCTGATCAATTTTTTTTTTTTTTTTAATTTCTGCTTGAGTGGGCGCTGGGTGGCTCAGTCCGTTAAGCATCTGCCTTTGGCTCAGGTTATGATCCCAGGGTCCTGAGATTGAACCCGGTATGGGGCTCCCTGCTAGGCGGGAAGTCTGCTCCTCCCTCTCCCTCCACCCCTCCCCCCTGCTTGTGCTCTCTGTCTTGCCCTCAAATAAGTAAATAAAATCTTAAAAAAATATAAATTTCTGCTTGAATGAATTGAAAAGTAACAATATAGTAAAACAAAACAAAACAAAACAAAAAAACTTCTGGGCCAGGATCTAGACTGAGAAAGAGATCCAGAGACGCAAGCTTGGCATTTGGGATGGTCCAACACCTACGTCTCCAAACAGATGCTTCCCTGCCTTCCCTCTTCCGTGTGTCCCAACCTCTTCCCGTCTCTTCCAGCCAACCACTGTCTTCCCCAGCCCCCTCATCCCATTACCTTCACACTAACACCCTCCAACCTTACATGGCCTCCTCCTCTCTACATACCCCCTGGTTGTGGCTTTCTCGAGTGCTTCTTGATGGTGCTTGATGAGTTTTTATGATGTGTATTCCCAACACACTACCACCCGAAACAAGATGTAGCAAATTTCTCTTTCTTTGTGCTGTTTGCTGGCAAAACCTCTTATACCTTACCCCAGGTGTAAACCCTCTTTGGAATTAAACTTACCTATAGTTTCATTTTTGCCTGTTTTCTAACTTTTTATAAGCGGAATCATCCTGCAAATGCTCTTTGATGTCTGGCTTCTTTCATTTAGCATAATGTTTTCAAGGTTCACCTGTGTTATTGTGGGCGTCAGACGTTTGTCCCTTTTTACTACTTTTTATTATTTCATTGAATGAATATACCACAGTTTCTTTGCCTAGTCCCCTGTTGGTGCACATTTGAATTGTTTCCAGCGATGAACAGGGATGCACAACTCTTTTGCAGACATGTGTTTTCCTTTCTCCTGTGTAAGTACCTGGGTGCGGACCCGCTGGTTCTAGGGTAGGTAGATGCTGAACTTCAGTGGAAACTGTTCCTTACCCTCCCGCCAGCAGTGTTATAAGAGATTCAGCTTTTGTATGTCTTTGCCAAGATTTGGCGTTGTCAGTACTTTTTACGTTAGCCATTCTCTAAGGTGTTAAGCGGGAGGGATCTTATTGTGGTTCTGATTTTCCTTTTCCTCATGACTGATGATGTTGGGGAACTTTTCATGTGCTTCCTAGCCATTCATAAATCCTTAGTGAACTGCTTATTTAAGATCTGCTGCCAGCTCATTCTTTCTAATCATTATTTGGTTCCATTGTTTGATTGAAAGGAAATGCATCTAGTTGAATTCTCTCTTAATGAATGTTTAAATTGTCTCAAATTTGTGTTTTTCTCCACCAGTCTGAAATGACTGTCTCTATAAACTTTTGTGTCCATGGGTGGTATTTTCTGTGTGCTGCCTTTTTTTGCCAAATTTTGGGCACTTGTGGTTGGAAAGAGTGGGCAAGGACTTCCATATTTTCACCAGAAAGAACTCAACTGTCTGGAACCAGCCTGGAGCCTGAGTCACAGGTGCCCTTATGACATCACATCCCTGTCCCGTCCTCCCCTCTTCCTGCCAGGCTGCGGCGGGGAGAGTACAGACCTGGGAGCAATGGAACCATCAAGCTCCTAATCATGGAGAACTTAGGGGATTACAGACCTGAGGGGCTTTGAACCACCGATATCCAAGTCATGGGCATTCGGTTTTGTGTAAGAGAGAGCCGCCCAAAGTTGCAGGCAGGGGAAGGTGGATTTCTACAGTTAACTCAGGATGCGGGTTCTACCTCTTGGGACTCTGGGCCAGGCAGGAAGTTGAGTATGTGGTGAACTTGGCATGAGGTTGTACAGAGAACATTTACCGATACCTTCCCTCTTTATACAGAAGGATGGCCAGTTTTGTGAAATCGTGATAAAAGATGTTGAGGAAACCATAATCCTGAGAGAGGAGGAGAAAGAGAAGAAAAAGGAAAAAAAAGAGCCTCCCCCCCCACCTCCTCCACCTCCCCCCCCACCCCCTCCACCAAAGGTAGGTCAACGGAGGCCCTCAGGTTGAGGGTGACTCCTATTTGCGAGGAGTGTTGGGTTGTCTTCTCTGTGCCCCATAGCATGGCATGATCCTAGAATCTGTCCCATGAACCAGGTGCCATATGTGAGTGAAAGATTGGGCTATGAGTGATTCCTCAAGAACAATAAGCGTAACCCAGAATGTCCCAGGCCAATCAGGA
>CM052799.1:16841301-16933550 GCA_028533885.1 Nasua narica
AAAAGTTGAAGATAGAGCTATCCTATGACCCAGCAATTGCACTACTGGGTATTTACCCTCAAGATACAAATGTAGTGATCCGAAAGGGTACGTGCACCCAAATGTTTATAGCAGCAATGTCCACAATAGCCAAACTATGGAAAGAACCTAAATGCCCATCAACAGATGAATGGATAAAGATGTGGTATATATATACAATGGAATACTATGCAGCCATCAAGAGAAACAAAATCTTGCTGTTTGCAATGACGTGGATGGAACTAGAGGGTATTATGCTGAGCGAAATAAGTCAGAGAAAGACAATTATCATATGATCTCTCTGATATGAACAATTTGAGAGGCAGGGCGGGGGGATCATGGGGGTATGGGGGAGGGAAATGAAACAAGATGGGATCAGGAAGGAGACAAACCATAAGAGACTCCTAAACTCACAAAACAAACTGAGGGTTTCTGGGGGGTGGGGGAGGTATGGATAGGGTGGCTGGGTTATGGACATTGGGGAGGGTATGTGCTATGGTAAGTGCTGTGAAATGTGTAAGCCTAATGATTCACAGACATGTACCCTGTGGCAAATAATACATTATATGTTAATTTTAAAAAATAAATTAATAAAAAATTTTAAAATCTCAAAAAACAAAACAAAACAAAACAAAACAACCCCACAATAATCCAACTTAAAACTGGGCGGAAGATCTAACAGACAGTTTTCCAAAGAGCACATATAGATGGCCAGCAGATACACGAAAAAATGTTCAATATCATTAGTTATTGAGAAAATGCAAATCAAAACCACAAGAAGAGGGGGCCTGAGTGGCTCAGGTGGTTAAATGTTGGATTCCGGTATGGACTCAAGTCATGATCTCAGGGTCCTCCTCTGCTTGTCCCTCTCCCTCTGCTCCTCTCCCAGCTTGCTTGCTCACTTTCTCTCAAGAATAAATAAATAAATAAAATCACTTAAAAACCACACAGTGAGATATTACCTCACTTGTTAGAATGGCTATGATTAAAAAAAAACAAAAAACAAAAACAAAAAAACAAGAAATAAGTTGGTGAGGATGCAGAGAAAAGGGAACCCTTTTGTACTATTGTTGGCATGTAAACTGGTGCTACCAGTATGGAAAACAGTATGGAGTTTCCTAAAAAAATTAAAAATGGAGCTATCATACTATCTAGCAATTCCACTTCTGGGTATTTATCTGAAGGAAACAAAAACACTAATTTGAAAAGATATATGCATCCCCATATTCATTGCAGCAATAGCCAAGATATGGAAAGAACATAAAAAATTGTGGTATGTACAATGGAATGTTACTTGAGTAACCATAAAAAATAATGCAATTTTGCAATTTGCAACAACAATTTGAACCTCAAGGGCATTATACTAAGTGAAATAAGTCAGAGAAAGAAAGACAAATACCATATAATTTCTCTTATATGGACAAAACCAAAAACAGAACATAAGCTCATAAGTACAGAGAACAGATTAATGGTTGTAAGAGGCAGGCAGGGGGGAGGTGGAGAAATGGATGTGTTTTGTTCTGTTTTTAGGGAAAAAGTAACTTACCATATGACCTAACAATTCTACTCCTAAGTATATACCCAAGAGAATTGAAAACACATGCTCGTACAAAAACTTATACAACAATATTTATAACTATATTATTCAAAATAGTCAAAAAGTAGAAATGACTCAAATGTCCATTAACTGATGAATGGATTAAAAAATGTAGTATATGCATGCAACGGAATATTATATGACCATAGAAAGGAATGAAATACTAACATGCTACAACATGAGGGGACCTTGAAAACACTGTACTAAGCAGAAGAAGCCAGACACAGAAAGCCACTTATTGTGTGATTCAGATCATATGAGATATACAAAAGAGTGAAGTCTATAAGGACATAAAGTAGATCAGTGGTGTTCAGAGATTGAGTTAGGGAAGGATTGAGATTGACCGCTAATGGGTATAGGCTTATTTTGGGGCTTATGAAAATATTCTCAAATTAGATAGTAGTGATAGTTGCACAACTTTGTGAATATACTAAAAACTATTGGATTGTATAGTTTTAAATAGTGAGCTTTATAGAATATTAATTATATCTCAAAAAAAGACTTTTATAAGGGTGCTTGGCTGGCTCAATCAGTGGAGCACGTGAGTCTCAATCTCAAGGTTGAGAGTTTGAGCTCCACATTGGGTGTAGAGATTACTCAAAAATAAAACTTTTTTAAAACTTTATAGAGAAAAATTATGAAACCTTATAGAACGACATAAAAGAATTCCTTTTTTTTAAGACATAAAAGAATTCTTAAGCAAAAAGAGGAATAGTCCATGGTCTTAGAAGGAACTCAGTATCAGAAGATAGCCTTTCTCCCCCAAATCAAAAATCCTAGCAGGACTTTTCAGGGAACTAACACTGACACTATGAAATGCTTGATGGAAATCTCTGTCTAATAGGCTTGAATATTTGTCACATTGGAAATACCTGAATTTGTAAAATTTTTTTAGGGTTTGGATATGAATCTTCCTGGTCTTTGGGACATTGTTTATCGTGGATCTTTAATAGCCTTCCCAATTTATCAAGTTTTACATATTTCTTTAATTTAATTTACATTTTGTTAGGAAATCATTTTCCCTTAGTTTTCAAATTTGTTACCATGATGTTCTTATATTTATTTAAATCTCCCTGTGATCACTTTGCCTTTCTTGTTCCATTTTTGTTCTCTTTCTCCATCACCCAAGTTCATGGAGCATTTATCTTTAATACTGGTGTTTTCAAAAATACTACCTTTTAAATTTACTTTCTACCACCCAGTTTTGTTTTCTATTTAATTTACATTTTTGTCTTTATTTTACTGCTTTCTAGATTCAGCTGTTCTCTCTCTTTCTAGTTTCCTGTGGGGTATTGAGGCACTGAAACCTGAGTCAGGGGAAGACAGGAAATACTGAGTCTGAGAAGACACTAGATAGCTATATGGAGATACGCTGTCATGGTCCCTTCTACTCTCCTGTGTGACTGATAATGAGGAGGGATGTGTATGGGCCTCACTGGAGGAGAGCACTGGTTTCTCAAGTGTCCTATCTTTCCACTTTGAGCTCTGGTGCATCTCTGACAAGAGGAAAGTAGGCAGTAAAAATTCACATGGAGCTTGTTCTGAGGAAGACTAAACTCTGTGGTAGATATCCTAACCCTTATGTCATAATGCATTTGTGAACTCATAGCTGTCCCCCTCATTTTACTCATGCCAGACTTTGGGAAGTAGAGAAATCAAGGCTAATGAACCATCTAGAGACAAGCCATGGGGGTCCGATTTTGTGTAAGAGACGTGGCCAGATTTACTAGGCAAGCTAGGAGTGGGAAGAAATCACCTGGGACTTCACAGGTCTTGGGAAAAGAAAGGATACTGAAGCAGGGGGTATCTGGATACAGAGCCATAAAGAGAAAACAGCGATCTTAACTCATCCATTCATTTCCCATTTAATTCTGTTGACAGACTCAGGGCAACTTAATTCTCATTGTAATTGAAGATGTTGATGAAGTAATTGAATTGAAGAGGAAGAAGAAGCAGAAATTCCAGGTGGGTAAAATCTCCATGTAGTTAAGAGATATCCAAAACATTTATGTCTGGGTCATGAGGATGTAGAAATTTGTTTTTTATGGATCCAGAGTCTAAAATAATCAGGCGTCAACTCAATATTGGCTCATTTTTCTTCCACTCCCTTTTCTATATGGACTCTCTGGGTCTTGGTTAGACTGTGGCAGGAAAAGTGAATGGAGAGAAAGCTACCAAGAGATGAATGGGGCTAGGAAGTGAGAATGTCAGGACTCTAAATTAGAGAGTACAATGTTCAAAATATGGACTGGAGGAGAAAATGGGATGAGGGTGCTGAAAACCCACCACAGTATTGAAGTACATTGTTGTGTCAGAGAGAAATCAACCAATGATGGTTTGGGACTAGAATTAGTAGAGAATACCAGGCAAAGGCATTATGAGGCCAAACCTCCCAAACCCAATAAGCACTGAAGAGGTAGAGCATGGCTAACAAAGTCCCTCACATCCCTAATGCGCCCTTCTAGCTACTAACGGTTTTCCCTTTATCCATACACATGTGAGGTAGTCAGGAGGATGCCGTGACTCTGAGAGCAGAGTGATCTGCCCATAGTGACAGAGGAGGGCTCACCACCCAGGTCTTCTGGCACCTAGGCAGTGTCCTAACTCCCCTGAACTTTCCAAAGGAGCGATAATGGTTAAGAGAATCTGGGCCCCTTCCAGGAAGATCTTGGAAGGTGATGGCAGGAAGTTCCCTGAGTGGTCTCTCTTATCTCCACCTAGAAAAGTTTAAAAACAAAAACAAAAACAAAAACAAAAGCAGCCACAGAGATTCAGGCCTGGTGGCGTGGCACCCTGGTACGCCGGACATTGCTGCACGCAGCCCTCAGGGCCTGGATCATTCAGCGCTGGTGGAGGCAGACCTTGGAGAACGTGCTGCAGAAGAAGCGAAGGGAAGCCCTGGTTACCTACGCAAATACAGTGAGGGCAGTGGTCAAGATCCAGTCTTTGGTCCGTATGTGGCGTATCCACTGGCGATACTGTCAGGTGCTCAATGCCATCCATGTCATCCAATGCCACTGGGAATGTCACAACTGTTATACCTGTGCTCTCCTCCGGGGCCACTGCGTAGTCACAACCACTCACCTACAGTTCCACATTGAGATCATCAACCCCTAAGGGCTGACAAGAAGGGGCACTGTATCTCCTGTCCCCAGTAAAGATCTAACCCCAGTCTGGTATGTTTCGTGTTCTCCCCTAGCTAATAGAAACGTTGGGTGTTAGGCTATGGTACCTGCTCTTCTTCCTGGGAAAGAACTTCAGTAAGATTTTCCCCTCGTGCCCATGGACTGATGATGACCAGATGCTACTTACTCAATTGTCAAAACAGAAACTGAGGTCCTAGTCTTTCCTGATATATGACAGAGCCAGAAGTCTCAGTTCCCATTCCCAGCCCCATTCCTTTCTTCTCACCTGGGGATCTGAAAATAGGTGGGCTTCATCTTCCTGAAGACTCTGAGCACCTGTGCATGTGAGAAGAGACCTGAGAGTTCTCTGTCAGCCTGGGGTTGAGGTTGGTGGGGATACCACAGACAAGGCCCTAGAGGAAATGTCAACATTTGCCTGACTCTCTGGAATACTGCAGTGCGGCTCCAGGTGAAGGATTAGTGATAGGTACAGCTGGGCAGGCTGATGAGCTGGTGATGACCTTGTAGTTTAATGGAAAACCGGAGTTCATGGTACTCCAACTCTGTCTCCACAGTATCCTTACCTGAACCCTTCTCCCTAAGGGCCGTGATACAAACAGAGCTCCCTCTGATATTATCCCATCCCTACTCTTATCTCCATTTTTGGTGATTTTATCACAGGCAGGATGGTCCTGTCAATCTCCTTGCCTCTGTTTTTGCTCCCATCCTCAACCATTCACTCCCATAGTCATACTAAAGCAATGCAATTCAATAGAACTTTCCGTGATGATAGAAATGTGCTATATCTGTGTAGCCCACTGGGGTAGTCACTAGCCCCACATGGTTGTGAAGCCCTTGAAATGTGCCTGGTGCAACTTTAAAGAATTGAATCTTTAATTTAAGTTTAAATGGGCATACGTGGATAATAGCCGTTCCATTGGACAGTGTGGCTATAGACCTCACCAGTACGAGTAATTGTTCTCTTGCCCAGATTGCTTTTTCTAGTGTTCCATTTTCTGACTACTTTATTATCTCCTTCCAGTTAACCTTTTAAATGCCCCCATAGAATGTTTCTTCAGGTGAGAAGGTCTTCTAATCTATTGACCCTATCTTTTTAGTTTTTACAGCCATCATTCCTGTCATGTTCTTGCATCTTTCTTTACCCAGTTCAGATTCTACGGTTAATCATTGTAATCTCCGCACTGCACAACTTGATTTCTCTTAGTGCTCTCTGTGCAAACAGTGTGTGGGGTGAACTGGGGTGAACTCAACCATCTACCTGCTCTGCACGTACAGAAAAAGCGAGCATGGCTGGAGCAAAACAAACAACCCTGAGGCATGGTCCTAGTTTATATTCAGGACTACAGATCTCTACTGGACAAATAACCCAATACATTTCTCTGATATGCTTGCATTTCCATTTTCTGAGTTGAATATCCCTATCACCTCCCTTCCAAATGTCCAATTCTATTTTTTTTTTGACCCTTGAACTTGATTATGTCACCACACACTTAACTGAAGAAATAGGAACAGACTGGACTGCCATCTTCATACCACTACGTTATCCATCCCAGTTCCATCTGGACCATATTGCTGCCTTCCCTTCAGTTGAAATAAATGGTCTTTGATCCCATCAAAGCCCAACCCTTCCACTACCCTGCTACCTTCTCAAGGTATTTGATCCTGCATTCAAACCCCACTATCCAAATTATCAGTATTTGCCTCTTCCACCCTTGATCGATTTCTGTTCCAGATTTTTGCTTCTCTTCATAGCAAAACATGTTGTTGCTGTTTCCACTTCTCTTCCTACCATTTTCTCTTCAACCCATTCCAGTCAGTCTCTATCACTCTCACTCCACAGAGACTGCACTGATCAACATTACCAATATTCCAACTGGCCAAATCCAATGATTATTTCTTGGTTTTTACCTTATGCATCCTCTCTACATCAGGCTACAAAGTTAACTACTTCCTCCTTATTGGAATACATACTTTTGTAAAAAGGCAAACAACAAAAATCCTACTATTTAATCCATAAATACTTTAATATATATTTAATAAATGAGAACTTTGTAAAAATATAACCTCACTATTATTACTTCTTTCAACATTCACACTAATACCTTAGTTATTTATTAATAATTAGTAATGATTTAATAAATTAAAATTATAATTAATAATTATTACCTTAATACCATAGAGCCAATAACTGAACTTCAAAATACATAAAGCATAATCCCTCTGTGCCCCATGGTAGTCAACCACTACTCTGCCACCAGACCCTAGCAACCACTGACCTGTACTCTGTCTCTATTATTTTACCTTTTCCAGAACTTCATATAGAATGAATAATAGTTTGGGGCACCTGGGTGGCTAAGTGGGTTAAAGCTTCTGCCTTTGGCTCAGGTCATGATCTCAGGGCCTTGGGATCGAGCCCCGCATCAGGCTCTCTGCTCAGCAGGGAGCCTGCTTCCCCCTCTCTCTCTGCCTGCCTCTCCTACTTGTGATCTCTCTCTCTCTCTCTCTCTCTGTGTCAAATAAATAAATAAAATCTTGGGGCCCCTGGCTGGCTCAGCTGTTGGGCATCTGCTTTCGGCTCAGGTCACGATCTCAGGGGCTGGGATCGAGCCCCGCATCGGGCTTCACTGCTCGGAGGGAAGCCTGCTTCTCCTTTCTCCCACTCCCCCTGCTTGTGTTCCCTCTCTCGCTATCTTTCTCTCTCTGTGTTAAATAAATAAAAATATTTTAAAAATAAATCAATAAACAAATAAATAAACAAACAAATAAATAAATAAAATCTTAAAAAAAAGAATGAATAATAGTTTGTTGCCTTCTGAAACTGGTTTCTTTCTCCTACCATAATGCATTTGAGAATGCTCTATGGTGTTGTAAGTATTCAGTTTTTTTATTGCTGAGTAGCAATCCACTGTATGGATCTTAAAAGGACATCATTGCTAGATATAGTATTCTTGGTTGGCAGTTGAAGGATCTTGGAGTTGTTTGCAGTTTTTGGTGATTACAAATGAATCTGCTATGTATACTTGTTTACTTTGTTGTGTGAATCTAAATTTCTCACTTTATTTGGTTAAAAACCTAGATGTAGGAGCTTCCCATTCTGGCACAAGATGGTGTCAACTCCTTTTTCCCTTCTCCTCCCCTCTAAATACAAACTAAATAGTCTGAAAATAATTCAATAGACAATCATAAAAGGACTCTGAAATGTCAAAAGAAGAAAGTGGGGATAAGCTAGAAATCTCAAGATTTTAAAATGTACACCATGATGAATTTCCTCGGTTATCTTTTTGTCTACCATATATCTCAGACTGGAAACCAGAAATATCTGCAGTTCAGAACCACTAACAGGTATAGGGAAAACAAAACAAAAACAAGAAAAGCCTGCTGTCTATGGCCAAAGGAAGGGTAGCTCAGAAGAAACTATGCAGGGAGACCTGTACCTAAAGGCAATGACAGGCTAAACTGACTGCACTAGTGATGCTAGTACCCCGATGGGTCAATCCATCCCATGCTCTATACCCATTGGTAGCAGTAGGCATGATCTGCCCATAGCAGTGGAACCCAGGCTTATCTACCCTCTCCACAACCCACATTAGCCGTAAGCAGTGCCCAAGTTGTCCTCAGAAGCAGTAGCAGCAGAACCCACCAATTTATCATCTGCTGGTGGAACCAGGCCTGATTTATCTTCCTGATGAAAGAAACTGAAGAAGTGTGCGTGGGTGGCTCAGTTGGTTAAGCGGCTGCCTTCGGCTCGGGTCATGACCCTTGAGTTCCAGGATCGAGTCCCACATCTGGCTCCCAGCTCCACAGGAAGTCTGCTTCTTCCTCTAACCTTCTCTCCTCTCATGCTCTCTCTCACATTCTCTCTCAAATAAATAAATAAAATCTTTTAAAAAAAAAAAGAAACTGAAGAAGAGACAAATAAATGGAAACATATGCCATGTTCATGGTTAATAAGAGTTAATATTGTTAAAATGTCCACACTACACAAAGTGATCTATAGATCCAATGCAATCCCTATCATAATTCCAATGGCATTTTTCACAGAAATAGAAAAAATAATTCTAAAATTTGTATCTAGCCACAAACAATCCTGAATAGCCAATGTAATCTTGAGAAAAAAAAAAGAACAAAAATGAAGGCATCACACTTCCTGGTCTCAATTCATATTACAAAACAGTAGTACTCAGAAAAATATGGTACTGACATAAAAACAGACACATAGACTTATGGGACAGAATAAAAAGCCCAGTAATAAACCCACACATGTATGGCTAATGTTTGACAAGGGATCCAGGAATACACAATAGGTAAAGAAGAGTCTCCTCAATAAATGATGGGAAAACTGGATATCCACATCCAAAAAAAATGAAATTGGACTTTCATCTTCTACCATGTACAAAAATAAACTCAAAATGGATTAAAGACTAAACATAAGACGTGACACTGTAAATTTCAAGAAGGAAGCATAGGAGGAAAAACCACTTGACACTGATATTGGCAATGATTGGAAACATTTGAGAAGAATTGGCTTTAAATGGTTGGTAGAATTCACCCATCAGGTATATGGTTTCATCAAGTATATGGTTTTGGCTTTTCTTTTTGGGGAGGTTTTTTTTTAAATTACTGCTTCAATCTCACTCATTATTGATCTGTTGAGATTTTCTGTTTCATAGTAGGTTGTATGTTTCTAGGAACTTATCCATTTCTTCTAGGTTATCCAATTAGTTTGTGTATAGCTATTTATAGTAATCTCTTACAATACTCTGGTTTTCTGTGGTATTAGTTGTAATATACACTCTTTTATAATTTTATTTATTTGAATCCTCTCTTTTTCTTGGTTAGTCTAGCTAAAGTTGTGTCGAAATTATTTATCTTTAAAAAGATAACTCTGGGTTAATTGATTTTTTCTATTATCATACTATTCTCTATTTCACTTATTTCTGCTCTAACATTTTTTCTCACTTTGACCTTTATTTTTTTTCTAGTTCCTTAAAGTATAAAGTTAGGTTGTTTATTTGAGATCTTTCTTTTTTTTTCTTAATGTGGATATTTCCACTATAAACTTCCCTCTTAGAACAGCTTTTGCTGCATCCCATAAATTTTGGTATGTTGTATTTTCATTTTTCTTTTTCTCAAGATACTTTGATTTCCATTTTTATTTCTTTGACCCATTGATTGTTCAGGAGTGTGTTGTTTAATTTCCAATATTTGTGAAATTTTCAATTTCTTCTTTTTATTGATTTCTAGCTTCATGCCATTGTGGTCAGAAAAGATACTTGGTGTGACTTCAATCTTCTTAAATTTTTCAAGACTTTTTTTGAGACCTAACATGTGGTCTATTCTGGCAAATGTCCCGTGTGTGCTTGAGAAGAATGTTATTCTGGTGTCATTGGATGGAATGTTGTGGATATATCTTTTAAATCCATTTAGTCTATAGTATTATTCAAGTCCATTATTTCCCTATTGGTTTTCTGTCTAGACAATCTATCTGTTGTTGAAAGCGGGGTTTGAAGTCCTCTGCTTTTATTGTATTGCTATCTGATTCTCCCTTCATTTCTGGGCACCACCCAGGTGCCCCTAGATGTGCTCTAGGGGCACCTGGGTGGCTCATTCTGCTGCATGAGAATTACCACATTATAAGATTCAAATGTCTAGTATTTGACAACAACAACAAAAATTACAAGGCATACAAAGAAATGGGAAACTATGGCCTATTCAAAGGGAAAAAATGAGGGGTTCCTGGTGGCTCAGTCAGTTCAGTGTCCAACTTTTGATCTCAGCTCAGGTCTTGATCTCAGGGTTGTGGGTTCAAGCCCTGCACTCATCTCCCCACCGTGGAGCTTACTTAAAACAAACAAAAACCAAACAAACCAAAGGAAAAAATTAAATCAACAGAAACTCCCTGAGAAAGGCAAGATGACAGGCTTGCTAGAATTAGACTTTAAAAGAACTGTCTAAAAGGTGCTCAGAGAGGGTGGCTCAGTTAAGTGTCTTCCTTTGGCTCAGGTGATGATCTCAGGGTGGGATCAGGCTCCTTGCTTAGTGGGGAGCCTACTTCCCTCTCTGCCTGCCACTCCCCTGCTTGTGCTCTCTCTGACAAATAAAATCTTTTAAAAAATGAGGAAAAAAGTGCTCAGAGAGCTAAAAGAAAACATGGACAAAGTCAAGAAAATTGTGTAAGGACAAAATGGAAATATTAAAAGATAGAAAACATTTTTAAAGAGCAATTCTGGGGGGAAAAGCAATTCTAGGATTGAAAAGTACAATAACTGAAATAAAATTTCACTAGAGGGATTAAAGCAGATCTGAGCAGGCAGAAGAATCAGCAACTTAAAGATAGGACAAATGAAATGATTGAGTCTGAGGAACAGAAAGAAAGATTGAATAAAAGTTAACAGAGCCTAGGGGCACCTGGGTGGCTCTGTTAGTTAAGCAACTGCCTTTGGCTCAGGTCATGATCCTGGAGTCCCAGGATTGAGTCCCACATCAGACTCCCTGCTCAGCAGGGAGTCTGCTTCTCCCTCTGACTTTTCCCTCTCCCCTCTTATGCTCTCTCTCATTCTCTCTCTCTCTCAAATAAATAAATAAAAATTTTAAAAAAAGTTGACACAGCCTAAAGACCTGTGAAAGACCACCAAACCATCCAATATGCATTGTGGAAGTTCCAGAAGGAAGAGTGAATGAGAAAAGTACAGAGAAATTACTGAAGAAATAATGGTTAATAACCTCCCAAATTTGATGAAATACATGAGTATAAACACCCAAACAGCTCAGTGAACCCAAGACAGGATAAACTCAAAGAGATCTACACCAAGGTGCACTATGATCAAACTTTCAAGAGATAAAGACAGAGAGAATCTTGAAAGCATCATGAAAGAAGCAACCCATTACATATTAGGGATTGCCTATAAGTTATTAGCAGATCTCTCATTGGAAACCTTGAAGGCCAAAAGGCAATTGTTTGGTATATTCAGAGTGTAGAAGGAAAAAAACTGTCAACCAAGAATCCAATATCCAACTAAACTGTCCTTCAAAAATAAAGGGGGGCGCCTGGGTGGCTCAGTAGTTTAAAGCCTCTGCCTTTGGCTCAGGTCATGATCTCATGGTCCTGAGATCAAGCCCAGCATTGGGCTCTCTGGTCAGCAGGGAGCCTGCTTCCCTCTCCTCCCTGCCTGCCTCTCTGCCTACTTGTGATCTCTCTCTGTCAAGTAAATAAATAAAATCCTAAACAAATAAATAAATAAAGGATAAAGACATTTGCAGATTTAAAGAAAAATGCTGAGGGAGTTTGTTACCACTAGACCTGCCCTGATAATGCTAAAGGGTAATTTGAAATGAAAGGACAAAAAAGACTTAAAAGAAATAAACACACACACATACACACACACAAAGAAATGAAAGGATGTTAGGTGTAACTCAGCCATATAAAGAAATAAAAATATCTGATAAAGGAAAATACATTGACAATTTTTAAAGCTATTATTTTAAACAATTATTTTTAATAATTCAAATTATTAGGGATGCCCGAGTGGCTCAGTCTGTTAAACGACTGCCTTTGGCTCAGGTCATGATCCCAGGGTCCTGGGATCAAGTCCCACGTCGGGCTCCTTGCTCAGCGGGGAGCCTGCTTCTTCCTCTATCTCTGCCTACCACTTCCCTGCTTGTGCTCTCTCTGGCAAATAAATAAAGAAAATCTTTAAAAAAAATTATTATTTCTCTCAACACCCCAAAACTAAATAATCTGATTAAAAATGGGCAGAAGACATGAACAGACATTTCTCCAAAGAAGACATTAGCATGGCCAAGAGACACATGAAGAGATGCTCAACATCACTCACCATCAGGGAAATGCAAATCAAAACCACAATGAGATATCACCTCACACCTGTCAGACTGAAATAAAAAACCGGAAACAATAAGTGTTGGCAAGGATGTGGAGAAAAAGGAACCCTCATGCCCTATTGGCAAACTGGTGCAGCCACTGTGGAAAAGAGTATGGATGTTCCTCAAAAATTTAAAACCAAAACTGCCTTATGATCCAGTGATTACACTACTGGATATTTGCCCGGAGAATACAAAAACGGGAGGGAAAAAAAAGAATATAAAAACACGGATTCTAAAGGCTATATGCACCATTATGTTTACTGCAGCATTGTTTACAATAACCAAATTATGGAAGCAACCCAAGTGTCCACAGACAGATGAATGGATAAAGAAGAAGTGGTATATATACACAATGAATATTAGTTAGCCATAAAAAGCATGAAGTCTTGCCATTTGCAACAACATGGATGGATATAGAGAGTATAATGCAAAGCGAAATGAGTCAGAGAAACACAAATCAAATACTGAGTGATTTCCCTCAGGTGGAATTTAAGGAACAAAACAAATGAACTAAGAAAAAAACAGAGACAAACCAAAAAACAGACTCTTAAATATAGAGAATAAATTGATGGTTACCAGAGGGGGAGTCAAGGAGTGGGGGATGGGTGAGATAGATGAAGGGGATTGAAAGTATATTTACCATGATAAGTGCTGAGTAATGTATAGATTTGTTGAATCACTATATTGTACACCTGAAAATAGTGTAACACTGTTAACTATACTGGAATTTTTTAAATATATAAATAATATTTTAATTTTAAAACTTACTGTAACTTTGGTTTGTAACTCCACTTTTTTGCTTTCTACACGATTTAACAGACTAATGCATTAAAAAAAATTATTAGTCTAGGGTGTCTCAATGGCTCAGTCCGTTAAATGGCTGCTGTTGGCTCAGGTTATGATCCTGGAGTTCTGGGATCGAGTCCCACTTTGGGCTCCCTGCTCAGTGGGGAGTCTGCTTCTCCCTCTGACCTTCTCTCCTCTTGTGCTCTCTCTCACTTTCTCTCTCTTTCAAATAAGGAAATAAAATCTTTAAAAAAAAGGATCAAATCTTTGCAAATCATATATCTGATCAGGTATTAAAATCCAGAATATATAAAGAACACCTATAAACAACAACCACAAGGAAAAAAATGGATTCAAAAATGGACAAAGGATTTAATAAATATTTCTACAAAGAAGATATGCAAATGACCAATAAGCATATGAAAAGATATTCAACATTACTAATTAGGGAAATGCAAATTAAAACTACAGTGAGCTACCACCCTACATCCATAGGATGGCTACTATCAAAAAAAAAGAAAAAAGAAAAAAGAGATTGACAAGTGTTGGCAAGGATGTGGGGAAATCAGAACCCTCGTGCACTGCTGATGGGAATGTAAAATGGTATAGATGCTATGGAAAACAGCACAGCAATTGCTCAAAATTTAAAATAAAATTACTGTATGATACAGCCATTCTGCTTTTGGGTATATAACTAAAAAAATCAAAAGCAGAATCTCAGAGATCCTTGTACACCCATTTTTTCACAGCAGTATTATTCACAATAGCCAAAAGGTGGAAGCAACCAAAGTATCCATCCATGATGAATGGATGAATGGATAAACAAAATGGTATATACATACTGTGGAATGTTATTAAGCCTGAGAAAAGAAGGAAATTCTAACACATGCTACAACATGGGTGAACCTTGTAGACCTGCTGAATGAAAAAAGCCCATCACTAACAACAACAACAACAATATTGTATCGTTCCACTCAAATTAGGTTTTTACAGTGATCAAATTCATGGGGACAGAAAGTATAATGGTGGTTGCCTGGGACTGGGGGAAAGAGAGAATAGAGAATAATTGTTTAATGGGTACAGAGTTTTAATTTTGCGTGAAAGTCCTGGAGATGGACGGTGGTGATAATTGCACAACAACACAAATATACTTAATGCCACTGAGCTCTTGACTTAAACATTGTTAAAACGATTAACTTTATGCTATGTATATTTTACCACAATTATTAAAAAATGACACAGTGGGCTCTCACAATCTTTCTCCATGCTCGACCCCAGACAAACCTTGCCACTTCCTGAGAACTGATTTATGAGATGCCATCATGAGCTCAATGACCTCTTTGAAATATGACAAAGAAAGCTGGAGACACAGATATAGCAGACCTGATCATTCCTTTATTGGAAGGGGTATGCACTGTTGCACTCTACAAGCCTGTGCGCCTAAAGAGATTTCAAGTTGAAGATTCAGTTGGCTTTCTTTGAAGATGTAATGGCCCTGAATAAAGCCACGGGAACGGCAATTATGCCAGCGCCAATAGACTTGGATAATGCGGGCAGCGTGGAGCAAACGGCAGTAACGAAGGCGTACACGCCACATGCGGACCCAGGATTGCAGCTTGACCACTGCCCATTCTTGCCGCACATAGAAATCTAGGGCCAATTTCCTCTTCCTTTCCAGCAGCTTCACCAGCACCTGCTTCCACCAGCGCTGAATGATACATGCTCTGAGTGCTGCGTGCAGCAGCGTACGGCGTACCAGGGTGCCCCGCCACCACGCCTGGATGAACATGGCCGCTTCCTCTTTCCTGGTGATCTTTATTTTGGGGCCTTGCAAAAGAAAATGGGACACTTAAGAAACTCATGCATTTCAGCCCTAAGGTGTGCCAGGAAGAAGCCCTGATCTCTATCAACAAATCATCCCTTTCTCTGACATTCAGCAGAGGCATTTTGGGCAACAGTGCACCCAGGAGACCAAGTAGGTGCCCTGCATCCGCCACTGTCTGATTAATGGACATGGACACACCATCTCACCCTCTAAATCACAGGGTCTCCATCTGCACTTGCAGTGTCACCCAGTTTTGCATGGACCTGGATGACCAGTCTAGAGCAAGATCACCATGATCTTGAAGTGAAAGGGATTCAAGTTGCACCTGGACCTGATGATTTACCTAAGATCCATGTCCCTTCCCTCAGACTCCTCCCATCTGCTGGAGAAGTGGCATCTTTTCTCCCCCTGCCCTCTCACTTCCGACTTCAGGTTACACCCACAACCTACTGTCTCCCCTCTGCCTCACCAAAGTATTAGATGGTTCTTCTGCCTTATACACTTTATTAAGAGCTTAAACACCGGTTAACCCATTCATCAGTACAAAGATACACATGCACACACACACTTCTAGACCCAGTCTTCCTGTAGCTCTACCTTTGCATTCCCCAAACACGGTCCCCACCTTGTAGCTCCCAGCCTTGTGTAGTCTGAGTTCATACTCTTTGCCACCTCCTTGGCACAATCCACACATCTTGGCCAGACCCACATCTCAGCCTAAGGAGATAATGGGGGAAAAGGATAGCCGTGGAGGAGTCAGTCTGTGTTCATCCTACCTCTGTGTATGGTGACTTTTCATCTCAGTGTGCCTGGCACACTGGGTTTATGCCTGTTGTCCTGGAGTAACGTTGATAAGTGCCCCTTTCACTCACTGAAGCATCTCTCTTTAGATAATACATTACATGGTCACAGAGTTTTGGGGAGCTCCACTAGACCCCAAGGGTCAGAGATGTCACAAGTCAAGGCTCTTCCCACCATAGTAGAGCCTGGAACCATCTACTCATGGAGGAGTGGGGAGGGTAGTAGCAGTCGTGTGGGTGGGATTTTCAGGGGCAGAGTTACTTCCCCTTCTCCCTTTTGCTCCTTCAAGCTCTGTTCTATCAATGTGACTTCATCATCTTTGACAGTAACTTGGGAAATTTACTGTACTGTAGTCAGAGTTCAGAGAGAAAAATATTGCAGAAAGTAAGGGTGCTCTCCTCATCACTAGGTGCCAAGTCAACCACACAGCTTCCTGGCCTTTCCCAGGACCTCAGGCATAAAAAGGAGGTGGGGGTGTCCCATGCAGAGGTATCTATGGGAAATGGACTGCCCTCCCAGAAAGCTTAGGTGGATCGGACTATCTCTTATAAAACATTAAATGCCTATGACTTGTGCTGGATGGTCAAATCCCCCTCAGGTCTGCACTTTACTAAATTACCCATGGTTAGGGGCAAGATGGTCCCATCACTCTCAGGTCTGGACTCCTCCAGCCACACACTGGCAGCAGAAGTGGAGGAAGGGTAAGAGATATGATGTCATAAGGGCCACTATGACTCCGGCACCAGGATGGCTTCCCGCAGTTGAGCCCCTTTCTAAGAATAACCAAGACCTGCCCTTTCTTTCCTACCAGAATGGCCAGAATTCTGGCTATAAAGAACAACACCCCAAATATTAACCCACTGCCACAAAAGCGTATAATGATACTCATTAAAGCCTGGCTGATATTTATTAAATGGATTTTAGTTCATTTAAACAATCATAGTCCAAATAACAGAGTGAGTATGCTATTTACTGATATAGAAAGGTGTATAAGATTAGCAGTCATCAGGGGCGCCTGGGTGGCTCAGTTGTTAAGCGGCTGCCTTCGACTCAGGTCATGGTCCCGGAGTCCTGGGATCGAGCCCCGCATCGGGCTCCCTGCTCGGCGGGAAGCCTGCTTCTCCCTCTCCCACTCCCCCTGCTTGTGTTCCCTCTCTGTCTCCCTCTCTGTCAAATAAATAAATAAAATTTAAAAAAAAAAAAGATTAGCAGTCATCAAATCAAGATGAACTCAATATAGGGGCACCTGGGTGGCTTAGTGGGTTAAAGCCTCTGCCTTCGGCTCAGGTCATGGTCTCAGAGTCCTGGGATCAAGCTCCACATCAGGCTCTCTGCTCAGTGGGGAGCCTGCTTCCCCCTCTCTCTCTGCCTGCCTCTCTGCCTACTTGTGATTTCTCTCTCTCTCTCTGTGTCAAATAAATAAATAAAATCTTTAAAAAAAAGATGAACTCAATATAAATATTTATACACATGTGTCATAAAAGCATTATTTATAGAGGGGGTGAATAAATATTAATTAATTTATTATTTATTTATTTATTGCTAAATAAAAATTAGCAATAATCATCTCTGCTGAAAATAGCAGAATTGGGGGAGCAGAATATACTCCCTCATTGTGGCTAAACCTCCTATGTGTGGCGTAACTCTAGGTCATCTAGTTTTCAGGCCCCTGGGAGAGCAGGACCCATACAGACCAGAAAATTCATGAAGCCCTCAGGACCAGCCAGGGCCTTCATCTCAGTCTCAAGTGGCCTCATGTACTCTCCTGCCTTCTTCTTTCCCTAAGAGCCTCAAGGTCATAGCCAGGAGATGGGTAAGGGACAACCACTACACAAGAAGTGCTCCACTTCTGCCTGCTCCTGGCCTCTGAAGACCCATGTGGTCATTGTGAGGACGTGGTTCCCTCTCAGGGTCACAGCCCCAGAGGTCACTGAGGAGTGCACTTGCAATGTGTAGAGTACATATGGGGAGACAGTGTGGGGATCTAGAGGGATGTAGAGAAGATACACACTCCTTTTCCCCATCCTCTACCACCCTTTCTAGATTCCCCTCACCTTTGACTAGCATTTCTCCTGGTCTAGGCAATTTGACTAGAGGGAGAATTTATCTAGCCCCTCATCCCTGAGGTATCTGATTCTCTAGTTACCATACTTCTCAGGCCATGATTGTGTTCATCAACCATCACACCTGGGCAGCAAACCACCAACAGATCTTCCAGCAAATCACCCAAGCAGTATTCATAGTCTTCCCTACCTACATAGTGTGGCAGCAGCCCCCTTGCCTTCTCCTGATGACCAGGGTTAATTATCCCTGCCAGTATGGTGACTCCTTTCATTACCTGATTATCTGTTGGCAAAAGATTCTGAAGTGACAGAGTCTCAGCCATAGCTTTAAATTTAATGGGACTCTTACTATGACCCTTGATGACTGCCTTCCTCCCTAGAAACTAGAACCTCCAATCGGATGGAGCCTGCAGGGACACAAAACCCAAATTCCCAGAATTATAACTAGAAAGGGTGCTCACAGATATATTACCACTGCCACATTGATTCTGAGACATTGATTCTGAGGCATATACATTCTACCTATTAGGGACCCATCATCATGTAATGGGCATTGATTAAGGGCTTGGGTTAGCAACCTACACCAGTAGGTTAAATCCAACCCACTGCCTGTTTTGTTTGTTTGTTTTTAGATTTTATTTATGTATTTGAGAGAGAGAGAGAGAGCGAGAGCATGAGCAGGGTGAGGGGCAGAGGGGGAATCAGAATCTCCACTGACCAGGGAGCCCAGAGTGGGGCTCGATCCCAAGACCCAGGATTGTGACCTGAGCCAAAGCCAGACACTAACCAACTAAGCCACCCAGGTGCCCCCCACTACCTGTTTTTATACATCTTGCAAAGAATGGTTTTTACATTTTTCAGTGGTTAAAAAAAGTAAAAAAAAAAAAAAAACAAACATGAAAATTATATGAATTCAAATTTCAGTGTCCATAAATAAAATTATATTGGAACACAGCCACACTGGTTTAAGTGTTGTCTACAGCCACATTTACACTGCAATGACAGATTTGAATAGTTGTGACAGGGACAGTATGTGGCCTTCCCATCACTTCCCACTGCTCCTTAACACACGAGATATTGCAATGGTGCTGTGATAACCAAACAGCATTTAGTGCCACACGTGTGCTGCGCTGTGATTTACTTTTTTTTAATCACTATACATACATCTCCATCATGTCAAACAAGAAAGGAGGGGGAAAGTAGACTGTAAATGTCTCATCTTTAAGACAACGGTGAAGCATTACAGCTGTGCTAAAAGAATACGGTATTATATATCTACATCACCAGACTGAGCAATCCACAGTACTCCTAACTCACAAGAAAACAATGATCATAAAATTTAGAAATTTTAAATGGAGTATCTAATCACAGCAGAATTGCTTTACAAAAATAAAAAACGAAAATGAGGCTGCAAGCAACGTTAGTTTGCAGATTGCTCATTTGTTAACCAAGCAAGAAAAGGTGTTTATTAGTGGTGAGCTAATTAGATCATGTTTAATTGCAGCAGCTGGGGGGGGAAGTGACAAAAATAAACTTAACACTATTAGCCTTTCGATGGGACTAGCTGCTCCAAGAGTTCAAAACCCTAGGAACAAAATCAATAGTCGGTTTAAAACAAGACAAATGATAAAGTGGTTTTTCCTTGGCTCGTGACGAGTTGACAGATGGTACCAATACAGCCCAGCTGTTGTTCATTGAAGGGGTGACTGCCAAGTTTTAAAGGGCCTGAAGAATTCAGCTTTATGAATAGTCTGCATGGAACAAATATGGTTGAGAATATTTGTTGAATTTGGAAAAAAAAAAACACACTAATTCAATACCATGTGAAGTGGAATCTGCTAGGATGTGATAAAATTGACGTGGTATAAATACGTGTGAAGAAAGCCAAAAAAAAAGACTAAGTTGGACAAATTCACAAAGTTTGTGAAAATATGAGGGCTTATAGCCTTTGGTTACTCATTATATTATTCACTAATGGGTACTTTATGGAAAATATTTTAATCTACTGTGTTACCGAACCAGTGATGTCAATGGGAAGCTTTACTTACCATTGTTGACTTACCTACCATCAGTTCTGTGACTTTTCTTTGGAAACAGAAGCGGAGTAATCTGATTTACCAAGCACACAGCAGATCCGGGGATTGAACGCAGTAGTGGCAGCAGCTACATAAATCTTGCTAACTTGGAGCCTGTGCTCTTGGGTCCATGCATTGTTCCGTCTCTGCCTCCATGACCAGAACCCATTGTTTCAGTACTAGAGTGAGTGACAGGAGCTGGCTGACATCAACCAGCCCTGTCATTTTGTCTCCTTCACTCTTCAGTGCCTTTTCTGTGATGGCTTCCAGCCCAGACTTCCTTGTCTCTAATGTTCCAGTCTCTATGTTGCCAGGAAACTGACCACTGCTGAAAAGTCCATATATATTCTGTCTCGCGCCACTTCTCTTGCCACACAAGGTGGATGTACAGCCTGAAACTCTGCCCACTGAGGGGACTTTCCCTCACCACCCACTGTCTTCCAGGCTGCCCTTGAATAAGGTTGTAGCTCAACTGTCATTTTGGGATGACATATACATACTAAGCTTAACAAGCTATAAATCAGGCTCAGGTGTTTTCCTGACGTCAGCAGGTCCCAAGGGATTGCTTATAACCCCACATGAGTATGAGCTGAGAGGGGATGGTGGCATGCTGGTGGTGGCTTCCCCAAGAGTTGGGCTACCTGCCCGTGTGGTTTGCTCCTGCTGTTTCCCATTTTCTGTCATCGTTGCTATCTGTGAGGTTAAGGAGGAGTGTCTCATGTCTTCAGACTCACAGGGTGCAGGGGAATTTGAGAATTCAAGATTGGGAGGGGCCAGCCAACCCAAATGATCCCATCCCTTGTGTCATGGTTCCATTCTTTCTCCTGCCCTGATTTTGGCAGAGCACCCTACCTTGATGGAGAATTTAACCTTCCTAAGAGGTTGGCCACTCTAATGTCTAAGTCCTGGGCCTGGCCCTCAGCTTTTTCAGCCCTTCCATTGCAGATAAGAGGTTCTTTATATGCCATCAAGAAGGCTCTCCCCCTCCGGCTTGTACACTTACCTTTTAATTTCCTGTTACTTGTTTTCATCCTTTTGTTATCTTTTTCCAGAGCTTCATAGAGCCTAGAAATAGCCACCCAATCCTATAGTTAATTCCTCCATACTTTTCTTTTTTTATGCATTTTTAAAAAGATTTTATTTTTTTTAAATTTTTTTAAGTAATCTCTACGCTCATCTTGGGGCTCGAACTCACAACACCAAGATCAAGAGTCACACGCTCCATCAACGGAGCCAGCCAGCGGCCCCAGCCAGCGGCCCCAGTTCCTCCATACTTTCCAAAAGCCTGCATTGTCACACCAGCTAGTGCATTTCCTGCCTCCTATATATAAGCCCATTCACCTTTGAAAGGGTTACCATTTAAACAGCTACCCTGTGCCCAGGGCAATCTGTGCTGCACTTCCCACTAGTATTTGGGTATTTCTTACAGAAAAATCTTGTTTGTAACAATAAATTTTACTGGGATGCCTGGGTGACTCAGTCGGATAAGTGGTTCCTTTGGCTCAGGTCATGATCTCAGGGTCCTGGAATCAAGCCCGGCATCAGGCTCCCTACTCTGTGGGGTTCTGTTTCTCCCACTCCCCCTGCTCCTCTCTGCCAACTCTTGTGCTCTCTTTCTCAAATAAATAAATAAAATCCTTAGAAAAAAAAAAAAGCAAGGTCACCTGTGTGGCTTAGTCAGTTAAGCATCTGCCTTCAGCGCAGGTCATGATACAAGGGTTCTGGGATCGAGTCCCGCATCGGGCTCCCTGCTGAGCAGGGGAGCCTGCTTCTTCTCCCTCAGCCTGCCATTCCCCCTACTTGCGCTCCCTCTGATAAATACATAAATAAAATCTTAGGGGAAAAAACCAGTAAATTTTACTGACATCTGTACTTATCACTACCTCTTAGGTCATTCTCCTAGATTCATTTTTCTTTAACATGGAGCTTGTTTCCCAGAAGTACTTTCAGAGACTTTCAATGTAGACTTTTTTTTTTAAATAGGCTCCATGTCCAGCATGGACCCCAGCACAGGGCTTGAACTCATGACCCTGGGATCAAGACCCGAGATCAAGAGTCAGACACTTGGGACACCTGGGTGGCTCAGTCCATTAAGCTTCTGCCTTTGGCTCAGGTCACGATCCCAGTGTCCTGGGACCGAGTCCCACATCAGGCTCCTTGCTCAATAGGGAGCCTGCTTCTCCCTCAAAGAGAAAAAAAAAAAAAAAAGGAGTCAGATGCTTAACCAACTGAGCCACCCAGGCACACCTGATGTAAACTTTGAATTAATAAAAATGTCTTTCATTTTGCCCTTACACTTGAATGCTGTTTTAGGTGGTATATCATTCAACACTAACTGCATTTCTTTTCTTTCAGAGCATTGAGGATGTCACTCCACTTTCTCTTCATACCCAGGCTTGCTGCTGAGAAGGCTGATGTCAATCTGAAGCTTAATTCCTTAGCGGGTAGTTTGTGGATTTTTTTTTCCTCTTCAAATGTTTACATATATTATCTTATCAGTTATGAGATTGTGCTGTGACCTGTTTCGAGCTCCATCTGTTTTCCTTCACCTTTTTTAGGGGAATTGAGTCTCTTTAATGAGTTCTGGGAAACTGACAAATGCCTTGAAGCTTCCTTCTCTCTCTCTCTCTCTCTCTTTTTTTTTTCCCCCTTAAAGAGGAAGTCACAGGCAGAGGGAGAAGCAGGCTCCCTGCTGAGCAAGGAGCCCAGTGCAGGACTCGATCTCAGGACCCCGGGATCATGTCCTAGGCCAAAGGCAGCCGCTTAACCAACTGAGCCACCCAGGCGCCCCAAAGGTTTCTACTCTTCATCTCTGTGCTTTCATTTTTAGGAACATTAATTCATCCATGACTAGGACTTTTGGATGGGTGCTCCGTTTTTAAATTTACTCTTTTAACCTTTTTGTTTCTCTGCATCTTTCCCTTTCCTGCTACACTTCAAGAGTTCTTTTGTCAAAGTTTCCACTCATCAACTTTGGTTGTGTCCATTCTGCTATTCTTCCCATCTATCAAGTTAGAATTTTAACACTGTTCCTTTCTAAGATCCATAAATAGCTCCTTTTAATAATGATTTGTTCTTTTATGGCTGAGATGTCTCCTTCCAGCCACTGAGTATATTAATTTCACTTCTTTAAGTTGCCTTCTTAGTCTTTCCCTTGGCCACTGTGTTTCTCCTTGTTGCGTGTAAGGATGCCTTTTCATGCAGTTGGTTTACTCCAAAGTTTGGTGATTTTTGGTCGGATGTTCATCTTTGTTTTGCAATTTTCTCTTTGCCGGTTGATGATTGCCGTGTGCGCGGATTACAGGGAGGTGTGGAGTAGGATCTCACAGTGAATGATGTCCTGGGCAGGAGTGTTGCTGCGTGAGGGTGTCCCATGGCATCAGGCCCTGCCACACCTCCTCAGATCAATTACAGCTCCTCCGTGGAGATAAATCCTCTCTTCCCAAACACAGCTTAGCTAGAGTTGGCTACTCCTTCTATGGTTATATCCCTACTAGCCCCCATGGTAGCCAAGAGCCCCTGCTGCCTCCTCAACCAGCTGCTTCCAAGCTTGGAGGGACTGTATGGCTACTCTCTTCTTTTGTAGGAGATCTTTTTTTAGAGCTTTGATATATTTTCTTTTCTTTTCTTTTCTTTTTGATATATTTTCTTTCAGTGTTTCACATCTACCTTGTGTCCTGTAAGTAGTCCACATAGTTTCTGTCGATTGACGTTCCCTTCCTAAATTTTTAGGTACTGTTAGAAATATTTTAGGGGCACCTGGGTGGCTCAGTCATTAAGCGTCTGCCTTCAACTCAGGTCACGATCCCAGAATCCTGGGATCGAGCCCCGCATTGGGGTCCCTGCTCAGCGGGAAGCCTGCTTCTCCTTCTCCCTCTGCTGCTCCCCTGCTTATGATCCTTCTCTACCTGTGTCTCTGTCAAATAAATAAGTAAAATCTTAAAAATATATATATTTTGAATAAATAAATTTTTTTGTATTATTCCTATGAATTTATACCAAGAGAAAAAGACCTGAGCCTGTGTTCAAACATTTTGATCCATTTTCTCATGGACATTTTCTTCAGTTTTCTTTATGGTCGTTTTTCCTTGAGGTGTGAGGTAAAAATGTTGAAGCAGATTTTAGTAAGTGACTGACAATTTTCTTTTGCAGATAGTTTATCTCTATTTTTAAATGCAAATTTTAGTTTCCTCTCATCCTTTCCCTCATTTTCTTCTCGTCCTTTCCTGAACAATTTAGTCTGAAAGTGATTAGGCTGGTCAGTGTGACATAGATATACCAGGGCAGGGCAAGAGATCCTGTGACATATGGCAGGGCATGGATCCCAAGAGAGAGAAGGTGTTGGACTCAGAGGGCTTCCCAGTTTGGAGCAGGCAAGGTGGCGGGGAGTCTGAACAGGAGGGTTCAAGGTCATGGCAGTAGTATCATACCATGGGCAGGATGCATCAGGTACCCTTAGTGGTGCAGGAAGACGAGACTTGAGCACAGCAACAGAATATCTGTGCAGAGGGTGTCCTGACATTCCGTGTCAGCCCATGTTGGGCGAGAAGGGCATTCACACAGGACAGCAACTAACGTGGGATACATGAAGAGGGTAATGGCCCAGCAGGGTGTCAGCACTCAAGCAGAGTGAGGACAATGTCTGCAGAGCCAGCAGCAGCCATGGAAGATTGGTTACCTACAGGGGAGATCAGATAAGAAAATTTATTAAAGGGGCACCTGGGTGGCTCAGTCAGTTGGGTGTCTGCCTTCGACTCAGGTCACGATCCCAGGGTCCTGCAATCAAGCCCCGCATCAGTCTCCTTGCTTGGTGGGGAACCTGCTTCTCCCTCTCCCTCTGCCTGCTACTGCCCCTGCTTGTGTTCTCCTTCTGTCAAATACATAGATGGAATTTTGAAAAAAAAAATTATTAAAATAAAAACAGACACATAGGTCAAGGGACCAGAATAGAGAACCCAGAAATGGACCCTCAACTCTCTAGTCAACTAATCTTCAACAAAGCAGGAAAGAATATCCGATGGAAAAAAAGACAGTCTCTTCAACAAATGGTGTTGGGAAAATTGGACAGCCACGTGCAGAAGAATGAAACTGGACCATTTCCTTACACCGCACACAAAAATAGACTCAAAATGGATGAAAGACCTAAATGTGAAACAGGAATCCATCAAAATCCTAGAGGAGAACACAGGCAGCAACCTCTTTACCTTGGCTGCAGCAACTTCTTGCTAGACACATTCCAGAGGCAAGGGAAACAAAAGCAAAAATGAACTATTGGGACTTCATTAGGATAAAAAACTATTGCACAGCAAAGGAAACAATGAACAAAACTAAAAGACAGGGTGCCTGGGTGGCTCTGTCAGTGAAGTGTCTGCCTTCAGCTCAGGTGGTGATCTTGGGGTCCTGGGATTGAGCCCATGTTGGACTCCTGCTCCGTGGGGAGTCCCCTTCTCCTCCCCCCTCTGTCCTTCCCCACCCCACTGCTTGTGCTCTCTTTCAAATAAATAAAATCTTAAAAAAACAAAACAAAACTAAACTAAAAGGCAACCTACGGAATGGGAGAAGATATTTGCAAATGACATGTCAGGTAAAGGGCTAGTATCCAAAATTTATAAAGAACTTACCAAACTCAACGCCCAAAAGCAAAAAATCCAGTCAAGAAATGGGCAGAAAACATGAACAGAGATTTCTCCAATGAAGACATACATATGGCCAACAGACACATGAAAAAGTGCTCAACATCCCTCGGCATCAGGGAAATGCAAATGAAAACCACAATGAGATCCCACCTCACAGAGGTCAGAATGGCTAAAATTAACAAGTCAGGAAACAACAGATGTTGGTGAGGATGCGGAGAGAAGGGAACCCTCTTACACTGTTGGTGGGAATGCAAACTGGTGCAGCCAATCTGGAAAACAGTATGGAGTTTCCTCAAAAAGTTGAAAATATAACTACCTTATGACCCAACAATTGCACTACTGGGTATTTACCCAAAGGATACAAACCTAGTGATTTGAAGAGGCACATGCACCCCAATATTTACAGCAGCAATGTCCACAATAGCCCAACTATGGAAAGAGCCCAGATGTCCATTGACAGATGAAGGGATAAGGAAGATATGGGGGGGGGGTGTGTGTGTCCACAATGGACTATTACTCAGCCATCAAAAAGAATGAACTCTTGCCATTTGCAGTGATGTGGGTGGAACTAGAGGGTATTAAGCTAAATGAAATAAGTCACTTAGGACTTATTTCCTAAGCGGTAGGGAATTTCCTAAATAAGAAAGACAAATACCATATGATTTCACTCATATGTGGCGTTTAAGAAACAAAACAGATGAACATAGGGGAGGGGAAGGAAAAATAAAATGAGGTGAAAATAGAGGAGACAAATTATAAGAAATGCTGAACTCTAGGAAACAAACTGAAGGTTGTTGGAGAGGAGATGGGTGGGAGATGGGGTAACTGGGTGGTGGGCATTAAGGAGGACATTTGATGTAATGAGCACTGGGTGTTGTATGCAACTGATGAGTCACTAAATTCCACCCCTGAAACTAATAACATGCTATATGTTAACTAAATTGAATCTAAATAAAAAAGTTTAAAATGTAAAATAAAATAAAAAGAAAAGAAAATTTATTAAGTAAAATGGGAGCCAGGTGTCTTAATCTTGGAAACAGGTGGTAGAAGTATAAAAAGGAGGAAACTAGAATGAACTTGATTTTAGATTGGGATTCGAGATATCAGTGTGAGCTCATACGTTTCAATATAGATAAATAAATGGAACCAATGATAGCAATGTGTGCCGTGTGTATGAACAAACATATATTCCGTATCTCTGTTCACAGAGAGGCCTGGGACCAGCAGCACCCCAATAGCGATGGGCATACTTTGCTGTGCTCTCCTGGACCACTCCACTGCATCCCCAAATTTACTGTTTTTCCCTGGCTGGCAGTTTTTAAGGTGAGTGTGACCCCTTTCCTTTTGTTGCTGATGCTGAGTTTTTATGGCCCTTGACATTTGCACTGAAAGATGAGAATCACTCCCACTTTATGTTGGGGTTCCGAGAGGTAAAATGACACGTTCACAGCCACACAGCAGTGAGTGATGGAGCAAGGGATCTGACCTACGCCAGGTTGACTCCAGAGTCCTTGCTCTTTACTATGAGACACTGAACACAGAAATCCTTCAGAGTGAGGGACCAGGACCTGTGTGAAACACAGGAATAGGACATGGAGGGACAGAGAAGGAAATACAGAGCTCATGCTCCAGTGCAAGACAGAGAGCTGGAACCTGAGACGTCCAGGCAGTGTCCCAGAGCCTCTGTGAGCTGAAGGACTACTCAGGGCAGAGTAGATGGAGAAGAACCAGACGCAGGGCTCCTGAGCTTATAGTCTTGCTGGAGAATAACCCGAGACTTCAGGACCCTTTCTTGTCTACAGGAAACCACAGTATAGCAGTGCCCAGATGGGCGGAGTGACAGCCTGACCTTGATCTCTTAATGGGTCCTTTCCCACCACCTAGGCCCCAATTCCACCTCAGGAGGCAACTTTTTGTAGGAAGTGACTGTCAGAGACCCCAGCTCCAGCAGCCTCTGCTTAGACTGGACCTGGAGACAGGGTGAGGTGAGAAGGCCGGTCCTTCTCAACTCTGGATATGTGACCTGACACTCACTAGAGGGTTGGGCTAGCAGCGGGGTGCCTTCTTTCCCATCTCCACCCCTGTGGAACCTCCCATACCCGCTGGATCTGAAGGGGAATGAATCCTAGCCTCCATTTGGGGCTGGAGGGTGAAGGACAGAGGTTAAAGCAGGAATGAGGATGTGCACTCTAATGATGTCCAGTTTGGGTCTCAGATTTTGACTTGGAGGCTGTGTATGAGGATATAGTCACCACTTGGGCAGGGAGCTGTTGAAGGCAGCCATTGAGAGGGCATGGCTGCCCATTGACTTACAAGCTGGACCCAGGCAACTGAAGGTTCCAGCCTCCTCCCTTGTCCTTGGAATGTGTGTGCCACCCATCATCCCACAGTGTGAGCCGTTTTCAAGGACACAATCTTGAGAGAACCATGTGGTCTTAAGAACATCTGGACAATATATGTGACTGAAACCTGATAAGGCCTCTATATAAATTTTTAAGATTCTGGCAGGCAGTGGGCTCCATTGGTTGAGAATCTGACTCTCGGTTTCACCTCAGATCATTTCGTGGGTTTCGTGGGTTGTGGGACAGAGCCCCAAGTTAGGCTCCGTGCTCAGCAGGGAGTCTGCTTGAAGAGTTTCTCCCTCTGCCCCTTCCCCACACTCTAAAATAAATGAAAAAATCTTAAAAAAAAAAAAAGAGATTTTAGCAGGTGAGATCTACTCACCTTGTAGCTGCCCAAGACAAGCCTCATATGCAAGTTCACTTGCTTATTAAACTTGCCACCTGCCAGTCTGGAATGGCCTGCTTCTTCCTTCCATCTCTCCTTGCCTTGTGTATGGGGGCCAGTTTATGAACCGATGGGAGCCAGGATCACAAAGCTTGGAGTGGGCGGGCTCCTTTCAATCATGGGGGTAAGAGAACAAGCCCAGAGCAACCAGACTTAGGTGGGTGAATTCTCGACAAACGTGCTGCCATTGCCATCACTAACCACCACCCTCCAGGCCTCCATTATATGCAACCTTGGGGAGGGGCACCATCTATGTGAAGGATGCTCCCTGAGTTGGCCAACATGGCAGATCTGTTCCGCCAGCTTTTCTACTTATGGCAGACCTTGCAAGTTAATCACAGCCTCTGCTCGGTCTGGGCAAAGCCTCAGAGTCCTTCCCCAGGATCCTCGGACAACCCCTGCCCGTTCTTCAGCATTAGCATTATGAGATGCTAAGGATCCGCCATCATTTGCCCTGACCTCCTGGAACTTGTCAAACAGAGCGGCTGGGGGAAGACCACTTCACTGCTTTATTGGGAGGGGAATACACTCTGACACAATGCAAGGCCCTGAGCCCAGCAAGATCTCCAGCTCGAGATGCAGCTGGTTGGCCGTGACTCTGTAATGGCCCTTGATGAACCCCCGGGAAGCGCAGGAGTGGCACCTCCAGTAGGCCTGGATGATGCGGGCAGCATTGAGCAAACGGCAGTAGCGCCTACGGATGCGCCACATGCGGACCCAGGACTGCAGCTTGACTGCTGCCCACTCCTTCCGTGTAAAGTTCTCCAGCGCTGCTCGCCGCCTCTTCTCCATCATATTCGCCAGGATCTGCTTCCACCAGCGCTGAATGACCAGCGCTCTGATGACTGCATGCAGCAGTGTCCGGCGCACCAGGGTGCCCCGCCACCAGGCCTGGATCTTTATGACTTCTGGATTACTGGTAGAGGGCTCATCTTGGTCTTCTGGGATCTTGCCAGAAAAAAGAAGGGACATTCAGAGAATGCCCCCCCCCCCACGTGAGTCTTGGGGCATGTCAGAAAGGGACCTTGATTCCCTGTCAACAATCAGCCCTCCTTCTGGAGCTCAGGTGCCCTGGACAGGCACTGGCTGGAACCAGACCAGGTAAGGGTCCTGTCTCTCCACTCTCTGGTTAATGGACATGGACACATGTTGACCTCTGAATCTCAAAGTCCCCCCTCTATAAAGTGGGGGTAAGTCTGTCCTGTCTGCTCAGGATCAAGTTGGCCAGCCTAGGGCCAGCCTAGGGTAAGATCTATGGGTCAAAGAGTTATATATTCCCCTTGAATGTGCCCAGCTAATCAGGACTCATGATCCTTCCCTTCAGACCCCGCCCACCTGCTAGAGAAGTAGCATCCTTTGCTAATCCTGTCCTTTCATGCTTGACTCCAGCTCCAAACCACAACCTGCTCTCTTCCTCTATCATGTTATAGTGTTAAGTCCCTCCCCATAACGTTCTACCTCTTATCTATTTCCCATATTTATTTCTCTTGACTTTCACATTTTAAGTCTTCATTAACAAGCAAACATACGTGCACAAGCTCAAATACACACACACACACACACACACACACAATTGAGCCCAGCTTCCCATATGTTGACCATTCTGTTCCACAAACACAGCCCCTATATTCCCAGCCCCAGCCCTGTGTGGCCTTGGGGGAGGAGCTCATACTTGTTTATCTCCATTATTGGCATCGTCCACTTTTTCTGTCTTGTCATCTTCATCTGTATCTACGTCTTCATCCTGAAAAAAAAAAATGAGGAAAGAGAACAAACAAGAATGAGTTTATTCCTGTTCTTAGCTCTGGATCATGCAAAAAACAGTAGCCACAAGCACTAGGACACAAGGACCAGCGGCATCGAAGTCAGGGTTCCTCCTACCTCCACCTTCTTCTCTGAGGTCAGTGATTCCGGGGATAAACCAGTCGGTTCCTCTTTCTGCTGAGGCTCATTTTCAGTTTGTTCGTCAATTTGTTCAAGCTTCTCCTCCTCCTGAAATCAGTAGTTAGGGAAAAGGCAAGAGTGAAACTGCCCCCCTCCCTCCCTCTCTGTTCAGTATCCCACACATCCCCAGCTTCCGGGGCTTCCCAGAGTATTCATATGCCAGGGGATCCCCTCATCTTAAGGGATCTATGGGGACATCCCTAAAAAGCCTGGTTCATCTGTCTCTTTCTTACTCACCATTGGTTCCACATGGATTGAGTGTAGATGGTTCAAATCCCCTCTCAGGTCTGTGTTCCTCTAGCCATGGGTGGGTAGATGGAGTGGAAAGAGGGACCTATGATGTCATAAGGGCAGTTATGACTCAGGCACAAGGATGGCTCCCAATAGTTGAGCTCCCTCCAAGGAAAAGACAAAAGTGTTGTCCATTCTTTTCTGCTAGAAGTGGCCAAAGCCCTGACTACAAAAGCAAGACACCAGAAACACTGGCCCATTGGTGTAATGGTGTGTAAAGATAACCAGTCATTGGTAATATCCCCAATTGTTAAAATTGAGGGTTAATTTAATAGCAATATCCCTGATTGTTAAAATTGAGGATTGATTTAATGGTTAATAATACACAGAGAATACTAACAAATTATAACTGTTAAAAAAATAATTAATTTAGGGACACTTGGCTGACTCTGTCAGTAGAGCATGTAACTCTTGATCTCAGGGTCATGAGTTTAAGCCCCATTTTGGGCATAGAACTTACTTATAAGTAAATTAAAAAATCAAAATTAAAAAAAAAAAAACAATGAATTTGATCTGTAGATACTGATGAAGAAGTGTATCCAAGATATATTTATAAGTGAAAAAGTTGAACATTATGATCCCATTTATGTAAATAAAACCATCAAGATATATAATTATACATCTATATTGTAAATGCATATAAAGGGGGAGAAAGGTATATACACCAGATTGCTACCAGTGATTATCTTAGAAGAGTTGAATTGCTGATCCATCCATACAATGCCCAGAGAACTCCATGAGGCTCCCCGGACCAGCTGGGGCCCCATCTCAGACTATAATGGGCTCAAGTGCTCTCCTATCCTCTGCCCCTGAGGGACTCAAGGCCACATCATATGGGTGAGGAACAGCCACTCCAAAGTTCTTAGCTCTGTTCTTACTTCTGAACCATGCAAAAGACACTTGACTCGAGACCCTAGACACCAGGTGGGACCCTCCCTACCCCTGGCTGCTCCTGTTCTCTGAAAACCTACCCGGTTAATGTGAGTAGCGACTTAGAGTCACAGCCCCAGGTGTCACTGAGAGTGCATTTGTCACACCTTCCAGAACACTGAGATAAGTCTCATGACTGAGGAGTGGGGAGGGGCTAAGAGAATAGCAGGTAGGGCTCAAAACGTATCAGAGGAACATGGGTCCGTCTAACCAGACTCCGTCAGGAAGCCCACAAGCCACTGAGGATGCCTCACCTACAGATTCCCCAAGTGGCATATGGACATCCCTAGAACTGCATGTCAATCACCCACATACGCCTTTATCAAAGCTGGCTCCCTGTGTAGGCCCCCGAGGGTGGCAAGTAGGAACCTTTGCAGAGGGCTAGTGAGTATGCGTAGAAAGCCAGCTGACTCCGTGGAACTGAGAAAGGACACAGAATCGAGCATTCAGCATTGCCCCAGGGGAAGCAAATAGGAGGCTCTCAAAGGCCTGAGGCTTTGCAAGGTTGAGAGAAGATGTACAATCTTAAGGATCCCCTCAAGAAGGAACAAGAAGGGGCACCTGGGTGGCTCAGTGGGTTAAATCCTCTGCCTTCGGCTCAGGTCATGATCTCAGGGTCCTGGGATCAAGCCCCGCATCAGGATCTGTGCTCAGCAGGAAGCCTGCTTCCCCCTCTCTCTCTGCCTGCCTCTCTGTCTACTTGTGATCTCTCTCTGTCAAATAAATAAATAAAATCTTTAAAAAAAAAAAAAAAGGAACGAGAAGTATGGAGCAGGTGTATATATAGAAAAGCTCTAAGAGAGCTTCAGAATCCTGGGATGACAGAGAAAGGGGCAGAAAGCTTATTTAAAGAAATATTAGCTGAACACCTGAAACTAACGTAAATTGTATGCCAACTACACTTCAACAATAAAAAAAGGAAGAAAGGATAGCTGAGACTATACGAACATGGGAAGACATTTGGACATCCGGTACATGACACTCATAAGTCCCCAGATTCAATCCAAAGAAATCTTATCAAAGACATACTATAGTAAAACTGTCTAAAATCAAAGATAAAGACTTTCAGGGGCACCTGGGTTGTTCAGTCGGGTGGCGTCTGCCTTCGGCTCCGGTCATGATCCCTGGGCTCAAGCCCCACACCGGCTCCCCGCTCCGCAGGGAGCTTGCTTCTCCCTCCCCACTCATGCGCTGTCACTCTTTCTGTCTCTCTCTCAAATAAATAAATAAAATCTTAAAAAAAAAAAAAGATAAAGACTTTTAAAAGAAACAAGAGCAAAATTTTCTCATATACAAGGGGATCCCCATAAGGTTATCAGTGGATTTCTCAGCAGAACAGGCTGTGAGAAAGTGATGTATTCAAAGGGATGATATATTCAAAATGCTGAAGGAAAAAACAGCCAACCAAGAATCAAGCGGTCCTTTAGAAATGAAGACGAGAAGAAGACTTTCCAAGACAAAAAGCTGACGGTTCATCTCTCTCACCACTAGAACTGCCTTACAAGAAATTCCAAAAGGAGTTCTTCAAGCTGAAGTTAAAGGAGGCTAATTAATAACAGGAACATAGGAAAATTTAAAGCACACTGGTAAAGATAAGTATATAACCCAACTCAGAATACTCTAATATTGTAATCTAGTGGTGTGTTAATCACTTAACTCTAGTACAGAGATTAAAGGACAAAAATATTAAAAAATCACTATAGTGGGGCCCCTGGGTGGTCAGTCTGTTCACCGTCGGACTCTTGGTTTCAGCTTAGGTCATGATCTCGTGAGTCGTGAGAGCCCACACTGGGCTCTGTGCTCAGCAGAGTCTGCTCGGAGATTCCCTCTGCCCCTCGCCCTACTTGTGCGCCTCCTCTCTCTCTGTCTAAAATAGTGGATAAATCTTTTTTTAAAAATCACTATAGCTACAGGGGCGCCTGGGTGGCTCAGTGGGTTAAGGCCTCTGCCTTCGGCTCGGGTCGTGATCTCAGGGTCCTGGGATCGAGCCCCGTGTTGGGCTTTCTGCTCGGCGGGGAGCCTGCTTCCCTCTCTCTCTCTCTGCCTGCCTCTGCCTGCTTGTGATCTCTCTCCCTCTGTCAAATAAATAAATAAAAATCTTTAAAAAAATCACTATAGCTACAATAACATGTCAATAGATACACAAGATGTAAATTATGACGTCAAAATATTGGGGGAGGAAGAGTAAAAGGGTAGATTGTGTCTGCAGTTGAAGTTATCAACTTAAAATAGACTATAAGTTTTATGTAAGCCTCATGGTTGCCACAAGGCACAAACCTACAGTAAATCCACAAAAGGGAAAAAAGGAAATCAAAGCATACCAGTGTAGGGGTGCTTGGCTGGCTCAGTTGGTAGAATGTGGGACTCTTGGGGTTGCAAGTTTGAGTCCCACCTCGAGGATAGAGATTACTTTTAAAAATCTTTTTTTTTTTTTTTTTTTTAGATTTTATTTATTTATTCATCAGAGAGAAAGCACAAGCAGGGAGAGTGGCCGGCAGAGCAGGCAAAGGGAGAAGCAGGTTCCCATGGAGCAAGGAGCCCAATGTAGGACTTGATCCCTGGGACCATGACCCAAGCCAAAGGCAGACGCTTAAAAATTGAGGTATAATTGACATACAGGATTATATTAGTTTCAGGCGTACAGCATAATGATTTGATATTTGTATATACTCCAAAATGCTTCCCACAATATCTATCACTGCACATAGTTTTTTTTCTTAAGATAATTTTTTTAGAAAGATTGTATTTATTCACTTGAGGGAGAACAAACAGTGGGAGGGCAGAGGGAGAGGGACAAGCAGACTCCCCGCTGAGTATGGAGCCCGACACGGGGCTCAGTCCCAGGACCCAGAGATCACCACCTGAGCCGGTCAGGTGCTTAACCAACTGGGCCACCCAGAGGCCCCTTATTAAGAGAACTTTTAAGATTTACTCTCCTAGCAACTTTCAAACACGCTGTACATTATTGTTGACTATGGTCACCATGCTGGAAAAATATGGAACATTTCATGTATTCGTGTGTCATGCTTGTAAGGGGCCATGCTGATTTTTTCCGTATGGTTCCAATTTTAGTGTACGTGCTGCTGAAGTGAGCACCGCAGCTGACCTTTAAAAATATTGTCTTTTCAGGCGCCTGGGTGGCTCCGTTGGTTGGGCGACTGCCTTCGGCTCAGGTCATGATCCCGGAGTCCCGGGATTGAGTCCCGCATTGGGCTCCCAGCTCCACTGGGAGTCTGCTTCTCACTCTGACCTTCTCCCCGCTCATGCTCGCTCTCTCTCTCTCTCTCTCTCTCTCAAATAAATAAATTTTAAAAATCTTTTAAAAAAATATTGTCTTTTCATGAACAGACGGTTTTAATTTGGATGAAGTCCATCCTATCAAACTTTTATGCTTTGTTGAGGATCCATTTCTGGGCTCTCTATTCTGTTCCTTTGATCTATGCATCTGTTCTTGTGCCAGTGCCACACTGTCTTAATGTTTCCAGCTGTGTAATAGAGCTAGAAATCCAGAATTGTGATGCCTCCAGCTTTGATTTTCTTTTTTAACATTGCTTTGGCTAATCAGGGTCTTTTCTGGTACCATACAAATTTTAGGATTGTTTGTTGCAGCTCTGTGAAAAATGTTGATAATATTTTGATAGGGATTGCATTGATTATGTAGATTGCTTTGGGTAGTATAGACATTTTAACAATATTCTTTGACTCCATGAGCATGGAATGTTTTTCCATTTCTTTGTGTCTTCCTCAATTTCTTTCATTAAGTGTTCCTTAGTTTTCAGAGTACAGATCCTTTACCTCTGATATTTGTGTACTCTTTGGGTAAATACCCAGGAGTGCAATCACTGGATCATAATGTAGTTCTCTTTGTAAACTTTTGAGGAACTCCATACTGTTTTCCAGAGTGGCTGCCCCAGTCTGCAGGCCCACCAACAGTGCATGAGCGTTCCTTTTTCTCCACATCCTTGCTGACGCTTGTTGTTTCTTGTGTTTTTTATTTTAGCCATTCTGACAGGCGTGAAGTGATAATCTCATTGTGGTTTTGATTTGTGCTTCCCTGATGATGAGTGATGTTGAGCATCTTTTCATGTGTCTGTTGGCTATCTAGAGGTCTAGACAAGACCATCTTTTGAAATTTCTATAAAATACCGTCGAGTCCAGTGCCAGCAAGATGGAGAAGAGTACTGCAGCTAATCTTTCCCAATGATGACAACGACAAACTCTGGATAGAATACAAAAAGCGGGGAGCCTGGGTGGCTCAGTTGTTGAGTGTCTGCGTTCGGCTCAGGTCGTGATCCCAGGGCTCTGGGATCGAGGCCCACATCAGGCTCCTTGCTCAGTGGGGAGCCTCCTTCTCCCTCTGCCTGACACTCCCCCTGCTTGTGCTCGCTCCCTCTGACAAATAAATAAATAAAATCTAAAAAAAAAACAAACCAAAAAACACCAAAAACCTAAACTAAACTAAAATTAAAAACAAGTGGGGTACCTGGCTGGCTCAGTTGGGAGACTGTATGACTCTTGATCATTGTTTGTGATCATTGGTTGTGAGTTTGAGCCCCCCGTTGGGTATAGAGATTACTTAAAAATAAACTTAAGGAAGAGGAATCACGTGGAAACTTTATAAATATAGTATCTGAAATAAACAACTCACTGATAGCCTCATCAGCAGAATGCAGATGACAGAGAAATCAGTCAGTAAGCTCAAATACAGAGCAATAAAAACGAGAGAATCCAGAGACAAAAAATATTGAGAAAAAAATTAAAAGAGCCTCAGCAACCTGTGGGACAATAGTAGAAGGTCTAACCCTTATGTTGAGTCCCAGAAGGAAGAAATGGATGTAGAAAGAACTTGAAAAAAGGCTAAGAACTTCCTCAATTTGTGAAAGGCATAAATTTACAAATTCAAGAATCTCAGCAAACACCAAAAAGGATATGCTCAATCAATGACCAAAAAAAATCAAACAACCTGATTTAAAAAATGGGCAAATGACTTGAATAGACATTTATCCAAGGAAAATATCTGAATGGCTGATAAGTGCATGAAGATACTCTACATCATTGTTAGGAAAATGCATATCAAAAGTACAGTGTGATACCATCTCAAACTCAGTGGGATGCCTGCATCAAAAACAAGACAGAGGGCGCCTGGGTGGCTCAGTTGGTTGAGCAACTGCCTTCGGCTCAGGTCATGATCCTTGAGTTCCGGGATCGAGTCCCACATCGGGCTCCCAGCTCCACGGGGAGTCTGCTTCTCCTTCTGACCTTCTCTGCTCTCATGCTCTCTCTCACTTTCTCTGTCTCTCAAATGGATAAATAAAATCTTAAAAAAAAAAAAAAAAAAAACAGAAAACAAGTGCTGGCGAGGGCATGGAGAAATTGGAACCCTTGTGCCTTGCTGGTGGGAATGTGAAATGGTGCAGCCATTGTGGAAAACTATGAAGATTCCTTAAAAAAATTAGCAATAGGATAACCATATGTCCCAGCAATTCCACTTCTAGGCATACACCTCAAAGAAACGAAAGCAGAGTCTCGAAGAGGTATTTGTGTGGCCATGTTCCTCGCAGCATTATTCACGGCAGCTAAACATGGAAGCAACCCAAGGGCCCGAGTGGAGGGAGGGGTAAACAAAATGTGCTGTATGCATACAATGGAATATTACTCAGTCTTAAAGAGAAAGAAGATACTTACACCTGCTAGAACGTGAATGCACCCTGACAACATTATGCTCAGTGAAATAAACCAGCCACCAAAAGGCAAATATTGTATGATTCCACTTATTTGAGGTACTTGTAGTAGTCAGAATCATGGAAAGTAAAATGGTGGTTGTCAGGGGTTTCGGGGAGGGGGTCGGGGGAGCCACTGTTTCACAGGTATAGAGTTCCAGGTTTGCAAGCGTTAGGGAAACGGATGGTAGGGCCAGCTGCACCACAACGTGAACGGATCCAATGCCTGAATTGTACGCTTCAAGATGGCGACATCAGTGTGTGGCTCGGGTCATGATCTCAGGGTCATGGGATCAAGTCCTGGGTTGGGCCCCATGCTGGGCATGGAGCCTGCTTAAGATCCTCTCCCTCTTGGGGCACTTGGGAGGCTTAGTGAGTTAAGCCTCTGCCTTTGGCTCAGGTTACGATCTCAGGGTCCTAGACCGAGCCCTGCTACGGGCTCTCTGCTCAGCAAGGAGCCTGCTTCCCCCTCTCTCTTTCTCTGCCTGCCTCTCTGCCTACTTGTGGTCTCTCTCTCTCTGTCAAATAAATAAAGTCTTTAAAAAAAAAAAACTCTCCCTCTTTAACCATTTTAACCACACTCCTCCTCCTGGCTTGAGAGCAAGCTCTTGAAAAAAAAAAAAAAGAAGAACCTCTGCTAAGTGATAATAAAATTATGACATCAGCATAAAAAGATGGCGACAATGGTAAATTCCGTTATATATTTTAACCACAAGAAAAAACAAGAAAAAGATATATTCAAGAAAACCCTGCCCAGACAGATCACAAATTGCTGAAAATCAAAGATCAAAAAATCATAAAACCAGCCAGAAGAAAAATGGTGCGTTACTTACAGAGGAGCAAGGATTCAGGACTGTGGATTTCTCCCGGTAGGAACGTGCCCATAGGAAGGGGGTATGAGGGTGCACCTCCATGTTGCTTTGCCATGTCTCGGGAAGTGCACTTAAGCTATCATTGAGCTCAATTTGAGGCAGGACACAGAAATAATTCTATCACCATCTTCTGATCCAGAACAGGATTTCCGGGGCTTTAGTCTGAACCTGACCCCCTCTGGCCCCAGAGGGGTGCAGGCAGGCGGGAGCAGGTCTGACGGGGGCCGGTTGGGGGGCTGGGGGGCCTCCTGATGAGGGGAGTGGAAGTCCTGTGGCTTCCTCCCCTGAGGGGACCATGCTGCCCCCTTGCGAACCACAGACTCAGTGGTTGAGCCCAGTGGGTTAAGAAAAGGTTAGAGCAGAATCCATAACATTCTCATTTCCCATTAAAAGGAGACTTTACTGCACTCCGACACCTCCAGTCGGCCTCCTCTGGCTTTGCCGGTGGCAGGAGTGAATTATCCAGTGGGGAAAATCAGCAGGAAGAACATTCCTCTGATAGCCTGGCTGTAATTCAGACCAAGGTAAGAGCTATTCCCAACTCTGACACCTGTCCCCAGGCGGCAGGCAGTGCAGTGTCCCACCCCAACGACCCCAGCTCCCTGACCTGGCCTGGGTGGGGCAGGTCGGCCTGACTTGCGGGCCTAGCTGTCTGCGTTTCGTTCTCAGACTCCACAGCCGGTCCTGACACATAATTGGACAGCCATGGCTTCCTAGCTGAGCGTCAGCAGCTTCAGACCCTAGCAGCCTGGAGCCGGGGGCAGGGAGCTGGACTAATAAGGCCACAGAGGATACTCAGGGCCCCGGAGCTGGCTGAGGTCTCCATCCCCAAGTTCCATGGAAAAGGATAAAAAGGCCTCAGCCAGGACGCCTGGGTGGCTCAGACTGTTGAGTATCTGCCTTCGGCTCAGGTCATGATCCCAGAGTCCTGGGATTGAACCCTTGCTCAGCAGGGTGCCTGCCTCTCCCTCTGCCTGCCGCTCCCCCTGCTTGTGCATGTGCTCTCTCTCTGAAAGATAAATAAATAAAATCCTTAAAAAAAAAAAAAAAGCCCTCAGCGATCGAGACTGTGGTGCCCTGTCCCTCCCTGGCCTTTTCCAGCCCATAGTCCCGCCATCGCCCTCCTTCCCCACCCAAGAAGCCACAAGAGACAAGGCCCCAAAGAGGAGGCTTTTAATACAAAGAGGGCGGGGCCTGGTCTGGGAAGGACTTAAATAAAGGTGAGAAGAGTCAGGAGCCGGCAGCGGGGGGCCTGGGGGCCCTGTGGAGCGGGATGATGCAGACGGAGTTCCGGGCCTCTTTGATGCGCCACCAGCGGCCAAGCCTACGGGGACAGAACGAAAGGAGTGGCTGAGACCAGGCCCAGCCCCCCCCCCCCAGTGGCCTGGCCAGCACCACCTTCCGCCTCACTGCCGCAGGTGCCTCATACCTGTGCTCCTGCCCCACCCCAGCCACCAGGAAATCCCCCGAGCTGGAGAACTTGAGGCTATTGATAAAGCCCACCTGAGAAGAGACAGAGACGTGGGAAGATGTGAGAAGATGTGAGAACACATCCCCCCCACCCCCCGACCCACACCACAGTGCCAGCCTCACAGCCAAGGGCAGGCCTGGCTTAACTCCCTGCTCTGCATCCTGCCTCCTGGGTCAGCCCCAGACCCCTCAGGGCTTTGGCCTCCACACCCATGAGATGGACGGAGAAAGAGCTTCGGCCTCACGGTGAGCTTGGAGGATTCGAGGAGACGGTGCACGCCAAGTGCGTCGCATATCGGGGTGGCCCTGGCTACCACCAAGTCCTGCACTGTCACCAGATGTCTTGGACCGACCTCCCACTCTCCCTTAGGGTGCCCCCTGCCCACAGGCCCTAGATGTGAGACAGCACCAGACTGCCCGTCACCTCCAGGCCTCCGCACACGCTGGTCCCTGCCTTGTCCCAGCCTTGTTCCCTGCACCCAGGACAGGGTGGGGAGTGCAGGAGAGGAAGGAGGAGGAAGGGTTCCTGTCAGGCCCTGTGCGAGGAGCCGGGACTATCAAAAAGAGAAGTCCTAGCTGGCCCTGCCCTGAGGAGCCTCCCTTCTGGCAGGAAAAAAACAGTAAGGGGCTAAGTCCAGGGGCCATGAGCTCCAGGGCCTCGGCAGGCTGGGGGTTCCAGCCCTGCTTACCAGGGGAATGTCGCAGAGCGGGTCAAGCCGCCGGAAGCCCTCCCCGCACTGCCAGAGCTTCACGCAGGAGCTGTGGGAGCCTGGGGGACACCGAGACAGTGAGCACCCCCGCCCCAGCGCCCCCCTTCCCTCCCCCCACCGCCACCCCCTCCTCTCGGCCTCGAAGGGTACCCGCCTGTGGCCACAAGGTCCGTGTTGAGCAGGGCTGCCACTGACGACACCCAGAAGGGCTGCTCCAGGCCCGGCTCCCCCCGCAGCCCATGGGCCTCACGCTGCAGGGCGAGCGGCCGCTTCTTGGAGAGGCCCCACAAGGCCACGGAGCTGTGGACAGAGAAGATCATGGGCAAGGGGCCACGGCAGGGCAGACAGGCCACTGGGCCGAAAGGAACCACACCGCCGCTCGGGGAGGCTCCAGGAGGCCAGGCCGGGAGCGGTGACGGCGGTGCGAGGCATCAGAAAGGCAGTTCTCACCCATCGTCTGCGGCCGACACCATGTGTTCCTCGTTGATAAGCTGGATGCTGTCGATGGAGCCCCTGGGGAGGAGGAACAGTGAGGGGCATGGCCCGTCCCCCAGCCCCGCTCCCCCCACCGGGCCCAGCGGACAGCCTTACTGGTGGCCATAGAAGACAAGCTGGGACTCCTCAGGGATCTTCCACACACGCACCGTCCCGTCCCGGCCCCCGGCCGTCACGCAGCACTCCCGGCTCAGGGCGTCCAGCGCAGCCACGGCATCCTGGTGCCCGAAGCTGGGGGGATGGGGCGGGATGGGGTCAAACGTGCGCTGGCACGCACACCCGCACACCCTCCCCCGCGCACACTCACAGCGTCTCCACGTAGGAGTTCTCTGCCACGTTCCACACCTTCACGGAACGGTCGTGGGACGTGCTGTACAGCTGGTGGGTGCCTCTGCGGAACGCCAGACCCTAAGGGTACAGACAGGGGGCCCAAGGGGACCTGGACTACGGCAGGCAAGGCGGAAGTCAGGCCCAGGGAGGGCTTCCTGCAATCAGGTCCCAGCCCTCGGCTGCTGTCAGGCAGCCTCCCCACCCCCCACCCAGGGCAAGCCCAGTCTCCCAGCTCTCCCCCATCTCTTCACCCCCTTTATGTCCTTTACGGGGCCACGCACTGCGCCGAAGCGCAGGCTCCCCGAGGATGGCGACCTCTGCCTCATTCACCCCATTGCCCCAGCCCGGCCCACTTAGTTGCTTGAGAAACATCCACGGCTCCTACCGACACGGCGTCCCGGTGTCCCGTGAACGTGTACAGGTGCCGGCAGCTCTGGGCCTCCCAGATGAGAATGAGCTTGCTGCGGTCACCCGAGGCCTGTGCGGAGGACGACGATGGCCTCAGGCACCCGGCGCGTGCCCGGCCTCTCACCCGCCCCCGGGGCCAACCCTGCCTTACAAGGTACTTGCCGTCGGAGGAGATGGCCATGCAGAGGATGTGGCTGCCGTGGCCGGGGGGCTGCCCCTCGGCACCCTTCTTGGCTCGTGGGATCACGTGGAGCTTCCGTCCACTCTCCACACTCCCTGACGGGAGAGAGAGAGGCTACTGGGATGGAGGCTGGGACTGGCTGGCAAACCCCCAAGGGCAGCACGGGCCGAAGACCGGGCTCAGCCGCGGTGAGCCCCTGCACAGCCCCTCAGGCCCCCCATCTGTTACATGGGAGCCGTAACCCCAAAGGGCAGCCGCGAAGCCCTGGGGAGAAGATAGCAAGGTGCTTTAGGACCCAGGCTACAAGTTCTCCCAGTTTCTCCTAAGGATGGATGAAGACAGCACTCGGCTGTCGAAGGGAGGACCCAGGAAGACCAGAATGCAATCCCGGGGCTGCACAGAGCCTCAGGGAGCTCACAGCCCCACTCCCAGCCAGAAGCTTCCACTGGCACCCAGAAAACACCTCCTTAGGAGCCAACTTACCTCCAGAAGCCTCCCCCATCGGGCCTCAGTCGGCCCTGATGACTGCCCCTCCACAGACCAGCCCTCCCGAGAGACCCCCAGGACTGCACCCCCACCCAGGCGCTCACTCACACTTGATAATGGTGCAGTCTTTGGCGGCAGAGAAGATGGCTGCGTCATCCGGGGTGATGACCACGCACGTGATGGAGAGCTGGTGCCCCCGTAAGACTCGAATGTCGGCCGGGGCTGGGGCCTGAATCTGGGCGGGCAGGGCTGGGTCACTGCCACAGCGGGCAAGGCGGCCCCGAGACAGACAGACACACACGCACACGCCCATGTGTATGCACACGCCATCCTTTCCCACCACCCTGACCAGGGCTGCAAGGATCAGACCCCTCCCTGACCCCAAGGGTCTGCCCAAGTGCCCACCATGTTCCAGAGCAAGAACCCCACAGCCCGAGTCCCCAGTTAGGCCATCTGCTCACCAACCCACGTGGGCCCCATGATTCACTCCGGTCTCACACCAAAGCGCCCGGCCCGCTTACCTCCTTCGCCACCAACTTCTGCAGCCTGCCCCGCTGCTCCAGCTGCACAGAGAGGAGGGGGGTGAGCTCCCAGCAGCAGGACCTGCCCCACCCCTTCTCTCCCGCCACCTTCCCTCCATAACTCACCACGTCCTCCTTCAGGCGCCCGGCCACCTGGTCCTCCTCAAACTCCCGAGCCTCAGCCTTCTCCTCCTCTGTGCAAGGACAGCCCAGACCAGGTCATCCCGGGCCAAGCCTCCACCTCCGCCTTCCCATCCCCACCCCACCACCACCCCGGTCCTGGGCCCCAAACACTCGGGCTGCACCCCATAGGAAGTTTGGGCTGTCTTGGGCAAACGAGAGGTCGCCTCCTGCCTAACCCCTGTCTTTACTGAGAGATCAGGCTAAAGCCCCCTGAAGGTCTGCCCCCCACCCCAGAAGGCCCGTTAGTCTCCTAGCCACCCTGCCCCAGGGCGGCCAGTACCAGCAGCTCAGGCGGCCCACCAGGTACCTGCATCAGTCACCAGCCAGGCAGCGGGGCCGCAGTCGTGGGCACGGGCCCTGCCCTCCCCTGCGCAGTGCATGGGCTCACCTTGCTGCCTGAGCTGCTCCAGGTAGAGCTTGGCCAGGCGCAGCTTCTTCTCCTGGGCCGTCTCCTCCAGCTCCTCGTCCTCCTCCTCCTCAGTTCTCCTGGGAGGCAGGCTGTGGACGGGAAGGGGCTGGCTCGGAGAGGGCCCACCCTGCTCCTCTAGCCCCTGGGACCACGCCTTCACCCCCGAACCCTGCTAGCCCTCAGGGCCAATGATTATCCAGGCAGAAAACCGAGAGACATGACTTACCAAACTGAAAGAACCCACCCAGGGCCCGATATGAGGGTGAAAAGGGACCCCAAACCCAAAAGGATCGCTGTGAAATCTCTCAACTCTAGAGGGAGAAAAACAGGTTCCACAGGCTGCTGAGAAAAAGTCTCTTACACAGGATCTGGAGTCAACAGCAACACTAAAAGCAGGCCGGCAAAGAAGCCACGCACACGAAATCCTCAAGGGCAGTGTGAACCCCTGGAAGGCCATGCCAGTTAAACCATCGATGACTGGCGAAGATATTGCAGACGGACAAGGTGCCACAGGACTGGTCTTTTCTAACCCTCACTAATGGATGGAGGACGTGCTCCCCACACAAGAGGGTAAGCTAAAAATGAGAAAGGCATGGGAGACAGGGAATAGGAGAGCCAACATGGAAAGCTGAAAAGGCAGATTCCAGAACGACGCCCCCCCCCAGACCGGGGAGCAGCAGCCAGCCCAGATCCAATAAAAGGACCCAAGAGGCAGACACACCGGGACATCACTGCCTCACCCCCACTGCCACGGCACCAGCCTCTACCTTGAGGACGGGATTCCAGGTGAAACTTAACTGGTCTTGGCTTGACCTCGTGCCGGTGAAGGGGCTGCTTTCCTTTCCATGCCCCACCCCTGAACGGCTGGGAGCATTTACTTCACTCAAGACACAGCCTACCGGGACTTGCTCTTGGGAGCTAGAGGTAGGTCACAGGAACCATCCCCTGATCACGTGCCTGAAGATACCTAGTCCCTGTCAAATGCCCCAACTGTTTCCCAGGACTCATTTATGACTCACAAGGAAGGCAAGGCGAAACCAGGCTCCAGAGACCACTTAGTACCCAGTGCCCAGAAAGCCTTTAGCCAACAGGGTTGGGGCTACCCTTCCTTTACCCAGCTACAGTTAGAACTTCTCCTCAGTTTACCTAAGCTAATCAATCCATTGTTGAGGGGTTCACACATAGGAGACAGAACTCTAAAGAAAAGCAAAGGAAGCATACGCTGTATGATTCCACTCAGACGATGTTCTGGAAAAGGCAAAACTCTAGGGACAGTAGTTAGCAGGGGCTGGAGGTGGGGAGGAACTGACTACAAAGGAACAGGGGGGATTTCTGGAGCGTGATGAAACCCTTCTACACCTTCATAGTGGTGGTAGTTAGACAACTGTGTTTATCAAAACTCACAAACTGTATGCTAAAAAAGTGAGCGTTGGGGCGCCTTGGTGGCTCAGGGGGTTAAGCCTCTGCCTTCAGCTCGGGTCATGGTCTCAGGGTCCTGGGATCGAGCCCTGCATCGGACTTTCTGCTCAGCGGGGAGCCTGCTTCCCCCCCCCCCCCGTCTGCCTCTCTGCCTGCTTGTGATCTCTCTCTCTCTCTCTGTCAAATAAATAAATAAAATCTTAAAAAAAAAAAAAAAAGTGAGCGTTACTGTACGTAAGTTATACCTGAATAAAACAAATGGAAAGGAGGAGGAAGAGATGGAGAAGGGAAGGAAGGAAGGAAGGAAGGAAGGAAGGAAGGAAGGAAACAAACAAACCAGAGAAATGATTAAGTCAGAATGCAGAGGGGCCTGGGTGGCTCAGTGGGTTAAAGCTCTGCCTTCTGCTCGGGTCATGATCTCAGGGTCGTGGGATCGAGCCCCGCATGGGGCTCTCCGCTCAGCAGGGAGCCTGCTTCCCCCTCTCTCTCTGCCTGCCTCTCTGCCTACTTGTGATCTTTCTCTCTGTGTCAAATAAATAAATAAAATCTTAAAAAAAAAAAAATGCAAAGATGGGGCTTCTAAGTTTCTGCAAACAGTCTAGTTCCTAACCTCGGAGGTGGGCTCACAGAGCTTCATCATGGCTCCCTATAACCCAAACACATTTCACTGACTCCTGTATCTCACAGTTCACAACACATTTTTTATACACTTAAAAGTATTCCACACATGGCCAGGCACACACCCACCCACAGTGACCTTAAAAGTAAGTATATTAAGTTTTTCCGTGAGCAGGTCAAGGCCAGCATGTGCTCAGTGTTAGAAGCTGAATTTCCAAAGCCAACTCTTAGGGAAGGTCCCAGCATTCCCTGGTATGACAGCCTGTGTTCCACAGTCTCAGGCCTGACACCTCCTTTGAAACCCTCAACATGCCCCACCCTGGCACCTGCAGAATGAGGGAGGTATTCAAAGCCCTCCCCAACCTGGATGCGGCCAACACCTGCCTTTCCATTCTCTTCATTTCCTACTCCTGCGCACGTAAAGCCCTAGACTTTTCTCTGCTCCCTGAATGTCCTCCCTGCCTCTACCTGAGGGATTCCTCCTCATCTCTCCAAGCCCTATTTAAACGTTCCCTCTGTCTTCAGAATACAGAGCTGCAGAATACACATCCCATTACAACACATTTTGTCTTCACCTGCCTGCTCATCTCTGTATTCTCAAGAGTAAAGCCAGTGCCCGGCATATGTTGAAAGCAATTGTGAAATTGTGGGAAAACAGATGAAGAACTAACAAGCATTTCTTGCATCCCTCTCCCCAGCTGGCCCAGTCTGTGCTCAGGTCCCTGCCATGAACCAGGGAGGTCTCACTGGTCTCCCACTGGGACTGGGAGTTCTTCCCACACAGAGATCCTGCAGGGAAGGAGATGAGTCTTCTCCATCTCCTCAAGAGGAGTCCTACTCATCAGGGTCAGAAGTGGAGGAAAGAGCCAAGCTCTAAGAGCCAAAAAGGCTGGAGACCTGGGTTCTCAGTCCAGCTCTGCCTCAACTCACTGGGCTTCACTGTTCCCTTTCCCCTAGGTGGAAGACAGCTCACCTCTCACTCTCAGAGTCGCTGGAGATCTCCTCATTCATTTTGCCGCCTCCCTTGGACTTGGCCCCGTCTCGAGCAGAGTCGGCCTGGGAATTAAATAATCCTTTCATCGGTCAGGGGTCCCAACCATCCCGGCACTGACTAAGCGCACCTTCCGATCTTTCGAGGGCCGCGGGGCTGGAAAGGTGGTGGCCCCCCCGTTCAAGTGCAAGTTCTTTCAGGATTTAGCCCACGGAGAGAGGGACGAAGCTGACTCCTGGGGTGCCAAAAAAAGAGCCGCGGAGGGGCCCGTATGGGGTGTCCCGTATGGGGTGACGCTGGTCACCCCCAGTAAGCAGGACTGGCTCTGGCCCGCGGAAGCTCCAGGCTCACCTTTCGCCGCCGCTTGCCGGTCCCTGCACCAGCCCCCGGGGCCGACCTTCCCCGCTTTCGAGCTGCCGCTGCCGCCGACATGCTACCCAACCTGAGTGTAGCGCCCACCACGGAGAATTCACGTGGCTGCTAACCCCGGAGGTCTGACAAGACTCTGCGCCCCGATAGGCTCCCGCTGCCCCATGGGGTCCCGCCTCCCACAACTCCATTGGGTCCTTCTGTGATCTCTGTCACGCCCACCCCAAGCGCCCATAGGATAAACGCTCGTGGCCACGCCTCCAAGAGTTCCTACAGGCTCCCGCGCCAGACTCCAGTAGGAAGCAAGCCTTTCCAGGCGCTTCCGGCCCAAGGCTGGGGCGCATGCGCCCTGCTGCGCGCTGACGTCCAAGGGCGGGTGGGACCAGAAGGTCCTTCTCTGTGTTTGCGGTCCTTGGACGCTGAGGGGCGTCAAAGATGCAGGGTTCCGAGTCTCTGAGCGTGACTCCTCCCCGTCCGGGGCTGGAGCCAGGGTGAACCGTCCTGGCAGGAGAAAGAGCCGTGAGGAATCTAGGCAGCCGTCTGCACCTGGGCCCAAGGTCACTGGGCAACCGGCGGACACGTATTGCGTGCCTTACGCCAGACAAGCGGCGCTAAGGACGCGTCAGTCCCCTGGGCTGCTCTGGCTGTATACTGATCAAGTGTCCACCGGTCCATGGGACAGGCTGTTGGCCTCCGCCTGTCCAGCGTCTGACTCACTTGGCTGGTGGCCACATAGCTGGAAAACCACACCCCCACCCCGCGCTGCCCCTGCTCCTATCTCTGGCGTTTGTAAGGAAATCACTCCCCAAGTCACGCCTAAGTTACAGAGGGTTGCTAGAGAAGGCCCTAGCACTGGAACTGCAGTGGGGGTCCTGAAAGTAGACCGGTGGCTGCCATCTCTCCCAGGTCCCTGCTTCTCTTAGGTGAGTGCCCTATGGCCCTGCCCACAGCCCTCTGCAGGGCAGGGCAGGACCAGGTGTGACTGGCGCTTGCCCTAGGGTAGTTCAAGGCCACTGGCCTCAGACCCTGATTGGCACCCCAGAACTTTTGGACCCCTTGGGAAGGGTTTCTGGGCCACTGGGTCTCAAGTTCTAGAGGGACAGATCTGTCCCAGGAGTGCAGCTCTTGGGAGCGGCTGTCCCCTCTCCTCCATAGTTGGGATGACTCAGCCCAGTGGCCATGCCAGGCTGGGCTAAGTCAGCTGTGGCAGGGGAGGAGCAGGCAGTGGCCAGAGGGAGGAGGAGCCCAGAAGCAGGAAGATGTTCTCTTTTCGCTTTCCCTCCCTCTTCAGGACACTGGGTTGCCAGAGAGGGTAGGGAACCGTTCTTCCTTGCCCCGAGGGCAGACTGGATGGGGTTCCTGGCCCGGGTCCTGTGAATGGGGAAAGGGAAAGGGAACTGGTGCAGAGAGCTGGTTTGAGTCTGGGTCAGGGAATGGGGAAATGGAGGCAGGGGGAGGCAGTGTGTGTGTATTGGGGGGTCACCAAAGGGCCAACCCAAAGGGCAGGTTGGTGCTATGCCAGTCAGGTGGGACACAGAGCCCCTGAAGCCCCCTCTGTGCCCCCCTCTGTGCCCCCGAAAAGCCATGGCTCCGAAGCGCAAGCCCCAGGTGCCACGTGAGGGCCCTGACAAAAAGAAGGGGCGGCAGGGGGCAGAGGAGGAGGACAACTTCCGCTCCACTGCCGAGGCCCTCAGAGCTGCACCCACAGAGAAGCACACAATCCGAGTGGACGCAGAATGCCCACTCAGCCACAGCCCCGGAACCCAGGTAAGCTGTAGTCCCTGTCCAGGCTTGGAGCCTACCCCTTCCCAGGTACAAATACCCAGACCTGCTCCCCTCCTCACTGGGGCCTGGCTCTGGCCAGGTAGCTCAGGGTCCCACGTAAGCTATGTCCCCCCAAGACCCCAAAGGTCAGGTAGGGCTGTATCCCATCAGATCCAACAGGACATTTCTGCTCTTCAGACCCCAGGGCAAGCCCCTGAGCTTCTCAGGCCTCCCCCAACACCCTTAAGGCAGGACTTTGACCCCCTCAGTCTTCACAGGGCTCACCTATATCCCCTAAAGCAGCCCCACAGGGCCATGTGCCCCTGAGATCCCTTGCATGGCAGGGTTGTGTCCCTGTGAGACCCCCCCAGGGCAGAACCAATGTCTCCCTCTGATTCCCTGACACAGGGCACAGCCACATCCTTCCAGAACTTCCCCCAACTGCCTGAGTTTAATCATATCCGCTCAGATTGTGACCCCTGGGGCAGAACCATAACCTCCTCCTGCCTTTCCTGACAGAGGCTTTTCTGATGCCCCCTGTGCTGCTTGACTCCTGTCCACATCAGACCCCTGTCTGCAGGTAGCCTATCCCGCCCAAGGGCAGCCCAAGCGGGCCTGCCCTCCCCACGCCCCCTCTGGTCCTAGGTGCATGAAGACTACGCCTGCACCCTGAACCAGACCAACATCGGAAGCAATAACAACAAATTCTACATCATCCAGCTGCTGGAAGAGGGTGACCGCTTTGCCTGCTGGAACCGCTGGGGCCGTGTGGTAAATGCCACCACCTTCTCCCCACCTCTCCCTGCGCCCTGCACCCCAGGGTCCCCATAGCTTTCTCAGCTGCTGACTGTACCTCCCTCTCCACCTGTGACTGCCCGGGGGCTCTTGGCACAGGGCCCGGCCGAGCAGAGGCCCCCCAGTGCTCATAGGCGGCCGCTGGCACGCACACCCCTGAAGGCTGTTGGTTGCAGGGAGAGGTCGGCCAGTCAAAGCTCAGCTACTTCGAGTTACTGGAGGATGCAAAGAAGGACTTTGAGAAGAAATTTCGCGACAAGACCAAGAACAGCTGGGCGGAGCGGGACCGCTTTGTGGCCCACCCGGGCAAGTACACGCTCATCGAAGTGCAGGGAGACGATGAGGCCCAGGAAGCCGTGGTGAAGGTGACGTGGCCAGGAGGGTGGCGGGGCCTGGGACGAGGGAGGGGACTAGAAGGAGAGACCCAGCCAGTTGGCCTCTGCCACTATCCCGCTGTGTGACCTCAGGCACAGACCTCCCCTCTCTGGCCTGTCTGGCCGGTCTCGTCTAACGCCAGGCTCCGCCTTGGCCGTGCCCAGCTGCTCCCGCCCATCCGTGACCTCTCCCGCTAGGTGGATGGAGCCCCGGTGAGGACCGTGGTGCAACGTGTGCGGCCCTGCTCCCTGGACGCAGCCACGCAGAAGCTCATCACCAACATCTTCAGCAAGGACATGTTCAAGAATGCCATGACCCTCATGAACCTGGGTGAGGGGAGAGGGGCCAGGCAGGGTGGCGGGGGCCCTGCAAGGGGGGACGGGCAGGGCTGCAGGGCTGAGTGTCCCCCCTCTCCTCGCCCCCTAGATGTGAAGAAGATGCCCCTAGGTAAGTTGAGTAAACAGCAGATCGCACGGGGCTTCGAGGCTTTGGAGGCCCTGGAGGAGGCCCTGCGAGCCCCCGCGGATGGTGGCCTCAGCCTGGAGGAGCTGTCCTCCCACTTCTACACCGTCATCCCCCACAACTTCGGCCGCAACCGGCCCCCGCCCATCAACTCTCCTGAGCTCCTGCAGGCCAAGAAGGACATGCTGCTGGTGAGGCTTGGCAGGGGGCTGGGGGGGGAGGCGGGTAGCGGGGCAGATGGACAGACGGGGCAAGAGAGCTGGGGGACAGATGGTCAAGAAGGCCCAGTGAGGTGGACGAGATGGGTAGCTGGAAGGACAGGGGAGAGGAAGGCCACACCGATGGATGGGGAGGGGGCACACAGGCGGACAGACAGGTGGGGGGGCCACGGTCCCGGTCGTGGGGGAGGGAGGAGGCTGGGATTTACGCGGACCCACAAGCTGCCAGGGCCTGTCGCTCTAGGTGCTGGCGGACATCGAGCTGGCCCAGACCCTGCAGGCCTCCCCCGAGGAGGAGAAGGTGGAGGAGGTCCCACACCCACTGGACAGAGACTATCACCTCCTGAAGTGCCAGCTCCAGTTGCTGGACCCAGAGGCACCGGAGTACAAGGTGGGCCCATCGCCCAGAGGCACTGTGCCTCTGCCCATCTGCCGTCCCGGTGTGCAGAGGAACCGCCTGCCCTTGGCCAGAGGAGAGCTCTGGGACCGGAGGCGGCCATGGGGGTTCTGTCCACACATCTCCCACCCTCGACAGCCAGCCTCTGCTTTTCCGGCAGGTGATCCGTACCTACCTAGAGCAGACTGGCAACTGCTACAGGTGCCCGGCCCTTCAACACGTTTGGAAAGTGAACCGAGAAGGGGAGGTGAGGGAGAGTCCCCCCTCAACCCATTCCCCACTGCCTGCTCCTTAAGGAGATGACCTTGGCCTATGTGCCCCTCAGCATGTCGGGTCAGTGACTAATCGGCTTCCCGCGTGTCGAGGTCTCGTGCACGCGCACATGAGTGTGTGCAACTGGCTGGAGGGGCCCTGGGCGTCGGTCGCACCCTCTGACCGGCAGGGAGAAGGACCTGCGCTTGGACAGCATAACCCTCCCTGTTCCTCGCTCCTTCCCGCCAGGGAAACAGGTTCCAGGCCCACTCCAAGCTGGGCAATCGGAGGCTACTGTGGCATGGCACCAACGTGGCCGTGGTGGCCGCCATCCTCACCAGCGGGCTCCGTATCATGCCTCATTCCGGCGGCCGCGTGGGCAAGGGCATCTACTTCGCCTCAGAGAACAGCAAGTCCGCTGTCTACGGTGAGGTATCCTGCGGGGCCAAGCCCGGGGCCCGCATGGGACACGAGGGAGGACTAGCACTTGCCCAACTCACGGTGGATCCAGGAGAGGAATCCTTGAGTGGCTCCTGACCGGAGTGCTCAGTGGGGCATCCTGGGGCCCCAGGGGAAGGGTGGGGGTGGCGGGGGGCGGGGGTTGGGGGACTCAGAGGAAGCGCCGTTGGGCAGGGACAGGTGAGAAGTCCCAGGCAGCTTCCCTTCCTGGGGAAGGAGACACAGATAGGAGCTTGCCAGCCAGAGGTGGGGGCGAGGAGCAGTGATGAAAGAGGAGGCCTGGAGGTCAAGGAGCTAGGAGGTAGCACAAAGCCTGGGAGGCTGCAGCAGGCCAGGACCTCTGCGCACAGCCTGCTGATAAAGGTCTGAGCTATTGCCTGGGGTGGGCAGGAGCAAGGGTGGAGGGGACTGATGGTCTAGGGTATCTGAAGTTGCCCAAGGCCGAGGGCTCCGCCAGGAGGGAAGAGGAGCCTAAGAAGGAGTAGAGGGTGGCCTTGGGAGAGCCAGTGCTCTCTGGGAGATGGCACCGGCAAAATTGGCAGAACATGCCAGAGAGAAATGGCATCTCCCCTGGATTTGGTCACTGGGAGCCCACTGCTGACTTAGGACAAGGCCCAGGGAGGTGGACGGGGGCAGAGGCTGCACCCAGGACAAGGGGCTGTTTTGAAGCCTGCAGGAAGAGTGGGCTGGGTCAACAAAGCCAGAGGAGATAATAATGCAGCAGAGCAGGGGCCAGGGAGTTAGGTAGGAGGGCCAAGGTGCCCGTGCTGAGTTTCCCTGGGTCCCCCAGTTACTGGCATGTCCTGTGGAGCCCATCAAATTGGCTACATGTTCCTGGGGGAGGTGGCACTGGGCAGAGAGCACCACATCACCGTCGACGACCCCAGCTTGAAGCAGCCACCCCCTGGCTTCGATAGTGTCATTGCCCGAGGCCACACAGAGCCTGGTGAGTCCCGAAAAGCTGGACAGGGCCGAGGATAAAGGCCTGGGGCTGAGCTAGGGGACCAGGATGCCTTCAGGGAGGAGGTGGGCAGGGAGGGGGCTGCGGAGAGAGGGAGAAAGAAGCAGGCTTCCTTACTAGTCATTCACTTCATCGTTGTTCAAACATTTGCTGGTTCAACATATCATGCCTGGTCATCCAGGAGGGCTTCAAAGAAAAGGTGTTAATCACCAAGCATTAAAAGGTAAGTAGACATTTCCCTGGCAGAGAAATGGGGCAGAAATTCCAGGCAGAAGGCCCAGCCTATGCGGTGGTGTGGAGATTGCAAGGTGGGAATGAGCAGGTGTTCCCCGTGGCAGAAATGGACAGCATAGGCGGCAGAACTTACTGGTAAAGCCAAGGATCAGGGACCCTTGAGTCACCCATGGCCCTTGCTGTGCCTTGCAGATCCGACCCAGGACACTGAGCTGGAGCTGGATGGCCAGCGAGTAGCGGTGCCCCAGGGCCGGCCTGTGCAGTGTGCAGAGTTCAGCCGCTCCTCGTTCTCCCAGAGCGAGTATCTCATCTACCAGGAGAGCCAGTGTCGCCTGCGCTACCTTCTGGAGGTTCAGCTCTGAGCTCTCGGCCTAGTGTCGTCCCCGGGGCCTGCTGGCAGCTAAACCATCAGCCTTAACCTTCCAGCCCATCCCCATTGCCCCTACATCTCCCTCTTGTGTCCCAAACAATGATCACCCCCCCTCCCCCCACCCAGTCCTTGCTAGCCTTGGCATGGCCATGGCCCCGGAGTCTCGCCTCCTAAGGTCATGGATGGACTGCCATGATTACTGGGGCACAGATACAGCCGCCCGTTCAAGGTAGAGGAGCACAGGCTGAGGGGGTGGAATCCCACATCCGCCCGGGCTGTCCACCCTGACCCCGATCATCCGGGAGCTGTGAGCACCAGGGGAGGCTGAACTTCAAGCGTATATAGCAAGTTCATTAAATATTGTATCTGCTCACTCCCTGGCCTCCACTTGTCTGTGCCGCAGCTGCCCTAGGCGTGGGCCTCCTCTCGTCAGGGACCCGCCGCACCACACAGCAGCCCCAGCCCCACTCCAGGGAGCAAGCACTCACAAGGTTGACGTGGGACACACACACACACACACACAGACACACGTCCATCTACACCCATGTCGGCAACATATGGCTTCCGGGTCATTGAACCTTTAAGGGGACTCTGACCAATTCAGAGCTGTGGGGCATCTGGGGACCCACCTGGTGATTCCGCCTTTTAGCCCAGACACAGCCCGGCAAATCAGCATTCCTCAGGTCTCAGCACCGAACACCCACACGTATCTTACACGTGACTGTTATTAACAAGTTCGGCATATAGCCAAGGGGTACTTTTCTACAATCGTGACAGGCGTGCCGGCCACCCCGTCCCAGGTAACCCAAATGGGGGTGCAGGTCCTAGAGAGCAGGTCCGGGTCCAGTCTGGGGTCACACGTTGCATTTAGTTGTCATGCCTCATGTGTCTCCTTCAGTCTGAAACCATTCCTCAGCCCTTCTTTTCCCTTCATAACTTTGACATTCTTAATACGAGAGGGGACAAGCCAGTTGTCGTACAGAATGTCTCAAGATTTAGGTTTGTCTGGGGATTTGGTCATGGTCAGTGTCGGGCACTGCAGTTTGGGCAGGAACGTGACCTACGTGATGTGTCCTTGGTGCGTTATATCTACCGGGACATGTCCCATTCTTAGTGATGTTAATTTCAATCTCTTGCATCCACCAGGGGTCTCCACCTGAAAGTCACCATTTTTCATGTTTGTAATTGATCAGTAAACCGTGGGAAAATATTTTGAGGTGTAAGAGTCCCATCCTTCCTGGACTTTCACCCACTAACTTTAATAGCCATTGGTGATTTTTACCTGAAATCGATGACTTAAATCAATTTTTGCTAAAATGGTTGCAAACAGTAGTTACCTAACTCCCTCATTTCTTTTTATATTCAATAATCACTATTCCCTTTCTTCATTACCCATATGGACTTGTGGATTCTTATGCAATGGGTTATAATCCATTACTGTAATTATTCTGATCTTCAAAATGTCCCAGATTTTGCCAGCAGAAGGTCTTTCATGCCGACTTTCAGATCTACATCATTTTTCAAGCACTTCCTTCCTTTCTGGCATCACAAAATGTTCCAGGCTCATCCCATGCAAACCTGTAATCAGCCAATCAGCCATTCCCCCAAGGAGCCCTGGTTCCCTAGAGCAGGAAATGGTATTTAACATCCAAGATTTGGGCAGTAGGTATGTCCTTTGGTACTGGGGTGTCATTGCTTTTAAGGCCTTGTAGCAAAGAGAGCCAGGAAATAAGTATATGCAAATAAGCGAACTCATCTATCCATGTCTATTTCTCCAATTCCAATCTAACACCACAGGGTTCTTCTGTTCTCCCCAAATGTATAGTTAAAATGCCTCCTTTCTCTCACAGGAAGAACCTTGGTTTCCATCAACCTTAATATATTTACTTACTGTTTAAGCCCACACACAAAGGAGTTTCAGAATTGCTACACCCATACCATTGTGAAAACCAAACTTTATAAGCCGAGCTCAAGATGTACTGAATCGTTTTCAGGACTTATCTTTTAAGCTGAGGGTCAATGGTCAAAGGAGCAGTTTGGGCACAGGTTCAAATATTACTTGGATGACTCACTTATTTCTCTTCGGTATGGTTGTTATACACTTGAAATATAGGGAGGTTCATTTGCTTCTGTTTATAATTAACTTTTAGGGGTATTTACTTGTCTTCATTGATGGATTTTTTTCAATACGCAGAACATTAACATAGTCCTAAAAAGTCCAATCTTTTGGACAGAAACGCGTGCTCAGAAGAGTGTCCTTCTTTAGCCTTTCACTCTATTCTGGTTTATCCTTCCCGCATTTCTTTGTGCAAATTAGAACAAAACAATAACAACAACGACAACAAAAACACCAAAACAAAAACAAAAGCTACAAAGCGTTCTATTATCCCTCCATTTTTAATTTAGTTGGACTACGGGCACCTGGGTGGCTCAGTGGGTTAAGCCTCTGCCTTCGGTTCAGGTCATGATCTCAGGGTCCTGGGATCGAGCCCCGAATTGGGCTCTCTGCTCAGCAGGGAGCCTGCTTCTCCCTCTCTCTCTCTCTCTGTCAAATAAATAAATAAAATCTTAAAAAAAAAAAACAACCTAATATTTAGTTGGACTATTTTGGAGGGAGTGTGCCCTCTTCACCCCACCGTAGTCTCCATCCCTCCCTATCGCCTTCCCCCAGTCCACTTTTCTCATTTGCTATTCCCACTTGGTCCTACTGAGCCCTCCTCAGGCCCAGGTGGCTCAGACACTGCCCCAGGCCTGCCCGCCCAACTGGGCAGAGAGAAGAGAAAAATGGGAAGACATTGATTGGACTTCCCCTTACTCTGAACCAAGACCTCAAAAATCCACCTTCACCTCCTAGAGGCAAAGGCCCCCTTTTAAGTTGTGGCCAAGCACAGGAAGCAGGTGACCTGAGTTCCAGGTACAACTCGGCTGTGTGATGTGGGACACATTCCTTACCTCTCTGGGCCCCAGCTTTCTCATCTGAGTAATGGAGAATTGGACCAGGCCCTTCAAATTCCAGCAGGAAATGAGTCAAATCTGGAAGCCCATGCCCTGGTGGCTACCACCTAGCTCTGTACAATGCTGATCGTGTGCCCGGGGGTGGGTTCTAGGGGCCCAGACAGAGACAAAATCCTGGCTCTCGTGGCGCTTACAGGCGAGGACAATAGGCTCTAAACAAGCAGGTGCAGAAAGCTGAAATCTATCAAGTAGGAAAAGTGCGCCGAAGAAAAAGAAAGCAAGATAAAGAATTAGTGATGGGGAGGTGGGGGGATTTTAGGAAAGATGGCCTCCTCTCTCAAGCAGCGCCCTGAATTAGGTGAGGGACCAAGTCCTGGACAGATCTGAGGGAAGTGTGTCCTGTCAAAGGAAGCAGCACACATGGGAAGATACCGAAGTGGAAACCAGTTTGACCTACTGGAGGACCAGCAAGATGCCTGCTATGGCTGAAAGTATGGTCAGCAAGGACTGTGAGGTCAGAGGGCCGGAGAGAAGGCCACCTGGGCACCGAGGAGCTGAGAGTCTAATCTGATGATGGGAAGCTCTTAGAGGGATGACAGCAGGGTCATGACATGATCGGATTTGTTTTTAGAGGGATCCACTTCAGCTGTTGTGTAGAGAGTGGACTGGAGAGTGTGTCAATCAAGATCCAGTCAGCGGGGAGGTGAGGGGGGGACGGGGTAACTGGGTGATGGGCATGGAGGAGGGCACGTGATGTAATGAGCACTGGGTGTTATATGCAAATGATGAATCACTGAACTCTGCCTCTGAAATTAATAATACACCATATGTTAATTAATCAAATTTAAATAAAATAATTTTTTTAAAGATTTTTATTTATTCATTTAACAGAGAGAGAACACAAGCAGGCAGAGAGGCAGGCAGAGGCAGAGAGAGGAGCAGGCTCCCTGCGGAGCAAGGAGCCCAATGCGGCACTCGATCCCAAGACGCCGGGATCATGACCTGAGCCAAAGGCAGTTGCTCAACCCACTGAGCCACCCAGGCGTCCCAAAATAATTTTTAAAAGTCTGGTCAGTAGGGGCTCCTGGGTGGCTCAGTGGGTTAAGCCTCTGGCTTTGGCTAAGGTCATGATCTCAGGGTCCTGGGATCGAGCCCCGCATGGGGCTCTCTGCTCAGCGGGGAGCCTGCTTCCCCTCCCCCTCTCTCTGCCTGTCTCTCTGCCTACTTGTGATCTCTCTCTCTCTCTGTCAAATAAATAAACAAAATCTTAAAAAAAAAAAAAAAAAAAGTCTGGTCAGCAAAGCTGAAATCACCCTCAGGATTCCAGACAAGGGGAATGTGATGGAGGAGAGAAACTGAGCTACCAAAGGGGATGGTGGGACGATCCAAAGATTAGCAACAGTGGGGAGCTTTACCACCCTTGCACCGGAAGGATAATGGAAGGAAACGGTATTCCTCTGTGCAGAGGCCAGGGTCTCTCTGCAGGCCCCCAGCCACAGAGTGGGCTGCCGAAGGAGAGAGAGGCTGGCCTCCGCAGAGGTAGACCCAGAGCCCCAGGCTAAGCATGAGAGGGAAAATACCTTGGCTTCCTCCTTCCTCCACCTTCCAGTCTTCTGATGCTAACTTCTATTAGCTGAATATGCCCAAAAACTAACTGGCAAAGGAGCCTGGGAAGTACAAGTCCCAGGAAGGCAGAGCACTGGGGAAGACTCGGGAAGGGATCTGGGGACAAACAGGCAAATGATCAGCACAAGGTGCAGGAGCAGAGGCTAGGAGAACAGCTGGGAGGATGCTGAAGTGGTTCAGTATGAGGTGGTGGTGGCTGGGACCATGGGAGTGGTGGTGGGAAATGGCTGGATTCACAGATATTGATGGGTTGGGTGTGGGGCCTGGGGGAAGGCAGGCATCAGTAAAAACTTCTGAGATGGAGTTTACTGAGCTGGGGAAGACTCAAGAGGGCTCAAGAGTCATGGTTTTTTTTTTGAACATAGGATATTTAAGGTGCCCGATAGTCAAAGTACTAGGGGAGATGTTGGAGAGCCTGGGAAGAGAAGGGAGCTTCAGCTACAAGTCAAGCCATCAGGGTATAAGTGGAGTTTTGATAGGGGACTGGGTGACTTCACGTGGGGGCCTGTGCCCCATTGGAGTCACATGGCTTTCCCTGAGCCGACCATGTTGGCTGTGAAGAATGTACACACTGACTGGCCAGGACCGGGTTTTGTGCCTTAGCAGGAAAACGGAGGGTGGGGATCTTGCTCACCCAAATCATAAGCCCTGAGAGTTGGGGATGGGTGGTTTCCTAGAGAAAACTCGGGGTGCTCCTAGCAGAAGGGGACTGTTTTGCTAACAGCAAAAAGAATATCAAACAAAAAACAGCAGTCGAGGGGCACCTGACTGGTTCAGTGGGTAGAGCACGTGACTCTTGTCCTCGGGGTTACAAGTTCAAGCCCCATGTTGGGTATAGAGCCCACTTTAGATAGATAGATAGATAGATAGATAGATAGATAGATAAAAAGTACTCAGGAAGACAGTAAAAAAACAACAGTTGAAATGGTTACCTATACATAGTGTGGTGAGCATATTGTATAGAATTGTATAGAATGTATAGAATTGTCGAATCACTATGTCGTACACCTGAAGTATCTGTGATATTTTATGTCAACTATACTTCAATTAAAACAAAAACCATGGGGTGCCCTGGGTGGCTCAGTCAGTTAAGCATCTGCCTTCAGCTCAGGCCATGATCCTGGGGTCCTGGGATGGAGCCCCAGGTCGGCGGTGGGGGGGGGGGGTCCCTGCTCAGCGGGGAGTCTGCTTTTCCCTCTGCCTCTGCCCCTTGCGGCCCCGCCCCCCCACTTGTGTTCCAGCTCTCTCTCAAATAAATCAATAAAATCTTGAATAAATAGAACTAAAATAGCTGTTTCCCCAAAGCCTACTCTCATTAACTACACGGTATCACAAAGCACCTATTCTGTGCCAAGCTAATCCAGGATGAGAGCCTACTAAGCGCCAAGTCCTATGATTTCCCCCCTCACCTCACCTAGCCTCCTGTCCGAGAGAACTAGCCCTCCCGGAGCCCTCCCTCTTCCAGCTCTTGACTCGCGTACCTCAGTTTCCCCTCAGGACAAAGGCTGAATGATCTGATTACTCCCACTGAAGGAGAGGAGAGGGGAGAGCATGTGGGGGGCTACTCCCCCCCCCCAGGGAAAGGCAGAGCAGGGTGGGGCTGACTCCAAAGGCCACATTCTGATGTCCTCAGACTAGACTCCAGCCTGTGCCTGCTCTGGGGCCCCCTCCAGAGGCACCCCCAGCACTTCCACTGCAAAGCCTCCCGCCGGCAGCTGGCAGCTGCTAGGACCCAGGGGGCTGGTGCCAGGCCCTGCTCCTCCCTTGCCGGCTCTGTGTGTCTCTAAAGGGCAACAGCAGAGTGTCAGCCAGTACCATCTCCAGCAGAGGCTGAGCCGCCGGGGCAGAGGAGAGAGCTGAAGTCCCAACCTTGCACCCCTCCATGGGGCCGGCCAAGCCCCTGTGAGAGGATGGCAGCCTGGGCGAGGGAGCCAGCGCCGGGGCTGCCTCTGAGGCGAAGGGCCAGAGGAGCAAGGGACAGGTGATGGGAAGGGGGGAGGGCGGATGCTCCGTTTCGCTCTCTGCAGCCCAGCACGGGGTGAAGGCTGAGCGCTCGAATGGCCAACACCACAGGGCTGAACACCTCGGAAGTCGCGGGCTCCGTGGGGTTGATCCTGGCGGCCGTCGTGGAGGCAGCAGCCCTGCTGGGCAACGGCGCGCTGCTGGTCGTGGTGCTGCGCACGCCGGGACTGCGCGACGCACTCTACCTGGTGCACCTGTGCGTCGTGGACCTGCTGGCGGCCGCCTCCATCATGCCGCTGGGCCTGCTGGCCGCGCCGCCGCCCGGGCTGGGCCGCGTGCGCCTGGGCCCCGCACCGTGCCGCGCGGCGCGCTTCCTCTCGGCGGCGCTGCTGCCCGCCTGCACGCTCGGGGTGGCGGCGCTCGGCCTGGCGCGCTACCGCCTCATAGTGCACCCGCTGCGGCCCGGCGCGCGGCCTCCGCCGGGCCTGGTGCTCACGGCCGTGTGGGCCGCCGCGGGGCTGCTGGGTGCGCTCTCCCTGCTCGGGCCGCCGCCCGCGCCGCCCCCGGCCCCGGCGCGCTGCTCGGTCCTGGCCGGTGGCCTCGGGCCCTTCCGGCCGCTCTGGGCGCTGCTGGCCTTCGCGCTGCCCGCCCTCCTGCTGCTGGGCGCCTACAGTGGCATCTTCCTCGTGGCGCGCCGCGCGGCCCTGCGGCCTCCGCGGCCCGCGCGCGGCTCCCGGCCGCGCTCCGACTCTCTGGATAGCCGCCTCTCCATCCTGCCGCCGCTCCGGCCTCGCCTGCCTGGGGGCAAAGCCGCCTTGGCCCCGGCGCTGGCCGTGGGCCAGTTCGCAGCCTGCTGGCTGCCTTACGGCTGTGCGTGCCTGGCGCCCGCCGCGCAGGCTGCAGTGGCCGAGGCGCCGGTCACCTGGGTGGCCTACTCGGCCTTCGCGGCTCACCCCTTCCTGTACGGTCTGCTGCAGCGCCCGGTGCGCCGGGCTCTAGGTCGCCTCGCCCGCCAGGCGCTACGCCGGCCCCCTAGGGCCTGTGCTCCGCGGACCTGGCACCTGCCGAGGCTTCTGCAGCACCGCCGGGGACGTTCAGAGAGCCCTGCCCTAGGCCCTTCTGAGGCACCAGAACAAGCCCCAGATTTGCCAAGAGGGGAGAGCCTGAGTATGCCAGGGACCACCTGAGAGTAGATCGGTCTCCCATGCTGAGCTGTGACTGGAGGAAGGATGGTGGTATCAGGAGACCATCCAACCTCCTACACAGCTCCGGGCAGGTGTCTGGCCTGGATTCCTGGCTCTGGAACAGGGGAAAGGGGGCCTGCAGCCAAGTGAGACCGTGAGGCTTCTGGGAGCTGGGAATCCTGGGTTCTGGGCCCTACTCTGCATAGTCTTGTATACAGACCTACCCTTCCCCAGGCCCGTTTTCCCATCTGTATCCTGGACTATCTCTAAGGGCTTCTTCAGCTTAGGTGGTTTGGACAGTCACGGATAGTCCCCAGGCCAGAGAAGGAGAGCAGGCGGGCCGGATCACCAAGAAGAGGGCCCTAAGGGCTGACAGCCAAAGGGATGGACCAAGCAGGGCAAGGTCTAGGTAACAGCCACAGCAGGAGGAACCAGTGGAGAGACACTCAGAAGGACTTCCCCGACATCTGCACTGGGAAGAGGTGGGACAAAGCTACCAGAATTTCTCTGCCAGCTTCTAAAATGCCCAGAAGGGGACTGGATCAGTGCGGTGCCAGAGGCAGGAGGCTGGACAACATGACCCCAAAGGGCCCTGAAGCCCCAGAACTGGCATGTGGAAGGGGCCAAGACCCAACGGTGGATTCACAGATGGGGTCCTCCGGGGACTCAGCCACACCCATTCTCTGGAGGTTTTGCCAACGCCCACAATGTTTCACAGCTTCCTGGTCTCTGAGAATATTTATTCAAAAACAGGGATTGAAAAAAACTGTACAGAGTGTCTGCTGCTGAGAATTGGGCCCCGCCTCCATGCCACTCCCCCAGCTGCCCGGCAGGGTCCCATCTTTGGGTCGCCCTCTGCCAAGCCCAGCCAGTCCATTCCAGTCAAAAGGGTATCAGTGGAAGCAGCAGGAATCTGCAGGGAGGTGGGGAGACAAGCACGGCCCCCAGCCACCCCCCGGCCCTCCTCCCTGATCCCCACAGGGCGGGCAGTAGACTGGGAAGCCCTAAGGGATGGGGAGTGCACGAGTGACCCTCTGAAGTGGGAGCACTAAGGATGCTCCCTGCATCCAAGCATAGAGCTACGGGGGGGAGCCCCCTACCCTGGGGCGGCTGCGGCTCCCGGACCCTGGGCCAGAAACTGCTCCCACTCCCGAGAGGAGGAACTCCCACAGACCCGGGCTGGGTGGGGGGTGCATCCATGCGTCTGGGCATTAGTGGCGTTTGGGACCCCAGGGTGGAGTCTCCTTGGGCAGGGAGGGTGCAAGAGGCAGCCCCCTACCGGTGGTCCTGCCTGCCCCTGCGCCTGTGCCTCAGCCGGCCTCAGTAGGGGGAGAATTTCTGCCGCTCAGCTTTCTTGCTCCCATTGGCTGCTGCCATCTTGGCAGTGTAGGCCGCCAAGCCCGGCGGCGGCCCTGGGGAGGCAGGTGGCAGAGCCAAGAAGGGCACAGGCTTGAGGCCGATGAAGTTGGAGAGGGAGATGGCATAGGGTGTGCCCAGCAGGCCTGGGGGAGCTGTGGGCAGGGCCGTCAGGGGCGGCGAGAAGGGGGCAGGCAGGTCTGTGGGGGCCGAGCCGGGTGTCCCCCCAGAGGTAGACTTGGCCGTTTCTAGACTGGAGAGAGGGATATGGGGGGGGGGGGATGAAGGGAACAGTGGGGGTAAGAGAGGGGCAGGAAGGGCAAATATGGGGGGAGATTAGATGAAAGGCAGAGAGGAATCAAGAATAATGACATGGGGGAGATATTGGGGGAGAGGAAGGGAATGGCAGAAGAGTGGGGATAAGCAGGTATGGTACTCAGTGAGGGGAGTCAGGGGAGGCCAAAACCCAGGGGAAGGAGACAGGGACGAGACAAGGGAAAAGAGGACATAAGGGACGGATGTGGAGGGGAAGATGCGGCCACATGGAGTGGGCAAGGCAGAGTTCGGGGAGACAGAGGACATTCCCGGACAGAGACAGAGAAGGGAGATCAGCTCTCCCCACCCCAAGTGTGCCTTTCACAGGCACTTGAGCCCGTGACTTGGGCCGCCCCCACCCCACACTCACCAGGCAGTGATGAGGTACTGGGCCAGGGCGATGGAGACAGGGGAACCAGTGATGGTCACGTGCCTCTCGCCAGCACCTTCCGCTTGGTTCCCGATCTTTATATGTGCCCCTGACATCTGCCGGATCTCACTGATTTTGCTGCCCTGGCGCCCGATCACACAGCCAATCAGCTGCGGGGAGAGTGGAATTCAACCCTGGGCCAGGCCCAGACCCCCAGAACCCCCCCCCCCCCCCGCACACCCTCAAACCGCCCCATTCTCTGCTCACGTCATTGGGAACCAAGAACTCCTGTGAGCTGGTCTGCGTGCCAGGATCCAGTCCTGGGAGGGAGGAGAAGAGGGGTTGGACATGGCTCTGGGCCTGTCCTGCCTCCCCATGTACATTCGCAGGGGGTTCGCCCCTGCCTCCTTCTGCAGCGCCCCTCACCTGGCACCATGCTGGGGGAGGCGAAGGGGACTGCGTGGCCTGAAAGCTGCTGGAGCTTGGTGACCTGTGCCAAAAGAAGAGGGGCCAGGAGTCAGACAGGGCCTGGTTTCGGAAGGGGTCCCTGAGGCTATGGTCACTCACCTCGGCGGGGGTCACAGCCCCATACTGACCCTGGACAGAAAAGCCCTGTGGGGACAGAGTGGGGGAAACGGGGTGACTGTGACAAGTCGGAACAATTTGGCCAGTCACTCCTCCCCCCTGCCAGCCCCGAAGTCCTTCTTCCATCCCTCTCCCACCTCGATCCCTCTTCTCCAGGAATGCTTCCCACCCCTCCTACTGGCCCACCTCACCTGGTTGGCAGAGAGAAGGACGGTACCTAAGGAGAGGCTCGGATGATATGGGATAGTAGCTCCTTTGGGTGGGGACTGGAAGGCACAAAAGGGGGAGGCTCTATCAGGCCCCTCCAGGCCCCTCTGACCTCCCCAAGGGGCCTGTGTTCCCAAGGCCCTCACTGGGACCCCCAGGTGAATGCATCCCGACATCCCAGAGCTCCCAGTCCAGCCCTGCAGCTCAGCCTGGCCTCCAGCCGGCGCCGCATGCGTAGGGTTACGGGGCTGGCCAGGCAGGCCCAGGCCCCCGCCCCCCCACGCCGGGCGGTACCTCCAGGATAACAGCGCAGATCTGGCGCACACACAGGATGATGGCATCAGGCACCCCGGACACGGTGACAGCACGCTCTGTAGAGTTGGGGAGCAGGTCTCCTGCCACCTGCACCTGGGCCCCCGTGGTCTGCAATCAGAGGACAGGGGCCATTTCTGGCTACCCTCGTAATCCAGACCAGGGCTGCCCAGGCTCATAGCTCCCCGGGGGCCAGGAAGCCGTAAGTCCGGACCCCCTCTAAAGCGAAGGGTAGGACTCCCTGACGGTGGTATCCCCCTTCTCCTCACCTCTCGGATCTCCTTGATCTTGGTGCCGGCCTTGCCGATCAGTGAGCCACACTGGCTTGCCGGGATGACAAGGCGCAGGGTCACTGGAGGCCTGGAGACATTCCCACCATTTGCAGGAGCGGCGCAAAGGTCCTGGGCAGGAAGACTGTGGTTTGGCTCTGCATGTGCCCCTGCTGCTCCCCCACTCCCGGGAGCACCTTCCTGCTGGGGTGTGGAGGGGAGAAGCCCTCTCCAGGTGCCCCCCTAATGAAAGAACCCTGCCTCACCCCAGACTTGGCCTTCCTGCCACCGGCAGCCCCTGTGCTGTGCAGAGCCCAGGCCCAGGGAGCCACCCCCAGCCGCCCAGCCCAGCCAGCCCCGGACCTCATCCAGCTTGAAGGCGATCATGGAGACCGCGTGGAAGACAGCCGCTGTAGACCCGGTGATGGTAGTGATGCGCTCGGGGCAGGAGCCCTCGGAGATGGTGATCCGGGCGCTGCTCTGCGGGGACATACGAGGCCGGGCAGTGGGGCTCCTTCACTTCCTTGTCAGGAACCTGTCTGCCTGTCCCCCTACCAGGCCCCAGCCCACCACTGGAAGCAGCTACCTTCCAAGGGCACTCATTGGTCAGCCCAAATGGTGGGGTACAGGGAAAAAAGCGGGGCAGGGATCTCCCCTCTCCTCCCCTCCAAACCAGATGCCCTGGGCAGCTCTCCTAAACTCCAGCCTCACCTGCTCCCGGATTCGCTTTACCGTCTCTCCTTTCTGTGGGAGGAAAAATACGGAATAGCTCTTAGCCGGAGCGGCCACCACCTCCTGACCGGGCCTGGGGCCTCAGGTGGAGGTCCGCACAGAACCGAACTGGGTACCTACCTTCCCGATTATGCTGCCGACCTCCTGCAAACAAGACAAGAGCGGAGTCAGGGGGAGACCGGTGCCCCAGAACAAGGGAGCTCAAACTCCTGCCCGCCCCCCTTGGCTGTGCCCCGCCCCCCTTGGCTGTGCCCCGCCCCCTCTCACCTTCCCGTGCATCAGCATCCGCAGGGTGAGGGTGATGCTGAGCTCGGGCTCCTCCTCCAGCCCCGCATCTGAGCCGCTCATCCTGTCACGCGGGGCTGGGGCCACAGCGGCCTAGGACTGCGTCCACGGTGCCTGGCGGCTCTGGCAGAGGGGGCAGCCGGAGAGGGATTAGAGGGGGCTCCCGCCTCTTCTGGGTCTCCTGCCCTTCCATGGGGACCTCAGCGTCACGCTGACCAAATTCCCACACAAGAGAGACAGCGCAGACCCCCAGTTTCAAGTGTCACTCTGATCGATACCCTTGTGTGCCACGCACTTGCTGTGTGACCCTGGGCAGCTCGTTTCACCCATCTGAGCCTCCACCTCCCCGTCCGCAAGACGAGACTCCCAGCTCCTACCCCCAGAGAGTCATGAGAGTTAGAGCGAGCTGAGCACATAGGTGGGAGGCAGCAAGTCGCCATGGGTATCCTTCGCTCCTTCCCTTTCCCGCGTACATTGGAAGAAAGAATTAACCTGGAGACCCATGGGAGTCCAGAGAGGGGGAGCCTCCTCTCTGACCTCTTAGAAGAGGGGGCCCTAGGGATTGGGTCTTGAAAGCATGGTTAAGGTTGAAAAGTTATTTCAAATAAGAAGCACTTGCATCCAGGGACCAGAGCCTCTCCCCACTAACCTCCCTCGGTGCCCCCACAAGAGCATGGCGTTGCAGCTGGGGAGGAGGCTGGGACAGCCATAGGGAGCCAAGGGGAGGCCTTGAAAGGAGGGTAGAAGTTCTAGAAGCAAGGTTCTAGAAGAGTCCTCTGGCCCAGCCTTCCCCCTGCCTGGCAAAGGCTTGTGGGGAGGGGCACATGGGCAGGGAGCCCCAGGTCTCTGGGGCTGGTCCCTAAAGCAGAGGATCCCTGCAGACAGATCTAAGCAGGGTTCACTCAGCATGTGGGGGCGGGGGGGTGGTGGTGTCGAGAGACCAGCAGTCCACATGGTGCTGCTCTCCTGCGTGCCGCAGAGGTAAGAAAGAAGTGGCCACGTTCCCAGCCCGGAACACTTTCTACTGTACCAGAAACAAGGCACTGGGCTCCCAGTCTCAATTTCCTCACCTATGAAATGTAGGGAAGGCTTCCCCTAGGGACTGGGTGATGGGTAAGAAAGGGATTTGGGGGCTGGGAAATGTCAAGGCCCTTAACTGACAGAGGAAGGAGGAGACAGAGATTAGCTTCTGGGATTAGCCCAGCCGCCAGCCCTCCCTACCCGACCCCTTTTCATGCCCCAACTTAATCCTGAACCTTAATCCTGCTTGGAAATCCCTCTCCTCCAGCGGCTGTCTCCCACCATGGCTCAGCTTTGATGGGGAGCTAACGAGGGGACCAGAACCCAAGGAGGAAAAGGGAGTGGGACCAACTGGTGCCAAAACGAAACCAAGGCCAAGCCCTAATCCTGCAAATTCCTTCTGCCCAGGAGGCCGTGGGAGCCAAGGATGCGGGTGCCTGCCTAGAGCACTCTGGCAACCTCTGGGCACCTTCTTCCTCAGCCCCCTGCCCTCTCCTGAAATGAAGGTCAAGGGCGCGGGGCACTGTCCAATCCCTTCTTTGGAACCCCCTTGCTAGCCAGAGCTTGGGCATGGAGTAGGAAGGGGGCACTCCCAGGCTGGCTTTCTCAGGAAGCCCAAGGAAGCCGACGTATGGCATGAAGCCTGTTCCTTCATCCGTACCATTGGGCGACAATGCTGTTCCCTCAAGCCTTAAGTAACTTGTATCCCCAGCACCTGCTCCTCCTTCTGCTTGAGTTCTGCCCAGAGGCTCTCGAGAGGTCAGAGGTCAACAGCAGATACAGGGACTGGGCTCCACGAGCATCCTGGCCGGCCTCACGCTGGCTGCCCTTGCTAACATTCCCCCAGCTGCGCACACTTCCTCCAGCAAAGCACTTGTGATGACGTGCTTAGTTTCTGTCTCCCTGGACAGCCAAGCCCGGGAGCCCCTTAGAGCAGGAGCCAAGGCCGCCACCTTCTCCTTGTGTCCCCAGAGCTCAGGCCAAGAGCCAGACGGGAGAAGGTGTTCAGAACATAATGGTTAGCTGAACAGATGAATTCACCAAACAGAAGGGAACCTGATGCCAACGGAGGGGCTCTCTCCTGCCCAAGGTCATAGAGAGGCGGGCAATGGTGGGACCAGCGTGGTCCTACCTGCCAGCATGGGGGTCTCTACCACAGACCCCGCCTGCCTCCCTTTTCTGGCTGTTCCATCCGGGTCTGCCAGTCCTCTTCCTGGAGGAAGGTTCTTCAAAGGTGGGGAGCAGGCTTTAGTAGTTCCTGAGGCCCCTGCCTAGCCAGTACATGGGGGTCATGTTTGGAAAGGACTGACAACTTGTCCAAAGCCATGGTCTTAACCTCCAGAATGTTCTGAGGCTCACGGACTCCTCCGGAGTGGTAACCAGTAGGAGATCTGACACTGTCCTCATACCATTGCCACATCACCTTCGGGGTCATAAGGCTTGAGGGAAAATGGGCAAAGGGGCTAGAATGTGGCTAGAACTAGAGTTCCTGCCCTGAATACGATACCTGGGTCTGCGGCAGAGCCCGCTGCCCCAAATTTCATGGTGACCTTGGCCAGGCCTTCCTCTGACCTGGACCTCAGTTTACCCACCTGTGCTATTTATGTGTATGTTTGGGACTGGCCGGGGGACAGGGGGGCGGTGTTCCAGTGCTGGTCTCTCTGTGTCCTTCCTGTTCTGAGGGACCCTCAAGATCTCTCCTGTTTTCAGGAGACAAGAGGAGTTCCTGACACAGGTCTCCCAAATTATTCTGCTAGGGGCCCTAAGCACAAGCTGCCCTATTCGGCATGCTGGCTCCCCTCCTCCCCTCACCAGAGTTCTCAGGGAATCATTTGCTGGTGGGCCCTGGGTCCCCGCTGGGCCACCCACACGGCAGCCACACGTCACGCCACACTGACCTCCAGCTCACCTCCGGGGGTGCCCAGCCCCCTCTGGTCAGCAGGGCTCCCTGGCAGAACACACCAAGCTCCGACCGGGCCTCTGCCTCTGACCTCGGGCGTTCCCTCCTGCTCCCCAGACCCCCTCCCCAGACCCAGTGCCCACTCCTTCTGTCCCTGGCTTCCTGCCACTCAGGCTGGAGGGGGCGGGGAGGGGGGTGACAGCTGTGTAAGCGATGGCGGCTGCCCCTTCCTGCCCCTCCCCCCCAGCTGTCTCTCTCTCATGACAGCTGCCCAATCAAAGGGCCGGGGGCTTAGCCAGCTCCCCCCCACATGCAGGGATCAAGTGTCCACCCTGGCTTTGTTCTGGAGCAAGAACAATCCGGGGGAGGGGAGGGCTCCTAGGGCCAGGCAACTCAAGCGGACTGGCCCGCCCCTTGGGGGATTCCCTTGGCTCTGCCAGCCAGCGTCTGGACCAACCAGGCCTTACAGACCCACCTGGACTAGGGAGAAGGGGGGGCGGTCTCCAAGTTCATCCCCCTCCTCATATCCCCTGACATCCCCCTCAGCACCATCGGGCTCCAACCTAGCAGCCTCCTACTCCCAGTCCCAAAGCAGCCGTGCAGGCCACACCCAGTGATGCTGGGGAATGGCTCAGGACATCAGACGAAGCAGGGTGTGGCAGGTGGACACTGGCCATGAGGAGATCAGCGCCGAGGGACCCTGAACTCCACTGCCTGTTCCCTTCTCTGGGTCTGCTCCCCCTTCCCGAATACCCAGGCCTCCACAAGAAATGCCCTAGTATCCTCCGACCGAGGCACCCAGCCTCTCAGCCTTACAGCCTCCCAGGATGGCCATTCATGCCACCTCTTAGGAGAATCGGGGGGCGGGGAGGCCTTCAGGGCAGCAGCGTGGGGTCCGTGAGTTCCGCCCTCCGGCTCCCCGGCCCAAGGCTGTCCTGTAGACTCAATGCGAAGCAGCAAAGGGAAGCTCTGCCAAGTTGGCTGGTGCCAGAAAAGCCACAGCCTCCTTAGAGCATCATTTGGCAACCCCTCAAGAGTCCTCGCGGCCAAGGGAAACTGAGGCAGGCCCAGGCCAGACTGCACTCCAAGAGAAAAGACACAACTTCTTGGTTGTGTCCCTCCCCACTGACTGGTACCCATCCCCTCACTGCCTCACCCAACTTGAGAAAGGTATGCAGCTTCCATTTTCCCTGCTGGAGACTGGATCATTCAGCTGCTCAACAGCCATCTTTGGCTCCCTAGTCCCCAAGGAATAAAGCTTGATCACCACAAACAGGGACTCAAGGCCCCTCACGATCTGGCCCCTGTCAGCTTCTCTTGTCTCATCTCCATCCCTACTACACATGCCTGCAAAACACGCCTAGTACCTCCAGGCCTCTGGGCCTTTGCCAGGGCTGATCCTAGCTTGTAATGCCCATCCTCCTCACTCTGTCAAAATCCCTCTCAAATGCCACCTCCTCTGTGAAGTCCTCCCCACCCTTCCAAGTCAGATATAATCACTCAGCTCAAAGGAGCCCTAACAGGCATTTTCAAATCTATCTTTCTACTACCCAGGAAGACAGAAGCCAGGACCAGGCTCCCTGTGCAGAGAGAAGGGCCTAGAGGCATTAGGGACCAGAGATGGGGCTGAGGGTCCCAGAGAAGCAGCGAGGATGGGGTGAGAAGATCCAGGGCACCGGGGGACCAGCCATATGGGAGAGCCAGGATCTGCCCAGATGGAATTCCCAGTTCCCATTCCTCAGCACCCTTAGCCCCTGCTCCTGCTGTTTCTTTGGGACTAGGGGCTCCCCGGGCATGTCACTGGGGTAGGGGATTTGCGCCATGCTTTGAGACTCCTAGGGTCCCAGAATGGGCTTCCCCATGTGGAAGCAAGGCCGGAGTTAGAGCTGGGGAGTGGCATAGGTTTCACAAAGTCAGAACCTGAGGCCCAGAGAGGGAGGCGCTTGTTTATAAGGCTACATGAAAGGCAACTGGCGGAGCTGGGAGAACAGGGGTCCACCTGTGCGGCTCAGAGCTCTTTTCTCAGGAAGTCAATGCCACAGGGCAATGGTGATGAAGGCTGTGGGGGGGAGGGCAGGGATGGGAGCAGGGAGGGTGGACAGAGCCTGTCTGGGGACACAGGGCGGGGCAAAGCCAGCCTCCCTGTGGCCTGGGCCTGCCAGGGTGTGTGGGCCGCCTGCTCCCAGCCCCCCACCCCGAGCATGCAAGAAGAACAATCCCCTTGTGTTTGGGCAGCCTGAGCCTGCATGCTGATGAAGGCTGGGGGGTGGGGGCTGGGATGGGGGTGCTTTGGAGGTTGACGGGGTTCCAGGGCCCAGAGGGAGTAGGGGACCTTCAGATGGGAAAAGGATAGGGTCCCAGGTGCTGGCCCTGAAGAAATGAAGCCTCAGGAAAGAGTGAAGGCCAGAGCTAAGATTTAAGCTCCTGGAGAGTCCCTGGGGTCTAAGAGCTCTTTGTAGGAGAAGGAGTGCCCTTAGGGACACATGCCCTGTTGGCCCAGCATGAAGGTAAACATTGTGGGTTTGGTGGGGACTGAGAGCCCACATTCTGGGAAGAGGGAATGCAGCTGGCCCTGGGCGCATCCCCTTGAAGACCACTCCCCAGGGTGCTGGAGCCGGGCGGAGCACTGGGTGCCACAGGTCTCAAGATGGCGGGCCTGGGATAGGGAAGTGAGGAGGTGGGCACCTCCCACTCCTGGCCAGGCAGGCATGAGGGCCAGGCTGAAGTGAGTATCCAGAGACATCCCCTGCCCCCAGGACTTCGGCTAGAAGCTAGGTCAGGGCTGAGGAGCTGAAGAGCCACAGAGCCTAACGGACCACTCTAAGCCCCCAACTGTCATCTCCACACACCCCTGGTCTGGAGGTCTGTCTGTCTGTCTGCCTGCCCCCCCACCCCCAACCAGGGACTGCAGAGAATGGGAAGGGGTGTGTGCTGAGCCAGGAACTGCAGGGGAATGGCTGATGGGGATGGAGACGGGGCAGAAGCAGAACCCAAGGCGGGAGGTCGAGAGAAGAGCAGGTCCAAAGAACAGAAACAGCAGGTGGGATATGGGCCTCAAACCTGGGGTCTCCGGCCCAGGAAGGCCCTCCCTGGTGCTGGGGTCTCCTCGGGCAGAGCAGCGCCCCCCACTTGTGCAGGCCTGGGCCCGTGTGGGACAGGGAAGCGTGTTCCTCTCAGTCTCCCAGTCTCCCAAACCGGGACCCCCGCCTGTGGACTCCGGCGCGGGCTCCCCGCCCCCCCGGCCGAACCCCCAAACTTCGCGGCCCGCGGTGCCCCGCCCGGCCCGCGCCCTACCTCGCTGGGGCTGTCCTGCGGCGGCGGCGGCGGCGGCGGCGCGGCGGCTGGGCCGCTCAGTCCCACATTGTCCCCGGGAGAGGCGGCCGCTCACAACTGCGAGTGACATCAGCTGCGAACAATGAGGGGTTTGACAGGCGCGGAGCCCGGCCGGCCCGGAGCCCGGCTCCGCGCCCCCCCCACCACCCCCCGGCCCGCCCGGCCCGGCCCCTCCCCGCCCCCTCCCCGGATCCGATTACAGCGCGGCGGGCCCGCCCCAGCCGCCCCAGTGCCGCAGCCGCCCGCCCCGCCCCGCGCGCCGCGGTGCGCCCCGAGCGGCGGCCGCTTCCGGGAGGACTGGGCCGACCCTCTCCCGGCGGCTCGTCCCGGCGCCGGGAGCGGGGGACCGCGGGGGGGGGGGGGTCCCGCCGCCGCCGCCGCCGCCAGCGCCCGCCCAGCCGCGGTCCCCTGCGCTCTCCGCCTGCCAGGGCCGCCCGCCCGGCGCCTCCGCCGAGCCCCCCGTGCCACCGTCTCGGTCTCGGGCTCGCCGCCAGGCCTCGCACTGCCTGGCTCCGGCTTGGATCCCCCGGACCCCCGGCTTCGACCCTCCGCCCGGCCCGGTTCCCGCTTCTGCGGCATCCATCCCAGCACAGGGCTCTCGCGCAGCAAGACCCGCGCCCCTCAGACACCCACGGCTTCCGCGAGGCCCGGTCCTGGTCCGCCCGGGACAGGTTACCGGACCGGCTGGAAGAGGGGCCTGAGAGCTGTGTGATCCCGTGCACCCCGCCCCGCTATTCCCCCAAAGCTACCCCCAGCATGCCTTTTGGGGGCTAGGGTCGCAAGGGCCACGGCGCAGTCGTGTACTCTGTTAGAGAATGGGAGGAGTTGGACAGTCCCCAAGCCCTCTCCTTCCCCTACCCTTACTCCTCTCCGCTGTAATCGGCTCAGCCTGGTCCCACTGACCTCCACCTCCCCCCACAGCTGAGTCTCCTTTGGCACCTGGGTGTGTGTGTATGTGTGTGTGGGTGGGTGGGTAGGGAGGGGAATCCAATCTCCCTTCCCCTCCATCTGGCCGGGTGGACAAAGGGCAGGGGGACCATCTGGTCCCGCCAGGGTGGGGGAGGGGCCCACCGTGGCGGTCCCCAGGGGCGGGGGAGGGGCGGCGCTCCGGAGACAGCGAGAGCCTGCGGGGTCTAATTGCATCACTTTATTTCACCGACCTCCACTCTCCGCTCTCCCTCTCCCCAACCCCCAAACCTCGAAGCAGGAAACAAGCTTGGTTGAGCAGATCCAGGCCTAATAACCTGGGGAGGTGTGGAGCACCCAGAAAGAGGGGGAAAAGCAGGGAGATCTGAGTTTCCGAGGGGTGGCCTTCACCTTTGGGGCAGCAATTCTGGTCTGGGGCCAGCTGCAACCTGTGGGTGAATGGAGTCGGGGCTGGCTACTCCTAAGCGTGGCAGAGCATCTCCTGCAAGGGCCGGCCCAGAGGGTCGCCACCTTCCTGGACAGTGGGGTGCTGCATGGTTGGGAGGGTGCATGTGCCCATGTGAATGCTTGTGTGAGGGCACAAGAGTGCATGTGTGTGGACCCATGCAATGCAAAGCCACAGGTGACTGTGCATGTCAGTCCAGCGTTGCCTGTACCTATGCGGTTGCTCCCGAGTGAAGGGTCGTATCTGGGAATGTGGATGGCTCTGAGTGTGGAAGCACGCATGGGGGCATGGATGCATCTGTGGTCTAAGAGGCAGGAGTAGGAGGAGGCATGAGTGCCCTGCAGGGCAGCCGAAGGAAGAGGCTGGAGGCCAGATGGGGAGGCTGCACATGGGAGAAGGGGTGCGAGTGAACAGGAAAGCCTATAGGAGAAGCTCACTTAATGGATTACCCTCCACCAGATTACGTGTCTTGATTCCTGAGGCTTTTCCTCTTGATTTCACCTCCTTAGTCTGTCACTGCAAGAGAAAGAGGAAGAGAAGACAGACCCTAGAAATAAGAACCCAGATAGAGACACACCTGTTGCCCGTAGGTGATGAGCAGGAACCCACAGAGGGAGGAAGGAGACAGAGCCCAAGGCAGCCCAGCAGCCACCCCCATCAGCAGGGCTGGGTCTCATGCTAGCCCCTGCAGGAAATCCAGCAGCCCTGTGTGCCACTCCTCAGGTTTGTCAAGGTAGCACGGGTGCCCCGCGCCCTCCATGACCAACACCCGGTGGTTGGGCAGCTGCTTCAGGTGCTCAAAGCTGGTCAGGCCCATGGGGTCCTGGTCTCCATATACTATAAGAGTTGAGGTCTAGAGAAACGAAAGGGAAACAGTAAACAGGGATCTGCCACACCAGCCCCAACCTCCCAGAGGAGGTCAGCTCTAGCCCCACCACCACTGCAGTCTCTCCCTGGGGCCACCCCAAATGAGGGGAAAGACAAGCTGGCCCACTGGGTGGTAGGAGAGGCCCCAGCTGCTAGGGGACAGAGGCACGGATTTTTGCCTGCCCCAGCACACAGTTTAACACAGGCCAAGGCACAGGAATCTGCTGCTAAGTAAACCCAAAGGGCAGAGTTTGGTAGTTTAGCACCCCCCCAGAAACCACCCCTCAGTTGCCCTGCCCCTGGCGGAGGAAAAGCCCCAGGACGGACCCTTTCTTGCTCATGGCAGGGGCATCTCAGCCTCCCACAATGGGATACCTTCACACTGGCATAGTCCACAGCATTGATTTTGTCAGTGCAGATGGGGGCCACTGGCACATAGCCCCGGAGCTGGGAGCCAGGGGCAGTGAGGAAGGGCAGGGAGTACATGCCGCTCAACGATGGGCTGATCACAACTGGAGAGCCCAGGTCCAAGGCGTCCACCACAGCTGCCAGGAAGCTGCTGGGGACCAGCTCCCCAATAGGGGCAGGGGCTGCTGCTTCCTTGGAGCGCCCCAGGCCTGCAGGGATTCAGGTGTGAGAAAGACAAGGGCACTGAGTGGGAAAAATGAAAGAGATAGTCCCTTCCTCCAGGAAGCCCTCCTAGGTCAACCTCTGTGCCAGGTTCCAGCAGTGCGCAGCGTGCCCAAGTTTATTCCCACAGCAGCCTAGATCTATCCTATCTGTGGCAAGGACGAGGCATTTCCTTTTATGTCTGTGCCCACCTCTCCCAGTGTTCTGGAAAGGATCAGGCTCTTAGGTCCAACACAGTTGGGGCCAAGTCTCAATTTTCCACTTAACTATCTAGGTGACCTTAGGAAAGTCTCCTTACCCCTCTCTCGGCTGCTCATTTTCCCCACCTATTAAAGGAGACAAAAAAGTATCCTCCACTTCAGGTTGTGGTGAAAATTAAGTGAATTAAATGCTTAAGAGGCACCTGTCCCAGGACTGGCAGGGTGGACAGGGGCCAAGGAGCTGGCTTTGCACACATACCTCCCCTCCAATGAGTCAGGCCCCACCTTCCCCAAAAAGATTAGCTCAAGACCTTCACCTGGAAGATCAGTCCAGCCCACGGTCCGAACCAATCCCATCTGGGCCTGGAGGCCCACACTTGGGCCCTGACACCCTGCCAGCCCTGGCCTGTAAGGGTAGCAGGTCAGCTCTGCGGCCCCTTCATACTGGGCTCCGTGGGCTGGAGCCTACCAGTCCAGGTTATGACGGCCGGTCTGGGGCTGCCGCTGCCCTACCCCTGAACCCAGTTCGGGGCTTTGTCCCTGGGATGGTGACTGGGGGCTTGGCTACCCACCAGGCCCGGCCCTGCCCTCACTCCTTAGGGCTTCCAACAGAGCCTACCGCTATGGCTCTGTCAAAAAATTTTAATTCCACTTAGCTGAGTACCGATTCTTAGGTGTTGGGTACTGGCCACATATGCACGAATCTCAGTCCATTCTCCCTAGAGCCAACCCCCCTTATTACAGATAAGGAAGCAGGCTCAGAGGCTCTGAAACACCGCCCCGGGGCCACCTGGTTAGAAGCAGCTGGACAGGGTCCAGACCACACCCGGATCAAGACCGGAGAAAGTGGAAGGGCCTTGTCGAGGGCACTGCACCCTGTAAAGCTCACAGGCCCCAGCGCCCAGTCCCCCGATGAGGCCCCCCACAACCCCGGTCCAGAAGCTTGCCCGGGAGGTACCTGGCAGGTCCACCGCCACAGCCCGGTAGCCAGCCTCAGCCAGCCTGTGCAGCGTGCCCAGGTTCTGCCAGGTCTCGGAGGAGAAGCGGATGCCGTGCAACAGCAGAACCGAGAAGCGGGCAGCCTGCCCACCGCCTGGCCGAGTCTCCCGGAAGAAGAGGCTCTGGCCCTGCACCTGGACGGTGCCCTCGTGACACTCCACTCCCGCCATTGCCGCCGCTGCACTGGTGAGGCACCTGCGGTCAGAGGCCAGACTGACGAGGAGCCACAGAACAGAGGGGGCAGGGGTCCCTCCGGGAGCAGCAAGGGGGCCTCCAGGAGGCTGCCAGAACTCTCCACATGCTTTCAGAGGAGGAAGACCCAGGTGCTATTTATGCCTCTGCCACTCACCTGTGTGGCATTGGGCCTCAGTTTCCTCTTCTGAAATAAGGGGCAATAAAACCTACCTCAAGAATTAAGTAGTTAAAAAAAAAAAAAGAGTTGACAAGTGAGGGTGCCTGCCCTTGAACCCCATACCTGGAGCTCCCATTATGATTATTGGCCTCACTGGTATTGTCCCTCTCTACGAATGGGGATGATACGACAGGGCTCAGCTCCCGGGTGGTGGATGGGATTAAATAAGCTCACGCACGTGAAACGCTGAACACCCGTTCCTAGCACAGAGTGAGCACAGTAAGTGCTCAAACGACAGTAAGTATTTTGCTTATGGGCCTCTTTCTCTTTAAGGCACTATTAACAGCTTGTAGGTTGGCACCGCAGGCCAGAGGGGGTCGGGGTTGGAGTTAAAAACCCATTTTCCGGAGGCGGAAGCCGGAACACAGAGCTGGGAAAGGCTTTGGAGTTCCGGCCCTCAAGGAATGCGGAGTACCCGGCGCGCCGCCCGCTGGGGCCCAAAGCTCTGACGCACGGCCATCGGCGCCGCGGCGGCTCGCTGGGTCCCCTCGGCCGACTTCGGTTCTGGCTCGCTGAGCCAGGTAAGGCCCTCGCGGGAAGGGTGGAGGCAGACCCGAGGCGGGGACCTGGGGAGCCGAGACGGGAAGGGGAGGAACCTGGGCTGGGTGGGGGTGGGATCTCACTGGACAGAAGAAGAGAGGGTCGGGGGGCGCAGGGCCGGTACCTGGGGAGCTGCGTAGGCTCGCGCAGATAAGAGGCAGGCGAGTGCGGGCGGCGACTGGGGCCCGGGGCAGGGAAGCGGGGAAGTGGCCCGGTAGAGGGCGGAGACCAGGCCGTGCTACGGGGCGCCCTCTCGTGGCCACGAGCCGTCGCAGGGCCGGTCGCTACCGCTAGATCTTTTTTGTCCCAGCGGCCTCGGTTTCCCCAAACCCCTCGGTTCCAGGTGCTCCAAGCACCCGATGGGGTGCAGCCCCAGCAGCCTGCCCCAGATGCACACGATGCGGCTTGAGGAGAAGGGTTCGTGGGGTCTCCTTCACCCTCCTCCTCCCCACCCTGCCCAGGCCCCAGAGTTGTGCGCGGGCAGGCAGTGAAGCCAGTTTTGAGTGCAAGGTTCTGTCAAAGTCCAGCCAGGTGACCTTGGCCGTTTTCACAGCGTCTCCGAACCTGTTTCCTGGCCTGTAGAACGGGTGTGATGTTGCCCTTTGGGCAGGGTGTCTATAACAGAGGGAGTCCTGCGGGCCCTGCACCACCTCCCTGTACCCGGCTGACCGTCACGGTTGGCATTGGTCACACATCACCTGCCAGGAGAGGTGCCATAAAAAGCAGTGAAAGAGGCCTAGAGGCCACCCTGGGCTATGACCGAGTGCGTGTGCCTGTGTGTGTTTAGGGGTTGGGGAAGCGGTTGGATTGGGACCTGGAGCCGCCAAGTAGCTGTAACATCTGAGATTAGACACCGAGGCCTCCTCTCCAGACACTGTGCTAAGGCTTGACCCATCTTTTGCGGTCCTTAAGACAGTCCTTTACGTTACCCTCTCTGTACAGACGAGGGACTGACCCAAGGTAGAGATGGTCTGGTGGGAAGAAGCCGGTGGCTCTCCCTTGGCCCTCGGGCTGAGAAAGTCCGGAAAATAGGGACAGTGGGTCGGGCCTACGTGCTTTCGGGCGCCGCCTGGAGTCTCTCCCCCACCCCCCGCCTCACTTGGTGGGTTTAGGAGGCACAGGGCCTGTGACTGCGGACTGCGCAAGCGCGCTTCCTCGGCAGCGCTCCCCGCCGCCGGGTCCCCGCAGCAGCGGAGCGGCGGAGGCAGCGCCAAGGTCGCGGCGCTGTTTGGCTGCTGGTTCCGCGTGGGCGGGGCCCGCCGTGGGATGTCCGGCCCGGTCATCCCGGTCGGCCCGGTGAGTCTCCCCCGGGAGTGAAGACTGCGGGGTGCACGGGGGCGGGCCGTCCTGGCTCCGCCCCTTGCCCCCAGAGCCCTGGGGCAGAGTCCTGCGGGAGTGGCCGCCGCGGGGGCAGCGAGTGACCCTGTGTTGGTGTGTTGTGTGTGCGCCCAGGCGTTGGTCTGCGTGCGTTCTCGGGCGGGGGCGGGGGGGTCTGGATGTACGTGTGTCGATGTCGTGTGTGTCCGTTTCTACGTGCCTACGTTGGGGGGGATGTCGGTCTGTCAGTACGCCTGTGTCTGTGTATGTCTGCTGTGCGCATTTCTGTGTACGTGTGGTTTTGAGGGTGTGTATCTACCTGTGCATGTGTATTTTTGAGGCTAAGTGTGTCTGTTTGCCTGTACATGTGTGTTTCTTGTATGCACGTGCAGTTTGGGGATCGTGTATATGACTGTGCTGGAAATTTGAGGGTCAGCATGATTTTGAAAGCGCGTGTGTGTGCCTGTCCCTCTGCCTTCCTGATGGCCGACTGTGTGCCTGATTTTGAGGGTGTGTATTTCAAGGGATCGATTGCTCACAGGCCACATGTGTCTCTCTGTACCTGCCCTGCCAGGAATAGCTTGTGCAAAAGAAAAGCATGTGGGGACAAGACTCGATGTTTGTGTGCACGCGTGCACTCCTGTGTGTCATTGTCCACACGTATGCCAAGGACCTAAGTTGGGTACAGCCGGCCCGACCCCATGCCCTGTCTGGTATCTGTAGTGAATGCTGGGTTGCCGCCTAGCTGCTCACCACCATGGTCCTAGTGCACCAGCTGCCTAGGTTGCTGTTTGTGGTCAGAAGGAAGAGAAGAGCGGCCTCTTCCTTCCTTCAGCTCCTGGCTCTCCATCGACACCAGAGGGGCTGCCACTGCCCACCCACCCGGGGACTGGGAGCCTGAGGGTGGGGGCTTGGGAAACACCCTCAAAGCTCCCAGGAGAGGAGGGTGGTGCCCAATATGGGTTTCCAGCTGGGCCAGCACCCAGTTGGCACTCAATAAAAATGTGTTTATCAGAATCTGGGAATAAGGCAGGTGTACTCATCCTAGGCCCAAGAAATGATGACAGGGCAGCCCTGGGTCAAGTCCACTGTATTCCTGAAATATCACAGGGAACTTGAGAGGGCTGATGCAAGGTGATGCTTTGCCCCAATTTACTGACAAGCTGAAGACACACAGCCGGGAAGTGGCAAAGCAGAGTCTCAAAGCCAGGGCTAAGCCTTCTGTTTGGGTCCTGGGTCCTGATGTCTGTCCTCTGGACAGGCAAAGGACCCAGACTATAGGAGCGGTGAAGCAGGTCATGAAGCTGGGGTGGGGTGGGGGGAAGCTTTCATCTCTGCAACCTCCATTTCTAGGTGTACCATGCTCCTCCCAGGCCCCATTCATCCCCCTCGCGCATCAGCCCTTCTCCATCCCAGATATTCTCCATGAGCACTCGTCCCGCTTAATATCAGCTGATCTAGAGCATTGAATATTCCATCAATTGGAAAACACATTCTGATGTAAGCATTATTATATGCAGTGTGATAAAAAAAAAAAGAAGAACCATTTCCAAACACGCTGTCAGTGAGATGGGGCTTTACACATAGTCTTTCCCTGTTTATTATTATTATTATTTTAAAGATTTTATTCATTTATATGACAGAGAGAGAGATCACAAGTTGGCAGAGAGGCAGAGAGAGAGAGGGGGAGAAGCAGGCTCCCTGTAGAGCAGAGAGCCCGATGTGGGGCTTGATCCCAGAACTCTGAGATCATGACCTGAGCCCAAGGCAGAGGTCTTTAACCCACTGAGCCATCCAGGCGCCCCCCTTTCTATTATTTTTAAAGGATTTTATTTTTTATTTGTGTGAGACAAGCAGGGAGAGCAGCAGGCTCGGTTCAAGCCTTGCCTTGGGCTCCTTGCTCAGCAGGAAGCCTGCTTCTGCTGAGCAAGGAGAAGTAGGCTTCCTGCTGAGCAAGGAGCCCAAGGCAAGGCTTGAACCGAGGACTCTGGGATTGTGACCTGAGCTGAAGGCCGATACTTAACCGACTGAGCCACCTCCCTCGCCTCTGAGCCCCACGGTTTCTTCCTTGTCAGGCTGAGTATAGCCTGGTGGTTAGCAGCCCAGCTCTGGGTTCAAGTCCCAGTTCCTTTACTTGCTACTCTGCATTTTGGGCAAAAGAATTGACCTAAGACTGTTTCTTCATTTGCAAGAGAACCATACCATCTGCTCCCCGGTGTTCTTGTATGGATTCGTGAGCCCTCGTATGGGAAGGGCCAAAGCACGGGATCTGGCTGTCATAAGCACTGGTCTTAGCTGGCACAGTGATGATGGTGGTCACTGAGCATCTGTGTGTCTTCAGGGACATCTCAGGGACATCTGAGCCCTTGCCCCAGCATGTGTGCAGTAGTTGGATATGACAACATATAAGCAGGAGCAAATTGGGGCAAGCAGGAGAAAGGGCAAGGGCTGAGCTCTTCCTCTGCTGAGGGCTTCTGGGTGGGGCTTGGGGCTGGGGTCCAGGGGATCTGGTGGGGACACAGCCCCAGCCTCTTCTTCCTCTCCTCTCCTCCAGACTGTGGTACAGACCTCCATGAGCCGGTCCCAGGTAGCCCTGCTGGGCCTGGGCCTGCTGCTCATGCTGCTACTGTACGTGGGGCTGCCAGGCCCCCCTGAGCAGACCTCCTGGCTCTGGGGAGGCCCCAATGTCACAATCCTGGCTGGTCTCACCCCTGGCAACTCCCCGATCTTTTACCGCGAGGTGCTGCCGCTCCACCGGGCACGCAGGTGGGTGCTGACCTCAGGGTGTAGTGGAAAGACTAGGTCCGAGGGGAGTCCCCACGTGGGACCCCAGCTCAACTCAGGGTGCTCAGGGCCTGGGAGGGCAGGGGGAGAAGCCTAGAAAGAAAGAATGGCGGCCCACTTCCGGACCCCGACGACACACACTCCCCTGTGTGCCCACAGGGTGGAGGTGGTGCTACTCCACGGAAAGGCCTTTAACTCGCACACGTGGGTGCAGCTGGGCACCCTGCAGCTGCTGGCGCAGAGGGGCTACCGGGCCGTGGCCCTTGACCTCCCAGGTGAGAGCCCCCACTCCGGGGTCCAGGGAGGCGACATCCGGCAGGCGCAAGGGGGCAGCTTCCCCGGGGAGGATTTGGAGGGGTAGACAAGCCTTGCGGTATGGCTGGGTTGGGGGGATTTGGACCCCAATGTCTGGACAAGCAGTGGCAGGTCGCAACACCAGATGGCAATGCTAAAAGGTCTGTGTCTTTATTTTCTACCTTGAAAACTAGAATGCGGACTGTTGCATGTCACGGAGCAAATAGAAACGTGACTCACTTCCCAAGGGCTTGTACGGAGAGATCTCACTGGACTTTTTATGACAAACTGGGCAGCTCTTCGGTTTTTTAGCTATGCCCATGATTTATGCTATCATTCTTGTCTTTAAAAACCAAGCAAGAGTGACGCCCTCAAAGACCCATGCCCACATTTCTCTCCTAGCAGTTTGGGGGTGCCCGACCCCCTCTGGGCATTTCCATATATAGAAAGACAGGCAATACACAGGGCTATGTGGTGAGGTTAGAAACATGACTGGTGTCCTGTCTGCTTTAGCAAATCTCTCTGCAGCTTGGTTACCTCCCCCTATACCACGTCTCATAAGAGTGGTCACTCTGAACCTCCCTCTCTGTACTGTGTACCATCAGAAGGATGGGCAGGTTTGATCTGCCCATTCCTCCACTGGTGGATTTGTAAGTTGATTTAGAGTTTCCTGCGTCAGTGGAAATGCTTGAGGTCTGAAGCTGAAGCAACTTTGGACATGTTTCTTTGAGCGTCGAGGCAATGATTTCTATAGGGTAGCTACCAAGGATCATTGATGGGTCAAAGGATGCACATTTTTTAAATGTTGACAAATATTACCTTACCCTCCAAAAATGCTACATGGATTTATACTCGCATCAGTCGTGAATGAAAGTGCCCATTTCCCCCCATCTTCTCCAACACTGTATATTGTCAGTCTTTTTAGTTTTGCCACTCTTATGAATCTAAAGATGCTTTTCTAGCAGACCTATCCCATTCCCAAAAATAGCTTCTGGAAAGTTGGGGGTAGTGCTGCCCCGTGCCTCTGCTCTTTCCCCCACTGTGGTGGGCAGGAAGTCCTGGGTTCTTTTCCAGCCTCCCTCAGCTGGTGCCTCCTGCTGTTCCCAGGTTTTGGGAACTCGGCACCTTCCAAGGAGGCCAGCACAGAGGCAGGGCGGGCGGAGCTGCTGGAGCGAGTGCTGCGAGACCTGGAGGTGCACAATGCCGTCTTGGTGAGCCCCTCTCTGAGCGGCCGCTATGCCCTGCCCTTCCTGATCCGAGGCCACCACCAGCTTCGTGGATTTGTGCCCATTGCACCCACCTCCACCCAGAACTACACCCAGGAACAATTCTGGGCCGTGAAGGTACTGGAAGGAGGGTTTCCAAAGGTCCGGCTTCCTATCCCTGGCCCGAGTCATGGGGGGGGGAAGGACTCAGGTCTCGCTTGGAGGACACATGGCCTCATCTGGATAGAAAGAAATGGGATGTTTGGGAAAGATTTCCTAAGGTGGTGGCTTGAGGGTGAGTCGCCGTCAGGCCCCAGGATCACAGCCCCTTGCCTTGCCCTGCAGACCCCGACTCTCATCCTGTATGGGGAGCTGGACCGTATCCTGGCCCGGGAGTCACTGCGGCAGCTCCGCCACCTGCCCAACCACTCTGTGGTGAAGCTGCGTGATGCAGGCCACGCCTGCTACCTCCACAAGCCACAAGACTTCCACCTTGTCCTCCTGGCCTTCCTTGACCGCCTGCCTTGAGTTCACCCACCGACCAGGCCCCAGGCCTGGCCTGAGCTGGGAGAGTCTGGACCAGCGCCCCACCGGGGAGGCGGCCCCTGGGATTGGAGGCAGAGGGCCGGGCCCAGTCGGGATCTCTCATTTCATCTCACAGGCACAATAAAAAAAACATTTTTTTTTTTTGTCATGCCTGGGGAGTGGCAGGTCCCATTTCCCGGGGTTGCAACAGGTGGGGTGGGGGTGAGAGGCAGGTCCAGGACTGCTTGGGGGCTGGGAGCTGGAGGGAGGCTTCAGCAGCCTGGGATGGTCTACTTCCTAGCTGGCTGCCCTCACCACTCTGTGACTCAGATTCCTAACCTGTAAACTGGGCATGATGGTAATAACTGGCTCAAAATTTGGTCTTAGAATTGACTCAGTCTGGGTAAATGGAGCACTTGGTCTCACAGGGCTTGAGGGCGTCAGGGCGAGTGGGTGTTACTACTGCCGTGTCATCACTGGGGTCGGTGGGAAATCCAGGGTCTGGCAGTTGTGCCAGTGAGTCAGGAGTACGGGACCTATGGCCAAAGGGAGCAGGATGCTTAGGGATGGAAGTGGGGAATGTGGTTTAACAATTAACACAGACAGCACTGGTGGTGAACTGCCAAGCCTCCTTGCCCCTGGGTATGTATGGGTCAGCAAGCAGATGAGACTTAAACCCCAGGAGGGTTGGGACTGACCCCCTCCCCTTCCCTCCTACAGAGGTTGAAGTTTACAGCCCTGCCCTTCCCCACGATGACTCAGCCCCTCTAGCAGGGGGCAGAACTGGCTGAGAGTACAAAGGGCAACCAGGCACACAAGTGGCCAGCTACAACTGTGTGCCCCTGGGGGTGGCCAGTGGGACACCTGTGCCTCTTTATCCTCCCTCTCCAGTGGCTGCAGGAGAGCCAGGGAGCCTGGCACGGGGTCAGCCAAGAGTATGCCCCATGTATGATTTGTGCCATTCCCCCCTCTCACATGGTCATACAGCCACACGGTTACATCTTCTCACCATGACATCCTCTGTCACACGGACACTGCTACACCCAGCCACCATCTCACACTCGTATTGCCATACACACTGTTGGATTAGCTCCCACAGTGGCAAATTCGTACCATCTCACACAAAGTCACACATGTGCCTCTCCTCTGTTCATTTATCCTCCGTTCCTGGCATGTGTCCATCCAGGCGTCCGCACTGACACCGCTCTGTGCCCCCCTCCGCCAGCGACAGAATCGCTGTGGGTACACGGACCAGCCAGCCTCCTGGAACTTACAGGGGACAGATACTTACCAATAACCTCTCCACACAGGGGGCTGAGGCATTCAGGGAGGACCTCCCTGAGGAGCTGAGACACGGAAAGGGGAGAAGTCAAGAGGCTCGCGGGAGGGGCTGGGGGAGCAGGCAGGGCCAGCTTTGGCAGGACTTTGCAGCGCTGTACCCCAGGAGGGGCGCCCGAGGGGGCAGACGCAACCTCTCATGTCAGTGTCTGCTCCCCTCTCTTCCCGCCCAATGTGGAGATTGCAGGAGGTAGAACCCTCGCGGGGCGGGACCACCCGGAGCTCACCGCCGGGGCCTTCGGGGCGGGGCCTTCGGGGCGGGGCCTTCGGGGCGGGGCCTTCGGGGCGGGGCCTTCGGGGCGGGGCCTTCGGGGCGGGGCCTTCGGGGCGGGGCCTTCGGGGCGGGGCCTTCGGGGCGGGGCCCGCGGACTGCCGCCGGGGCGGAGCAGGCGGCGGCGGCGGCGGCGGCCGTGGCGGCGGCGGCTGCCCGCGAGAAGGCTCCCGTAATCTGAGAGGAGGCTGGAACCTGGGACGGGTGAAGACGCCCTGGTCGCCGCGGCCGCGGGGACGTGGGTGACCCTTTCTCGCAGTCTTCGGCCCCGCCCCGCGATCCGGTCCGGCCACGTGGTGGGCAGACCGGGGCGGTTCTGAGCCCTCGACCTCACAGGACCCTGAGCCCTGGGCCACAGTCCGGGGCGGGCGCTGAAAGCAAGCGCCGGCCCAAGACCAGCAGAGAGCGAGGTGGGACCCCGGAGAGGGGTAAAGGGATCTGGGGTTACATGGCATAAAATCCGGGCAATTGGGAGAATTTTTTTGAGGAGGGTAGGGAGAGTCAATGTCTGGGTTCAGACCGGGCTCAGCTGCTCTCCAGTTGTCTCTGAACCTCTCAGCCTCAGCTTTCTCCTCTGTAAAGTAGGCATACAGAGGCACGAACTTACTGGGACCCTTTGGCGGATTCGGTACGGAAATGTGTTGAAAGCGGCCAGCACAGGTCCTGAAACAGAATGGGGGCCCCGAACTGCCTTGGGGCAGGGGCGTGTGTAGGTGGAGTCCACGGGGCCGCAGCGACTGGGAGGGGTAGGTAGCCACTCGCTTTGCCCCTAGCTCACCGCGCGCAGCGCCATGGCCAGCGAGGGTCGCGAGAGCGAGCACCCGTCCGTGACGCTCTTCCGCCAGTACCTGCGCATCCGCACGGTCCAACCCCAGCCCGACTATGGTGAGAATGCGGCGACGGTTCCAGGGCCTACGGTGGGGTCCCGGTGCGGGGAGGGGGGGGGCTGCTCTACACCAGGCTCCATCCATGTCACCCAGCTGAGCCCCACTCTGCTGCCTCGACTGGCCGCTCCCCAGGTCAGCAGACTGCTCAGCAGCCCCTCCAGGCTGTACTGCGCCCAAAGTTATTCCTGGTGGCTGGTTCGGGAACAACTTCGTCTCACTGCCCTGGGTTTGAGTAGGAGGAGGGGAGACGGGACTGCCCCAAGGGAAGAAGCTGCAGAAGCCTACTGGGGCAGGACAAAGACCACAGCCCTTAGGGAATCAAGCTTGGTGGCTGGGAATTGTGGACGTGGGTCCAAACCCCGTCCAGTATTTACCCGCTGGGAGACATGGGGTGAATCTCATGCCTCCGCACCAGTTTTCCCATCCCTAAGGAAAAGAGCAATTATTCGCTTCTTTCTTTCTTTCTTTTTTAATATTTTATTTTTTTGACAGAGAGATCACAAGTAGGCAGAGAGGCAGGCAGAGGGAGAGGGGGAAGCAGGCTCCCCACCCAGCAGAGAGCCCGATGCAGGGCTCGATCCCAGGACCCTGAGATCACCACCCGAGCCAAAGGCAGAGGCTTTAACCTACTGAGCCACCTAGGCGCCCCTCACTCCTGTTTCTAACTATAGACTTCCCACCTGACATTCCACAAAGGGTCACTGACTGGCCAAAGATATCTTCTCCCCTGGAGACAGAAACGCAAGTGTCTCCGAGGGGTGTGGAATTGCACTGAGGAGGCAGCAGCCCGTTTCAGGATCAGCTCCCCTCTCTGGAAGTACCCCCGGCTTTGCCTGTGGGCCCGTGGGAGGTGTGGGTAGGCAGAAGCAGCCCCAGGACTCTCTGTGTCCCCAGGGGCTGCCGTGGCCTTCCTTGAGGAGAGAGCCCGCCAGCTGGGCCTAGGCTGTCAGAAAGTGGAGGTGAGCCTGGGGCCTGTCATGGGGAGGGGAGGTGACTCCGGGGCACCTGCTCACTTCCTGGTCCTCTCCAGGTGGCGCCTGGCCACGTGGTGACCATTCTGACGTGGCCAGGCACCAACCCCAGACTCTCCTCCGTCTTACTCAACTCCCACACGGATGTGGTGCCTGTTTTCAAGGTGCGTGGGGCATGGGGAGCGGTGCAGGCCTTGGGGTGCACACAGAGATGACTCAGACCCCCCACTGGACCCCAGGAAGTCTTGGGGGCATGTCCTGAAACTGATTCCCTGATCTCATAAGACACTACTCCATTCAGGCAGCCTTTGCCCGGAGGGCCTTTCTGTGCCCGGGGTGAGAGCAGAGATGAGGGACTGCAATCCGCTGCCCTCCTCAGCCCTCTTCTGTCCCCTTCACCACCCCACTTGTCACCCCCACCCTAGGGTAGGCTTCTAGATCAGGGCCACAGTTGAGCAGAGTAGATTAATGACTAAATTGGGGGCCCGGGTCCCTCTTTTCATCTCTGCCCCAGGAACACTGGAGTCATGACCCCTTTGAGGCCTTCAAGGATGCTGAGGGCTACATCTATGCCAGGGGCGCCCAGGACATGAAGTGTGTCAGCATCCAGTGAGTGTCCTCCATTTCCTGTCCCCCACAGTGCCCCTTCTGGCTCACTGAATTAACCCAGGGCCTGGTGTGGGTGTGGTTGGAGAACCTCCAGGCCGAGGAACGCCTTGACTCCTTGTCTTGAACAGGAATTATCACCATTACGTGGATAGGGAGACAGAGGGACTGACACTTCCTATAGTCCCCTGCCAGGCTGTGGCAGACCAGGCCGCAGGGGCCCAGGGCTGCAGCCTGCCCGCCCAAGCCTCTGGTGGCTCCGTCAGCACCTGGCTTGCACCCTGTCACTGCCCCTCAGGTACCTGGAGGCTGTGAGGAGGCTGAAGGCTGAGGGCCACCATTTCCCCAGAACCATCCACATGACCTTTGTGCCAGGTAGGAGTGGCTTGGGGAGGGCCACTTTTTGGAAGCAGGAGGCTGTGGTGACAGGGGCAGCACCTCCTTCGTCTCATGTCCCTGCTGCTTTTACAGACGAGGAAGTTGGGGGTCACCAAGGCATGGAGCTGTTTGTGCAGCGGCCTGAGTTCCAGGCCCTGAGGGCTGGCTTTGCCCTGGATGAAGGTGAGCGGGCTGGCAGGCCCCTGAGTGGCGAATAGGGGACAGGGAGGCACCTAGTGGCTGGGCCACTCCACCCTCTGAATCCCCTCTCCCTCCTCAGGCCTGGCCAGTCCCACCGACGCCTTCACTGTGTTTTACAGTGAGCGGAGCCCCTGGTGTGAGTATGGGCTTGGGGGGAGGCATCCTTGTGCAGCGGGATGCCAGGCCAGAAGGGGCAGGGGCCTCCCAAGAGTCATGCAGCAAGTCAGGGCCTGAGTAGGCCTTGAACCCAGAGTCCCTCCCTACCTGGGTCTCTCCTTCCTGATCTTCTGAGAGCACCCACCCCCCCACACGGTTAGAAACCAGCTCTACACCATGCATTCTAAGGGGAACAACCCTGCTGGAGGAGCTTGGGATGAGGGGAAGGCTGGAGCCCACCCCCTGGCTGATCACTTTTCCAGCCCCCTTCCATACTGAAGACACCCACTTCTCTCTCATCTCCCAGGGGTGCGGGTCTCGAGCACCGGGAAGCCAGGCCACGGCTCACGCTTCATCGAGGACACGGCAGCAGAGAAGCTGGTGGGTGGCACACAGGGAGGGAGTTCGGGAATCCCTGAGGCTCTCTCCTGGGGCCATGCTCACATCTGACCTCGCACTCTCCTAGCACAAGGTCATGAGCTCAATCCTGGCTTTCCGGGAGAAGGAGAGGCAGAGGTGAGGCAGCCTGGGAAAGAGGATGGGGGTCTGGGCGGCAGCCCTGCCAGACAGAAGGGAGGCTCTTCATCCATTGCTCCCACGCTGCCCCTGCCCCGCCCCCCATGGCAGGCTGCAGTCAGACCCCCACCTGAAGGCAGGGGCTGTGACTTCCGTGAACCTGACCAAGCTAGAGGGCGGTGTGGCCTATAACGTGGTACCTGCTACTATGAGCGCCAGCTTTGACTTCCGTGTGGCGCCGGACGTGGACCTGAAGGTGCCTCCTCCGCCTGGGTTTGGAGGGGGGCGGGTCCTCAGTCCTGGGCTGGAGGCTCGGGGAGTGCCGGAGAGGTCAGCTCATCTCCCTTCTCACAGGCTTTTGAGGAGCAGCTGCAGGGCTGGTGCCGGGCAGCCGGTGAGGGGGTCACCTTCGAGTTTGCTCAGGTATCAGCCGGAGGCCACGGTCAGGAGCCGTGGGAGCTGGGGAGCCTGGGCTTGCCGGGCGTGTGTCCCGGAGGCGGTGGGTGCTCGGCTACGTCTGGGTGTCTGGGCGTTTCTGTAGCAGTGAGGGACACATTTTATTCAACAAGTGTTCGTTGTGGAGCTCACTGTGGGGTGCTGGGGACACCGTAGGAGTGAAATTAGACACAGTGCGTGGCCTCATCGTCCTCACAGCATGAAGAGACGAAGAGACCCCAATTAAACATTTATAAAATACTACTTTTATATGAGTCAGAACACACTTGGTTCAGGAAGGGGTGAGACCCCGTGTTTTGAGAACCTGTAAGAAGCGTGGGAGAGCTATTTTGAAGAAGAGGCCCAGGATAGGAAAGCTGAACAGGAAGTAAGTAGATGGAGGGCAGGGCGAGGTCCCAGACCTGTGGCCTGTAAGGGGCTGACAGAGGGCCCGTGGCTGGACTGGCCGGCTGCCTATCTGGCTAGGTGGGTGGGCGTCAGGGTGGGAGGTGGGGGGAGGGGTGTGTGCCTGGGCCAGGCTCAGACTAGCCTGTGAAGCATAGGGCAAGATGTCCGGGCCCTGTCTTGATCCTGCTATCCTGCCCCTCCTTCCAGAAGTGGACGGAGCCCCGAGTGACATCTACTGATGCCTCAGACCCCTGGTGGGCAGCGTTTAGCGGGGTCTGCAAGGACATGTGAGCACACTGGCCAGCCTTTCTCTTCCCCTTTCCGCTCTCCTTCTCCTACCTCCCTTCCGCCTTCCTTCGCCCCTTCAGTCCTTCCCTTTGCCCTCTCCCCGCTCCGCCTCCTCATTCACCAGGCTCTTCCCTCCGCAGGAAGCTCACTCTGGAGCCAGAGATCTTCCCCGCTGCCACGGATAGCCGCTACCTCCGAGCGGTGAGCTGCTAGCAGTGGGTGGGCCGGGGGGTGGTCCTGGCTGCTGGCCCTCCTCCTCATGGCTTCTCCTTGCCCCCCCGCAGGCGGGGGTCCCGGCGCTGGGCTTCTCACCCATGAACCGCACACCTGTGCTGCTGCACGACCATGATGAGCGGCTGCACGAGGCCGTGTTCCTCCGTGGGGTTGACATATACACGCGGCTGCTGCCTGCTCTGGCCAACGTGCCTGCCCTGCCCAGTGACGGCTGAGTCCCAGGCTCCCCAACCTCCACCCCAGGAGCGTCCACCAGACCGGTGTCAAGGACCCCTCTGCCCCCCACCCAACAATAAAGTCTATGTGTGGACCGGGCCAACTCTGCAGTACCAAGAGAAAGGACATTCATGGAGCAGGGATTCTGTCATTTCTCTGGGGCCACGTGATTCCCATCCCCATTTCACAGATGGGAAAACTGAGCCTGGCTCTGGATGCCGCCCTACCACCCCATACTGCTCTGTGCCCTACAATACACTCATCCACTACCCCCCAGCCATGTCTGTGCCCGGCGTCAAGTGACCATAGTTCCTGTTCTCAGTGGCCACTATGCCTTTATCTGACTTATAAGGCCAGGGTCACCATTCTGAGAAGTAAACCAAAGCAAAGATCTCAGGGAAACACTTCTGGCTTCTGGGGAACACACTCGGGATCCTGAGACAGGACTAGGGCTGGAGGCCAGCTGAGCCCTGCCAGATGTGGGGCGGGTAGAGGGAGAGCTGGCAAGCCATGGCTGCTAGCATTCGTCAGACCCTCAGGATGGCCGGAAGGGGGCGCAGCCCCTGCTCCGGTGTTGGGACCGTGAGTCACAGAGGGGCAGGAGCTCTGGTGGACCGGGTCAGCTCATCTGAGGGTCCCTACACCCCGGGCAGGGATCAGTGTGTGCTGAGTGGCCCACGAGTGAGGCTTTGGTCGGTCAGCTCTGCTCAGGGTCACTACGGCTAAGAGTCACTACGGCTCTTCTAGCTAATCAGACGCAGGCTTGTTCGGGCCTCCACCGTGTGGGGTGAGAGACGGAGGGCTGGGTTTTGAAGTGCTAGCTGTGGCCAGAGGGAGTCCATAGCTGGGTTCTGTGGAGGGCAGGCTTAGTCCTAATACCCCCTGCGCATGCCAGGACTCCGGCCGGCTCCATCTGCTTTGAGCCCTCCCAGTAGCCCCTGGGTACAGGTTTCCCTGAGGCCTGTTAGAAGCTCTGCTAGAACAGCTTGCCTAATACCACATAGTGTGTAGGTAATGGGAATCAAGATTGGAGACTCAAGAACTAGAGGCTCGTGCTTTCTACACAAGGGAGGCTCCATGTGGGAGCTGGAGGCTGATAGCAAGCTGGTTGTGACCTTAAGTAAGCCTAGGTGAAGCCCTGACCTGGGGTTGGCCTCCCCCTTCAGATTGCAGCAGGATGACGGGAAAGGAGCCTTCATGCCCCGTCCTGGGGACTAGAACACAGGCCTCACTGGAAGCCACGGGACCTGATGACCTCAGACTGGGCCAAACTACCTTCAGGACAGAAAACCTGCTCCTGGTTCAAGACCCCACCTATCTCACACCCCCTGGTGTTGGGCAGTTGGCCACCCAGAGCACGCCAGGATCAGTCACGAGCTAGCAGCCCAGCCCTGGTCGGGCAAACTTTTTGGGGTCCTGGATGGGCTGCCTGGGTCCCAGTGCTACTTCCATCCCAGAGCTCCGTGGTCTTGGATGTTTCCTTCCCTAGGAAACAAAGAGAATACCTACTTTAGAGCAAGAGGGGCCATTTATCATGAGATGTACCTGTTGCCTCCACTTTTAAGATCTGAGAGTGTGCGCATGCGCAGGGGGTGGGGAAGGGCAGAGGGAGAGAGAAGTAGACCCCTTTCTGAGACGGGAGACCCAACTCGGGGCTTGATCCTGCAACCTGGAGATCATGATCTGAGCCTGAAATCAAGAGTCCAAACCTGGTCTGGATGCTTAAACCAGCGGAGCCACCCAGGTGCCCCAGGAAGGACAACCCTTTCGGAACCTCCACGTGCCCAAGGTTGGCCCACAGATTACATGCCAACCTTACAAGACTGGTTCTGACAACTGCATGACCAGGGACAGTAATATGCTTGGCACCTGCTACAGGAAGCCTCCACAAGTGCTTACGACCACTGTACCACTTACTTCGTTAGCTGCTCTAACTTTGCAGATGAAGCAGCTGATCCGAGAGTATAGTCGGGTCCAGCCCAGTTGTGCTAGTTAAGGCAGAGCCACCACTGCCCTGTGTCCCAGGGGCCCCAGCACAAGCCAGGGTGGTGGATGCTGGCTGAGTACACTAGGAACAGCCCAAGTCTGGACGACCTCAGGCCAGAGTGCAGAACTCAGCAAGGTCCTTCTCTCTATCCCCGGGCTAAACTTTTTAAGACTTCTCAGGATATTTGGGATTTCTCTTTTCCCACCAGACTGCCCAAGCCAGCAGGCTATGTGGCCCAGCCTCCCTAAGGCCCTCCACCATGTCTTTCACTAGGTTCCTTTCTTGTACTCCAGAGCCCCATGTCCCTCAACTCCCACCCATAGCCCAGTCCCCGACCAGAGACACAGGCCAACTGACAGATCCTGCCGCAGGTTTATTTGTACAAATAGCACAGGAGAACACCAGCCCCATGTGAATAGAAGCCCAGGGGTCACACCAGTCCTTCCGTCCTCACACTGACAGACAGAAGCCTCTATGCTGGAGCCTTTGTGGGGGCCTGGGCACCTTTGGGAGCCTGAGTTGCAGGAGGAGCAGGAGCTGGAGCCGGAGTCG
>CM052799.1:16934050-16979448 GCA_028533885.1 Nasua narica
GCAGGAGGCGGGGCCGGCCCCTCCCGAACCGCCCCCTGCCCCGCCTCGGGCCGAGCGGGTGGCCCGAACCAGACAGCCTCGGTCGCGGCCAGTGCCCTGAGGCCCCGGGCTGGCAGGCGAGCTTCCCTCACCGCCGTGGGGCGGTCGGACCCCACAGCGAGGCCTCCCTCCGCAGGACTTTCTGGAGAGGCCCTGAACTCTGGGACACACAGCCTCCGGAGGCCAGTGGGGCCTCGTCCTTGTCCCAGGACACTCTGTCGGCAGATGGGCCGGCCAGTTGGGCTGTTTTTTAAAGACCCATCCGCAGACCTGAGTTTACTTCTTACTTTGGGCAGGCAAAGCTCCCCGGAGCACGGCAAGTGTTCACGCTCTTCTTGATTTCTTTTTTAATGAAAAGTGTTATTTTCAGGCTCCATGCAACAGTGGATTGTATAAACCAGTATTTCATCCCTTCCTTGATCGAGAGAGAGAGAGAGAGAGAGAGAGAGAGGTGTTCTCAGTCATGTTTTTCTTATTTCAAAAAGCAATTACTGGTTTTTTGTTTTTGTTTTTAATGGAAAAGACAAACCCCGTGTTGATCTTGACCAAATGCGTTTTGCACATGTGTGAAGCCTCCCGTTTCTGCAGCAGCAGTCCCTTCTCGAAGAGGTGGCTTGCTGCTCTCATGGCATCAGACCCCCCCCCCCCAAGTCATGCCCTCGTCTCTGGCCCAGCCGCCATGGCACTGCACTTGCCCATGATGACCTCTGCAAGTCGCCGTGGGCGGGCTGCCGGGTGGCCTTTGCATTCGGGGCCCTCCAGCGGCCCCTGCAGACTCCCGGAGGCAGGAGATGGGCCGGCTGGAGGCGGGGCTGTGAGGGACGCCAAGCGGAGCAGTAGCCCTCTGGGCTCAGCCCGTAGGAGGGTCTGGGCCCTGGGCCCTTTCTACACGTGCCCACTACTTCTGTCTCTTTCTCTCTCTCTCCCCGTTTGTTTGTGACTGAGAGTGGAGGCCCAGCGGCGGGCTGGGGGGAGGCCTGGGTGGCGGAGGCCCAGCCCTGTCTCCAAGTTTCTGTCCGTCACCCTGGCTGATGCTTCGGTCCAGCTGCCACCCCGAGCCCCCGTGTCCCGTGGAAGCCGGCCCTGCACTCCTCTTGCCCACGCCTTCTACTACCAGGAAACTCGCACCCGTCTCGATCCCAGGGCAGGGGCGGAAGGGGCGAGGATGGACAAGAGAAAGGGGCATGGGGCTCTGTCCCCCACCCCCCCCCCCCCCCCCCGCCCCCAGGATCCACAGAACAAAGCCACGGATTCCGTTATCCTCCTCCAGTTTTGTTCCTTCTCCAGCCTCAGTCCCACCAGGTGTCAGGACTGCGCAGGGGCCCGGGGAGAGGTGAGTGGTCAGGCCGGGGTCCCTGAGGGAGCCAGCACTTGGCCTGCGAGCGAGGCCGCGGAAGCTCTGCCCCACTGCGTCTTACCTCACGGGGCGGTTTTCAGGGATTCTTTAAGGCAGCGGATTAAAATCTTGCCACAGTCGAGAAATTGACAAAAAGCTTCCATGCTGTACATGGTTCTTTCTCTTTTTTACTTTTAAAAAGAAAACCCCAAAAAGATGCATCAGATTTGTGTACGTGAGAGTATGCGAAGAGGGTGGCCAGTTTTGCTTTATGACCTTATGAAGGAAAATTTGTGACCCTACATATATATACACACACATACATATATATATATCCCGAACCAGCAACGGGACTTTGTTTATATTGCAAATAAATATTATTTTTTCTTTAAAACAAGTTGTGGTGTCCAGTAAGGGCCTGGCAGTGGGGAGGAGAGGCGGGAGGCGTCCCAGCACCTGTTCTGGGTGAAGTCCCTGGAGCCAGGAGGAGGGGCCGGGCCTGGTGGGGAGTGGGGGGGACGGCGTTCCCCAGCCTCCACACAGTGCAGGCAGGGAACTCACGACCTTCCCTCCCGCCCCCCCTGTGGGCTTTTGCTGATTGGTTGACAGGAGATGGAGGCTTGGAGAGGTTTTGTGGACCAAGGTCACACAACTGAGCCCCAGCTCGCCCTGAATGGCTTGGGGCTGTCCCCTGGGCCTTGGACAGAGCTGCCCCAAGGCCTCAGGCTCCTGACCCAGCCCTGGGGGCCCTAACCTTTCCTCTTGCCGCTCTCGTGGGGGGAACAGGGGCTGTGTATTCATCACCTCAGCCTTCCTCCCAAGTCCCACCCTCCCCCAGCCCCGCAGTCCCTGCAAAGCCAGTGGGACATGCCACCCGGCGGGCGACAGGTCAGCCCCACTTTGCTCCTTAGGAGCTGGGTGGCCCTCAGGTGCCTCAAGCCTCCCTAAGCCTCCGTTGCCATCTCTGAAGCAAAAACGATGACACGAGATACCCAGCGTGTTCTGTGTTTGGGGCACAATGAGCGTGTTCTATCCATTTCCTGGTCTGGGCCTGCAGGGGAGAACCCGGGGCCACGCCTGGCTTCTCCAGAGCCAGTGAGCACCCCCTCACCATGCGGGGCCCCTCTGGGGGCTCCAGGCCAGGACCTGGGGGGAAGCAGGGAGCAAGAAAGGGAAGGGGATGGAGAAGGATGGTGGCCACGGCCTGGGGGTGTGAGGGGGAGGCATAGCTTCATGTGGAATGGAGGCTCAGAGGGCTTTATGTCTCCTTTGCCTCTGGCCAGATGAAGGGAGCCCCAGTCGGGGACTAGGTGCTGACTCAGTTTCCTCACCTCTGCCTCTCATCTGGCTTTATCCCTTCCGCTGTGACCGCCCTGGGCTGGCCGCAGGTAGGTGACAGGTAGGGTGGTGGGTAAGGGCAACTTAGCCCCTTCCCAAAGACTCCCAGTTGGGCAGTCCGGACGCCCCATTTCTGGCCCTGAGTTCTGTTCAACCAGAGCACAGTCATGACTCAGGCGTACGCTGAAGGGTAGAGCGCAGGTCCTTCAAACAAAGGACCTCGATTCTAATGCCAGCGCGTGGCTACCAGCTCCTCGCCCCTCTCAGCTTGCCCATCTCTAGAATGGGGGAGCATTGTGCAGCCAGCAGCCCTGTGGGAGGGGGACGGGGGCTCCTCACGGCCTCGGCCAAGGGGCGGGTGCTCCCTCGGGCCCAGGTCCTTCTGTGCCAGGGGCGGGCAGGGGGTGGGGGCCTGAGCAGGCAGAGACTGGCCCTTTGTTCCTTTTCGCTGCCCTTGGCCAGGGCTGGGGAAGCCCGCGGGTGCCGGGCTGGGGGCTGGGCCCTCGACAGGCCGAGTGAGTGCCTGGCGGTACCAGCGTGCCCAAGCACAGGCTGGGGGGTGGCCAACCTTGCCTCCTGAGGCGGCTCCTCGAATGGAGGACGAGGGGGTGACCTCCTGGGCTACCTCAGGTCAGGCGGCCTCACTCACCCTCCGGGTCCTCATCTGAGGAAGTTTACACCTCAGCACCACACCTGGCTGCCGGTTCCCTTCAGCTTCTCTCCGGTGGGGACAGACGACTAGGTCATGGTTGGGCGACTTGGGGTCCTCACTCTGTGACTGCGCTGGGCCATGCTCACTCTGGATGGCTCCCAGGTGCCCTCCTCACGGTCCTCTCTGAGCTCCTGTTACTCTACCCTGTTTCTGCTGTGCTTCCCCCCTCAGGCCCCTCCCCTGAGCTCTGGAACATTCGCTCTCTGAGGTGGATCTGCTTAGTCCATGTGCTCTCCGTCCCATCTCTCCTCCTGACCCCCTCTTTGCCTCCCTTTGGATTCGTGTTTCTGTCTCCATCTCAGCCCAGGCCCCAGGAGCGCCCCCTCCCTCCATGTCTTAGCCACTTCCCAGCCTTCTTCTTATGGGAGGAGGATCTGAGCCACTCGCTCACGCTCACGGGCACATTCATCCCGCAGCCATTTCCTGTGTCGGCTGGGCTGCCCCAGGAGTGGGAACATGCCTGAGGGGAGTTTGCTGATGTCAGGCTGGGTGGCAGGATAATGGGGCCCTCAGCTTGTCCTCTGATAAATGAATCAGGTGCAACAGCAGGAGTGACTAAGGCTGGACACGAGAAGGAACTTGCCGCACTATGGATCAGAACCCCCTGCGGGGCATCTGACGAATTGACCACAAAAGAGACCAACATTTTCCTAGGGTAGCCCTGCTCTGGGCCTGGGGGAGGGGCAGGCAGCACTCAAGAGAGGGGCTGCCCGCCCCCCCAGGGCCTCTCCCCAGGGTGCAAGCATAGTCATCCCTCACGAGCAGGCAGAGGCAGGCCACGAGCCATGCCGGGGCCTGAGCCCTCCCCTAACACCCCCCAGCCCCGCCGCTGCCCGGCACACTCGGGCCTGCCTCCCGGCACCATGTCTACGTCGGGCCACCTCCCGCGTCAGTCTGGACGTGGCGAGGACACCAGCACCTACACCAAACCCTTAACAGAAGCTGGAAAGCCTGACGTGGGAGCCAGGTGTCCCTGAAGCCTGGGGTTCATGGGGGTTGTCTGGGTCCTGATCTTCTATTTCCCCTGTCTGTTCTGACCCCACCGGAGCTCAGCCTTCTCACCTCCTCCCAGAGGCCTTCCGGGATCGGTCCCATCTGACTCCTGATACCCAGCCGACCTGAGAGCCTGGAGACGGTTCAGAATGGCCTTGCCCCCTCCAACCCCACGCAGATATGGAAAGCGAGCGGCAGATGGGGTCACAGAGTGAGGGAAGAAGCTAGGCCTCCCCACGATGCCGGCCTGTCTTTTCACCCAGGTCCGGCCTCTCCCATCGGGCTGGACACCTTCTCTATCCGGCCCTGTGAAGGACCAGAGACATATGTGTGCATGCACACGTACACACACACATACACACACACACACACATGCACACACAGCCCCCTCATTTCTCAGACAGGACAAGCCCGAGCAGGTCCAAATAGTGATGGAGGAGCCGCCTGCTTCTGACTCCAGCCTCCTCTCATTAGGGCGCGGGCGGGGTGAGGTCATCCCTTCCCAGGCAGGGCCATTAAAGACCATCATTAGCAACTCTCAAGGGGTTAGTGAGGCCTCAGCCCCATTGTCTCTGGCTGGGTCAGATGAGCCTCCACAGGCGACAAGGGACTCCAGTGCCTGCTGAAACACCTTTTGCTCAGCCAGCCGACCCCCTTCCCAGGGCTGCCCCGTCACGCACCTCCAGGGGCATCAGCTACCTTGTGGCTTCTGTGCACCTATAGGATCTCCATCGGCCCCCTCCATGGCCCCACGGTCCTTCCATCCCTGCTGCAGGCAAAGGAGAAGCTGCAGCCCCTTCCCCAGGGCTGGACGGGCCGGGGAGGACCAGGTGCCATCCAGAGAACCAGGGAGCCCCTAACGAGCTGTAAATCGAGGGCTGGCAGCATCTGGTTGTCACTAGAAAGATCCCCTAGCTTCTAAGTGGAGAACAGCCTGAAGGGGAATGTGCAGAATGGGGACAAAGAGGAGGCTGAGCTGGTCACTCGGGGTGGGGGGGCAGGTGGGAGGCTGGACCCCCGTGGACAAGGAGAGGGTGAGCCACACCTGCAGAACGAGCACCGAGGGAGGCAGCTCAGGGGAGGCAGGGCCCGTTGAGTGGACAGAAATTCCCAGCTTGGGCGCCTCGGTGGCTTAGTGGGTTAGGCATCTGCCTTCGGTTCAGGTCATGATCTTAGGGTCCTGAGATCGAGTCCCATATCGGGCTCCCTGCTCAGCGGGGAGCCTGCTTCTTCCTCTCTCACTCTCCCCCTTCTGTGCTCTCTCTCTCTTTTTCTCTCTGTCGAATAAATAAATAAAAGTCTTTAAAAAAAAAAGTTTCCAGCTTGTCTGACTCCACGTCCATAGCCCGAATGGCAGCCGCCATAGGTTTTCGCCAGGACCTGTGTGGGTCCACGGTGGAACCCCGGCCACTGGAGTCTGAGTTCCCACTCACCCGCCCCCACCCCTCAATGTGTACCCACACATCGGACATCCAGAGAGAGGCAGGGGTCACCACGGTCCTCCCTCCTACTACCAACTTTCCTGGGGCAGCACAGCTCCGGTGGCCCCCCTCAGAGCCTCGCTTTTCTCTTCTGTACAGCAGAGACATGAATCGTTGGTCCCAGGGCACCTGGCTGGCTCAGTTGACGGAGCACGCAACTCTCGATCTTGGGGTTGTGGGTTCGAGTCCCGTGTTGAGTGTAGAGATTACTTAAAAATAAAACCTTAAAAAAAAAAGAAAGAAAGAACTGTGAGTCTAAGAGGAGAAAGCAGGATGAAGGGGCTTCCTCCCAGTGAGGCCTTAGAATGTGAGTCATGGTGATGCCAATGTAACTGTGACTACCCCCCCAGGGGGCCACCTCCCAGGGCCAGCTGTCGCTGACGGCTGTGTGATCTCGGACAGGCTTCCTCCTTATTCAGTCCCCAGGTTCCCTGTTTGCACAGGTGAAAAATGAGGACAACTCCGAGGGACCCAGCCCTCAGACTTGGGACTTCGGGAATGTGGCCCAGACCTTCACTTGTATCCCGAGGGCTGGACAGCCTGGCATCAGGAGTGGCCTAGGAGCCAATGCCCAGCCTACAAGGAGAAGGCTGGAGTTCAGGGCTGGGGGGCCTTGGGTAGGGGGCCTGGCTGGGGACAGGTGGGCCAGGCCGGGCCCCTCTCTGCGCCAGCAGACTCCTTAGCTGCAGCCCCATAAGGACACTTACTCCTTCCATCCACCTGCAGAGAGGACTCTCTCACAGTGCCCCCTGGTCCTGAGGGGCTGAGAAACTAGAGTGTTGCTCCCAGGTGAGCCCTGGCCCCGATCCCAGCGCGATGGCCCGCCCCTCCCTGCTGCCAGCCTGCCCGAGGATGTGTTGATCTGGGAGTCTAGGTGTCTTCCGGGGGTTGTCAGAAAGGGCCTTGAGCTCCCTCCCTCCCTCTCACTCTATTTCTTTGCTCAGCCTATTACTCCATATGGTTTTAAGCCCCTCCTCGCCAGCCCCCCTAATTCCCAAGTCCTGTCCATCCTCAGCCCCTCGCCTGGCACCTAGACCTGGGCTGCTTCTCTTCTCTCCTCCACAGACAATAGTGGGGGCGGGGAGGGCTCGGGTTGGTGCTCCAGGTCGGGGCATAGCAGGAACAGAGGCCTGGCTCTCACGCTTTCCCTCAGATCCCTAGAGCCAGTCCTCAAGCCCCTTCCCCAGCCTCTGAAAAACACAGAGGCTGGACATCACCGCCCCTCCCTGGTCGCTGGGTGCTCAGGTTGTCTCTGGTCTTCCTTGTCCCGTCAGGACCTCTGGGCCAGGACTCTGGGTGTTGTGTTTTCTGCATTTCAGACTCTTTCTCCGGGCCTCGTGCCCAGAAGTGGCATTTCCGGGGCAAACACCTGTCTCCATTTTGCCAGCTGGTTTCCGAAAGGAAAGCAGGATCGTTTATCTTTTATGTCTGGCTGTTGCTGTAGCTGATTCGGAGAAGCCGAGTGTCCGCCGTGCCGGGCACACAGCAGGGGCCCAGCAAAGCACTGGGGGCTGAGCAGCCCCTCAGCTGGAGCCCCTGCCTGGGTCAGCAGCTCCAGCGGTCCCTCATGGCCGCCCTGCCCGGGAGCTTTGCTGAGTATCTCATCCTCGGGCCGTAAGAAGAGTAATAACAACACATGCATGTGGCCCTTGCTCTGGGCCAGGGTGCCCTGCCAGCTTTTCATGATAAACTCAATGGATCCTCCCAGCAGCCCTCTGAGGGAAGTGCTGGATTATCCCCGATGAACAGAGGAAGAAGCCAAGACAGAGCAGTGAAGCCTGGAAGGTCTCCCGCTGGGGGCAGGGTGCAGGTCTGGCTGGATCAGGAGTCCCTCCTCTCAACTAACCCAGGCCTGAGAGATAAAGGATAGCTTTGAGCCCTTGATCCCACCCAATCCAGATCCCACCTGGGCTCCTGCCTGTGCCAACCTTAGGAAAGCAGCATCTCAGAGGAGGGAGTCTATAGCCCCCTTTCTGAAGGGATTGGGAAGCATCTGTGGGTTCTTCAGGATGCGGCAGGGGAGGTAGAGGAGGAGAGCTGGCAGTAGGTCAGGAGGCTTGGGGAGGAGCATTGAGTCTGGCTGTCCTGGAGTGTGCAGGCCCAATTCTAACAGGTAAGGCCATCTGGGAGGCTTCCCAGAGAAGGGGACGTCTTGCGGTGGAGAACCTCCTGCTGTTCCTGCCTCTGGGCCTTTGCATATGCTATGTCCTCCTCCTGGAATACTCTGCATCACCTACAGCCCCTTCAGCTGGCTACCTCTCTCTACTCTTTCCCTGAGCTAAGCTCAAATGCCTCCTCCTCCAGAAAGCCTTCCTAACCTCTTCTCCCAGCCGGGCTTCTGGGGCCTCCTCTAGCTCCCATGGCCTTCTGTGCAGCCCCATCTCCTGGAGGCCTTGTCGGCCACGGGGCTGGGTCCAGCCGGGCATCATCAGCCCTCTGGCCATTGTCTGGGGACTCTTCTGCAAACTGGCCTGGCTCTGGATGTCAGGCCTGTGTGCCCCGTGCCCGTGGAGGTGGACCTGGGCTACACGCCTCACCGTGGAGACTCGCGTGCCAGGCATTGCTATTCTGCAGCTGCTCAGGCCTACGGGGGCGCCCAGGAGGTGGCCCCGCGTCTCGTACCGCCCCTGCGCCCACCGTGATCGCCTGCTTTCCCTTTCAGCCCCAGCCAGCCAGAGAAGGGTCTGGAACTCCTGTTTATAAATATCTGCTACTGCCACAGCTAAGTGGAGGGGTCTGGAGGCCACGCTAATTGATTAATTAAACCCTCTCGGTTAATTAGCTCCATCCCTCCAGGGAAAAAAGTCTAGAGCTGGAGCCAGAGCCTCGCCTGGGCTGAGGGAGGGTTTAATTAGCCTGGGTCGGGCTGAGCATGATGCCAGCTGCTGGGGGCAGTGGCGAGTCGAGGAGAAGAGTTCTAGGACCTGGAGCCAGCTGGGCCCCCTAAGGTGACGAGAAGGGGCTCCAACTAGGGCCTGAACCAAACTCCCCCCGAGCACCTTCACCTGGCTTCCTGGACCCCAGAGGCTGGAGGCAGTGGACCTGGAGGAGCCACGGAGGAGAAAGGGATCCCTAAAGGGGGTAGGACCTGTGGGAGCAAGGAGTGAAGGCTGGCTCTGGAGACAGAAAGTAGTCCCTGCTGTGTTCAGTGCTCCCACACAGGGACCGAGGGACGCTCCGCGCTGTAGACAGGGCCTCCCCCCTCTGGCGGCTATGGCACAGTGAAGGCCTTGAACGCCACCACCAAAGCTTGACCTTTCTCTGGATGGGGGAGGCCATGACAGGTTGGAAACCAATGAGGGACCTGGTCAGGTTTGGGTTTTGGAAAGATCTCTGGGTCAGCTGCTCAGGGGAGAAGGGATTGGAGGTGGTGGGAGAAGAAGACTGGCAAGGAGGGGGCTTCAAGGGTCCAGAGTTTTCATCAGCCAACTGACTCCTGCTGTGTGGCCCAGAGCCACCCAGTTTCCTTCTCTGGGCCTCTCTCTCCTCATCTCGAAGGTGAGGGGAGGGGTTCCTTGAGCCCACAGCCTTGGGATGTGAATGTCACTGGCAGGTTGCTTGCCCCAGGACAAAGCACCTTCTTTACCCCCCCAGCCCGCAGACATCCTGCCTCATACGGTTCCCACATATGCAAAGAGCAGAGCCCCCCACACGGCGGTGCTTCCCATTCATGATCCCCAGTATCGTTCCTGCTGCAGAGCGCAGCAGAGGGAGGGGACAGGACGCTGCGGCGGGTGGACACCTGTGCTCAGGCCAGCCCTGCGGGCCGGTGGCCGCGGGTAGGAGTCGGAGAGCCCAGGCCACTCCGACAGCCGCAGGCGGGGCTGCAGGCTTGGCACGGAGCCCACTCTGGGTCGGTCCTCCAGCTCCCTGAGTGGCCGCCCAAGTGGGAACAATGACCCTTTCACATCACGCCTCCTCCAGTCACAGTAACTTTGGCGCCGCAGGACAAAGGGGCCATTTCATCATTGTTGGGCTGCATCAACAGCCCGCCAGCCTAAGCCCGGCTGCCCCCGCCCAGCTAGGCCCGGGGCAGGGAGGCCGAAGACCCAGCCCAGCCGGAGCCCTACACCTTCGCTCCATCTGGCCGGGTCCCGGCCATCCCGGAGACCCTCCTGGCCTTCCTTACCTCTCCCTTTCAGCTCAGCCAGAGCTTGGGCAGAGGCAGCCATCGGTGCCCCCTATCTGCAGGAAGGGGGCTGGGTGTCCGGGAGCCCGAGGGGTGAGACTTCCCCCTCTGTGTCCCTGCTCCAGCCAGTGCCGGCCCTGGTGAGAGCAGAGGCAGGGAGGGGCCCCCGGCCCAAGGGGAAAACAGAGGGGGTCTCTCCAGTTCAGTCTTCAACAGGCCCCTTCCCAGCCTCTGCTCCCAGGGACGTTCCCTGGTGTGAGCTAGCCTAAGGCCACCTTTGCTTATCCTTGAGCTAGCCTCAGTCCCTCAAGAGCACCTGTCTGTACAGAAGTCAGGAGGACTAGGGCTCTCTCTTGGCACGCATGGCCCCACCTCCAGCCTCCCTTTGTTAGGGGCTAGAGGTTGGAGTCCTGAGCCCCCAGGTGTCCTCTGTTTTCTATTTAGCCAGGGTTTGCTAGGCTTCTCCAGTGTGGGAGAGGGGTGGGACCTCGGGGAAGAGGTCCCAGACCGGATGCCAAGACAAAGACTGCCTTTTCTACCCACCGTGGTCAGAGCTGGGTCATAGAAAAGCCCGAGAACCTGGACATCCGGGGGCCCAAGGCACACTTGGAAGCAGGGGCTGGGGCTAGGGAGTGGTCTGGGGCAGGTGCCCACAGCCTGAGCCCGTAGGCAGCCGCAGTATTGACAGACACCAGCCTGTGGAGGGCAGGGAGGCTCACTGGCCTGGGCCCCAGCCACAGGTGGGGATGCAGAGAGCTCGGCCAAAGCTGAGGACAGGGGATCACTGCTGGGCACATCAACACGACACGAATTGTTGGAGCAGCTAGTTCATTGTTTTTGTTTGTTTGTTTGTTTTAAGATTTTATTTATTTACTTATGTGACCAAGAGAGGGAACACAAGTAGGGGGAGTGGGAGAGGGAGAAGCAGCTTCCCATCGCGCAGGGAGCCCGATGCGGGGCTTGATCCCAAGACCCTGCCGAAGGCAGAAGCTCAAGGACTGAGCCACCGAGGCGCCCGGAGCAGCCAGTTCTCCAAGGGTCCCTGGACTGCCCCTTCTGGTCAAGGAGGGCAGAGATTCTACCCCGCTCGCTCTTTCCCTAGGACCTGGGGGTGGGCCAAACCGATGTTGGGGCCGGGGAAAGCCAGGGCCATATGGGTTCCCCAATTTTCCCACTTCACGGATGAGAACCCCAAGGCTCAGAGGGTTGAAGTGACAAGTCTAAGCCGCACGGCAGGTGAGCAGCAGAGTAGAGACTCAGCGACTGGGTAAGAGGGAGCTGGAGTCAGGGGCTGGTCACCGCTGGGGCCAGGTCTCCGGGGACCTGCCCGGTGCGAGGCGGTCGGCTGGCTGTTGAGGGCAGCCGGGTGGCATGGCTGTCGGGGAGCGGCAGGGCCCGTGCCGCTCCCTGGCTCCGACCGCTGCCGTCCTCCCAGCCCTGCCCGCCGGGCCCGGCGGCACGGCACACACATTGCCCGTTTGCCCTGCCTCACTTCCTCTGACTAAGACTAAAGAATCACGCCTTCAGGGGACTGGAGCCTGGCACCCGTCGGCAGGAAATGCCCGGCCCAGCCCTCCCTGGAGCCTGTCTGCCCTGGCACCCCTTCTTCTGGGCTCCCAGGAGCATGGGGCGGGGGTGGGGCTGCCGCTGGGGCTAGAGGGTTCCAGGTTCAGCCTGGGCCCCGTCCAGCAGCCGGGAATAGAGGTGGGTACTCTCCCACCCAAGTCTGGCCAAGGGCGTCTTTTGTCCCAGCTACCCATCTTCTAGTCCCCGAGTCCCTCGTGCCTCAGGCCTCCCCCAGCCTACTTAGGCCCAGGACCCCAGGAGGACTTAAGGGCTGAGCCCTTGCTCTAACTCCAGCCGCCAGAGCCCAAGACCTGGACTCTGGGGACAGTTCTATAGCCTTCAAGTCCAAGGCAGCCCCTGAACTGTGTCCCTTCAGGGAACAGAAAGCTTGAGGCTGCCTCGAAGGACCCGAGCCCGCACTCTGCGCTGGGGTAGGCTTGGGGCCGCACCGGTGGCCAGTGGGCTCAGCCACCCTCCCATTCCCAGGAGCATTCTGCTTCCTGAGTGTCTGGGGCCAGCAGGGACCCTGGCTCGGAGCTGGAGACTTCCCACGAGTTCTCCTAACTCCTCCACCGGGTCCCCATTTTACTATATGGGTGGAAACTGAGGTGGAAGTTCGGCAGCCTTGTGAGGCCGTGGGCCTGGATGTCCGCGCAGGTGAGCTCTTCTACCACACGGAGGGGAGCTCAGGAGACTCTGTCTCAGGCCGCAGGTAAGACTGAGCTGCCAGGGCGGGGCTGGGGGGCTCCTCCCCTTGGGAACTGCCTCACAGCCCACCAGGGCCAGGGCACCCAGAGATGGTGTCTGGAGGCCATTTGGCAACTAGAGTCAAAAGGCCTAAAAATACACATAACCTTTAACCCAGCAGTCCCCTGGCTGGGAATCTGCCCTAAGAAAATCACCATTTGAAGGAAAGTAGAAGCAGTTAGCCTCTAACTTGCTCTGTGGTCTTTGGACAGTTCCTCTTTGGACCTCAGTTTCCCCATCTGTATGATGAAGGACAGCAAACATACAGTCATCAAACCCGACCCGGCCCATGGGCCACCTTTGTCAGACAGACTCCTTCAGGGACCTGACTTCTGTGCCTTCTGACGGGCTCCAGAGGCCCTCAACCAATGAAGCAATGAAGAAGAATGCCCCCTTCACCCACAGGATGGCCCTGCCAGTGCCCTCCAGCTGGGGTGCTCTGTGGGGTCTAGAAGCCTCTGGGGGACTCAGCAGGCCAGGCCTTCTCTGGGGCTGCAGGTGGGCGGGGCATGGCAGTTCTGCAAGCTGTGAGGAAGGAAACTGTCCCAGAAGTGCCCCTCTTGGGGTGGGGGTGGGGTGTCAGGGCACCACATCTCCAAGCAGGGCCTGGGTCTCATGACCCTTGAAGCCACCCACCCTTGGCTCACATCAGTCCCTGAGGCTGGCGTCCAGAGTCCCCCGAGTGGATCATTCCCTCCCACAGGAAGAAGTGCTCTACTCACGCCCACCAACTCCCCACTGCTTGGGCCTATGTCCCACATCTATGGCCCTTCCCGGTCCTCCCTCTCTCCTCTCTGGGACTCATGCCTCCCGTCTCCAGTCACCAGGCTTTCAGAGCTCCCCTCTTCTGGGGAGCCTGCTCCCACTTCACCTTCAGTCCTAGACCTGTTGCCCACCTCCCCCCGCGGTGGAGGCCATGGGGGGACCGCTCCCGGCCTGTGGGTGTTGACGAGGGCTGCCGCGAGGGGCGTGGGCTCTGCGCTCCACAGAGCTGTCGTGCCACTGCCTGCTTAATTCCGAGAGTTTCTGGGAAGGCGCAAGGCTGCTGTCCTTCTCCAGGAGGGGCTGGTGGCCACTTTGGCAGTATCTCCCCCCAACAGGGACCCATTTGGTGGTCGCTAGGACCTGCCTTCATCTTCCCCCTCTTTGGCCATTTCCCAGCCTCCACATGGCATAGCCCACCGCTTGCCCTACCTGTCTGGGTTCTGAGAAGTTTAGGACTGGGCAGGCCCTCCGGAGGACATTTGTCGCTCCCTTGCCTCCAGGCCCTGCTGCCTGCAAACCCTTTGTTTTCCCAACAGGAGGGGAGTGGAGCTTCCGGCCTATGTGCTCTGTGTGGGTCCATGTGGGTCCATGGGACAGAAATACACGCTGCGGGACCAGGAGGACAGCCCAGCGATTAGGGGATTAGTCCCCCGGCACCATAGGCTACCCTGGAACTTTTAAGCCATGACACCTGCTCCCAGGGCTCCCAGGCCACCTGAGTCAGGGGAGATCCCTGCATGGATTCCCCTCCCCCACCCCCGTGTGCTGGGCTCTGTTCCGGGCACACATCACCTCGCTTCAGCCTCATAGGGAGGGCTTCTTTGCCCCACCTTTTGAGCAACAGAAAGGAGGCTGAGGCACTGAGCCACGGAACTGAGCTGTGATCCTGCAGGCCGTGGGGAGGAGGCCCTGGGAGAGCAGGCGGAAAGGCCGGGGAGGGGTCCCTTAGGCACCCACCGCACCCACCCCGCTGTGGCTGCTGCCGCCGACGCTGGTGGGGGCAGGTCTCTGCTCTGGCCTCTCTTGGCCGGGCAGCCTGGGCCCTGGCTTCAGCCCCGCAGCCTCTGCGGCAGCCTCTGGATGTGCCTGGAATTCCGAAACGGAGCTGCAGCCTCCACTAGCCGGGCAGCCCCACGGCTCTAGGCCAGGTCCTGGCTGCTGCAGTCTCCGCCCCGACCTCAGGGATCCCCACACGGAGAGAAGAGGAGTGAATTCAGCTGCAGTCTGCCGCTTCTCCCCACCTGGGAGAAGGGTGCGGGGAGCAAAGGGGGGCTCAGACAGAGCCCTCTCTGGAGGGCTACACAGTCACACAGCTGTGCTTCTTGCCCCGTGGGTTCGGAACCCCTGTGAGGCAGCCCTGAAAAGCCGGGGCAAAATAGGTCGCCCTCGGCTGAGGACCACGGGTACGCTCCCTCTGTGGGTTGAGCAGGTCACGGGAACGGAGCTGGGTGACCTCGGGCCCATTGCTAACCCTGCAAAGCCCCAGATTCCTCACGGGGAAAATGGGGAATGTCAGACGGATACCTCTGAGGTTCCCTCGGGCCGTGCAGGGCCTGATGTGATCACAAGGGCCCTTCCCTGTAGCGTGGCCCTGCTTTACACAGGCCCTGCACAAGCATTACATATCCTCGATCTCACTTCAGCATCACAAAAATCCCACAAGATGGGCATCATTGTCCCCATCTTACAGATGAGCAAACCGAGGCTCAGCAAGGCCCAAACACACCCTGTTCTTGGGGACTGATGAGAGTGGGGAGGTGAGGGAGTGCTGTGCAGCCCCAGGCTGAGGGCAGGAATGGGGTGCAGGTAGGGGCATAGGGCCTGTCTGGGCTACAGGAACAAGGAGGAAGCAGACCGAGCAAGGGCCGGTATGAGACTTGCTGAGAGTCTGGGGCGGGGGCTGGTCCCAGACAACCTCCCACACTGCTGAGGATGGAGGTGGTGCAGGCAGGGGCCGAGGTCCTGGGTCTAGTCTGAGGGGACGTCCCCCCTGAGCCCCCAGGCCCTGCTGTCAGGGGACCCTCATCCTCGTTGCTCATTAGGGCAGCTCAGCCTTGCCAGGCACAGACAGGCAGGATCGCAGCTCAGGAGGAGGCAAGCAGACCCCAGGAGGCCAGGGGCGGAGCCTGGTCCAGACTGAGGCTGCCCCTGGGGCACTAGGGAAGCCCCTGCTTCACCCCCAAGTTTCAGCCCAGGAGGACCGACCACTCTCCAGCCTGCACCTGGGAACTGGCCAAGCTCAAGGGAAGTCGTGGAACGAGAAGGCACCCCTCGCGCCACCGCCCAGGAAGGGCAGAAACAGCCAGCACCGGGGACCTGGGCGACCGCCGTGAACAGGCACCAGCTCTAGCCTGGAGACCCCAAGCTGAGGGCCAGCCTCGCCTTCTCTTCCCAGAGCCCTGCCCAGTGAGTGTTCTGAGTTAGGCTCAGAGCAGGCCCGCAGCACCGCTGCCTCCAGGCCCTCTGCTCTTCCCATGGGGTGGCATCCTCTCTGGTCCCTCGGCCAGTCACAGTCCGGAGCCCCACCAGGCCTGGCACCAGGCACCCGAGAGGCCCCCAGGACACCCGCTGGTGGAATTTGGGGCATGGGAAAGGTGTGTAGACTTGCTGAAGCTCCTGGGGTGGGGGGAGCTTCTACGAGGAGGGCCTGGAAGGAGGTGACAAACTTTCACCAGAGAAAAGGGGCAGGAGGGGACCACATTGGGGAAAGGCATGGAGGGCCCATGGCTTGGGGGGGTTGGGCCTCGGGCCGCGGGGGCTGCTGCTAGGACAGGGAGGTGGTTGGATTCCTAGCCAGTTCTCAGCAGGCTCCCTGGGAGGAGGAGGATTTCCTGCACCCACCCCTCTCTGAGGCACAGAGCCGCTCTGAGAGGGGTGGGTGGGTGGATGCGGGCCGGACACGTGGGGCCTCCTCAGGCCAACGCAGGTTCAAGGAGCCCTGATCCCGGGCTGCTGTCTGGCCGCCCCTGGCTCCGCTCAGACTACAGGTTGCCTGAGAGAGGCAGATGGTTCCAACCGCGGCACGAGCACGCTGTAGCTGGAGGCCTTGGGCACGTCGGCTTCCTGTCAGCAGAGGGGAGCGACAGCACCCAAGCGAAGGAGCTGGAAGCAGCGAGGGAAAGGGCCTGGCTCTGGATAAGCCTGCGGCGGTTGGGGTGGTTGGTCGCTGTCCCCCTGGTTCCTGGCGGGCATCTCCAGGACCTGTGCCTTCTCCTCAGGACATCATCATCTTGCTCCATTTAACAGATGGGAACACTGAGTCTGGCGTGGTGCCCCGACCGGCCCAAGACCACAGGAAGTCTGCCCCCGAAGCGGCCTAGCTTCCTGCCGCTCTGTGTCCTCGGGCCGCAGGGAACAGCCGGTAGGCCCCGGGCTAGGGGCAGAAATGGAGAAGCACAGGGGCCCATGACCTGCCCCTGGGAGGCCCTGCCCCGCCCCATCCTCCATTTCACCCCTCCACCCTCACCCCCTCTCCATCCTCCACCCACCCTGGGCACTGCACCCCCCGCCCGCCCCCCGGAAGCTTCCATCCTCCGACAACTCCCCCGGGCCCAGGGCTGCCAGAGGGGGATGGCCACATCAAGGCCAGCCAGGCCGGAAGTGTAGCTTGAGTGACACTGCCGTCACCACAGGCCAGCGTGAGCGCCGATGGATGCCCAGAAGGACTCCAGGGATGCCATGTGGGACTCCAGGATGGGAGACAGGACCGTGTGTGCCCAAGGCAGGGTGATGTGTCGCCTGTGTGGCTGGTGCCACCGAGGACTCAGACCCTCTCAGAGGAGAGAGGGCGGTGGGAGCAGGCAAGAGGGAAGCAGAGGAGGGGAGGAGGAGAGGGAGGAGGAAGCTGGGGGTGTGGAGCAGCCCTCCAGCTCCAGCCAGAACTCCACACCCTGGACCTGGACCCAGAGAAAGAGGGGAGAGGGCGGGGGAGGGGAGAGGGAGAGAGAGAGCGTGCAAGAGCACTGTGGCAGGATCCTTGTGTGCACAGGCGTGCCAGGCCCCGGGAGGTGGGTGCCCCCGGGCACGTGTACGAAGGTGTCCCAGTGCCGGCCTGGGGCTTACATAGCACATCCATACATGAATGGGGTCTGTCTGGGCCGACTGTGACTACCTTCCCCCAATGATGGCTCGGACTGCTTTCTGCACTCGCTTCCACATCCTCCTCCCTGAGGTCCTGAGCGTGAGCCCGATTGGATGCCGAGATCCCAGACACCCTTGACAGGAGTGTGCTTATGGGCCAAGGGACGTGCCCCGGGAAAGCGGCATGGCCCCTTCGAGTGTGTGCGCATGTGCCTCTAGGATTATTGACTCTCTGTGACTCTGGCCAGGATTTTAACCCCTCTAGGCTTTGGCTCTTCATCTGTAAAACAAAGATGAGTAATTGTGCGAACCTCAGTGTCCTATGCCTGGCCTGCCCCCCCTCCCCCGCCCAGAGGCTGGCCCAGCTCAGCATGGGGTTGGCCAACCCCTGCCCCTCTTCCCACACACCGCCACCGCCACCGGGGCTGCTTCCAAAGGTGGGAGATTTTCTGGAGAAGGCCTCCCAGGGCTGGTCTCCGCTGGTTCAGGGGGCGGCCTGGTGCTTATCTCCTGAGGACTGGAGGCCTCTGTCTCCCCTTGGGTTGACATGAGGTGAGCCCATCAGTGTCAGAGGGGAAAAAGCCCTTCTACATCCAAAGTTCCAACGCCCCCGGCCAGACTGAAGGAAGGCCCCCCCAGAGGTGGGGGACCCGGGAAGGGCTGGCAGATGAAGCTGGCAATGCTATTCCTGTTCGTCATCCTCCCTTCCCCAACACCATCCCCTGTGGCCTTTTTGCACAACTGTCATGTTCACAGCCTACCTCCCCAGGCTCCAGGACCCTCCCCTGCTCCCTATGTGGCCCGAGCGAAAGGGTACCTAGAACCCCCTCACCTTGAAAGGTAGTCACGGGCCACAGGGCCCTAGTCTTCTCAAAAGCCACCCCCCCACCCCGGGGCCTGCCAGATGAATTCCAAGGCTCCCTAGCATGCCCCTTCAGCCCTTCATGTAGAAAATACTTTCCAGAAAAGCCTCTGCGGTTCTGGATCAAATCACTGCCTGGGACACTGCGGCTGAGAGAGGAGAGCCAGGGTTCATCCCCAGACCAGCCTGGTCCCTCCGATATGCTGAAAACAGCAGCCCGTAGAGCCCCCGAAGGCAAGGGCTGCAAAGCGCCCACATGGGGCGTGATGATGAGTCCAACCCTCCATCCTTCTTCTCTTCTTTCCTTCTCTGCCTCCTCCTTCTCCCCATCTCTGCAATCCAAGGCCTGGGCTCGTCTTGGTTGCCAAGGGTGACCCCATTTTTTCTGATGCAGCAGGGGATGGACAGGCATGTCCCAGGCAGGGAGATAGCGAGACCAGTGTGGACAGCCCCCGTGTGGGCCTGGCCAACTCCCAGAGCTCACGAAAGAGGCAAACATCATCATCCATGCCCCTGCGGCAGCTCATTTCTGACTTCTTTTTTTGTTTTAAGATTTTATTTATTTATTTGACAGAGAGAGAATGAGATCACAAGTAGGCAGAGAGGCAGGCGGGGAGGGGGGGGAAGCAGGCTCCCCGCTGAGCAGAGAGCCCAATGCGAGGCTCCATCCCAGGACCCTGAGATCATGACCTGAGCCGAAGGCAGAGGCTTTAACCCACTAAGCCACCCAGGTGCCCCTCGTTTTTGACTTCTTAATTTCAGAAATATTTACTGAGCCCTACTGAGTGCCAAAGTAAGGAGTTGGGGCACGCAGAGCAGCCTCGGAAAATTCCGACAGTTTGGGGGTGTCAGATTTTAGCTGGGCAGAGGGATCACAGAGCTGTTCTCCACCCAGTGGGTTGGTTCTGGCCCCTTTGGGCAGAGAGTGCCTTCAGCCAACCAGCTCAGGATCTGGAGGCAGCTCTGAGAGCCCCAGTTTCAAATCCTAGTCGAGCCAATTCCCAGTGGCTCAGCCTTGGGTTGGGGACCTCACTCTCTAGTCATTGCCTCCAACTGGAAAAGGGGGACGAGGCAATGCCTGGTCCACAGGGGAGAGGGAACAGGACAGAGGCCACGGAAGAAGGCATCTGGGACATAGGAAAGGCTCACTAACGCAGTGCTGTGCAGATCCCCCTGCCCTGGGCCTCATTTTCCCCATGTGTAAATTAGGTGGGGCAGAATCATAGGGGCCCTGCGGTGGCTCAGAATATGAAGAGGAGACATTCTCCATGCCTGACTGATGCAACGAGCTCCTTGCTCTTGGAAAACGGCAGTTTTTTCCATGAGGTGAGACAGTCAGATGTCCAAGGCCAGCGGGTATGGGGGCAGGTGTCTGAGCAGGGCCTGGGGCAGGGCCTGGTGGCCTGAGTTTGGGGACAGAAGCCCTCCCGTGTCCTCTGAGTGACCGCAGGTTATCTCCTGCAGACAGCTCCTTCCGCCAACTCTGCCCTCTGGCTACTGCTTATCTCCCTGATAAATGGCCCCACTGTCCTGACAGGAAGCGCAGTCTGTGTCCTTCAGAACCCTCCCTGCCCTGGCAGGGGACAGCTGGGTGAGGACTGGACGCTCAGCACGTCAGCATGGCAGCCACTGACCCAAGAGTCTTGCCAGGTAGGGATGGCGGCTCTGGTCTCATTTTCAGTCATCTTCCTGGTGAAGGCCCTTGGGGCCTCTGCTCTGAAGCAGAAGACAAGGCCTGTCTGGGGAGTGTGAGGGGAAGGCATAGTCTTGTTCTTCCAGAGCCCCTCTGTCCCCTGCGTGTCCCCTACCCGGATACACACCTACATAGCAGGACCTACTGAGCCATGACCCGGAAGCAGGGACGGGCTGCTCTGAGCCGTGACCTGTATGTGCCCCTTCTGTGACCTTCGGCAGAAGCCGTCGGGGATTTGGGGGAGGGGTGAGGGACACGGGGGGCGGGGAGCTGGATCCCACACGCGGGCCGTCGAGTGGCATCCTGGGAAAGGAACAGGAGGTGAGCCTGCCTCTGAGGGGCCCGCTGGCCCATCCCAGCTCTCGCCGCAGCTTGAACACTGGCCCCAGAGCGTGAGGCCTCGTGGCCCAGGCCCCCAGCAAAAGGACTGGAGTCTCCAGGATCCCAGGCTGGCCTGGGCCTTCCAGGGCCCCCCAGGACTGGATCAATCTGTGCCTCTTCGCAGACAGCGGCTATGGGAGGAAATGTGGGAGGAAATGGCTTCCCTTCCCTTGGCCAGAGGGCCAGAGGGGAGGTCCACGGGTCCTGCTTTTTGCTCGTGGGCTCAGGCTGATGCAAAGGCAGGTCTGTCTGTCCGCCGCCAAATCCTCGGGGCTCAGCCAACCCTTGGCACGCAGTGGGTGCTGAAGAAATATCTGTTGATGAATGAATCTTGGCTTCACGGGAATCTTTGATACCTTAGGTTCTGGCATCCAAATATAATGTTTCATTGAAAAAACATTCTGTACTTAACTTGGTGCTGAGGCGGCTCCCAGCACAGGGCCGGCTGCACGGCTGTTGCTGTTAATTTCAAGGCTGCGGGAACGGGCCACCGCCAGCCAGGCTGCAGCGGGCCGGCCTGGGGTTGGTTACATTTTGCAAAGTCCCAGCACACACAAGTTCGATCTTACCAGCCCCGTGGGCCTGAACTTAAATTTCTATTAATAGAAACACTGGTTTTTACATCTGTTTATTCATCACTCAACATGTATCGATTAAGCGGGAGGTCTGAGCTCAGCTGGGGATAAGGCAATGAGATACAGCAGTGACCAAGAGAAACCAGCCCCTCTCACTCTCCAGGATGGGGGCAGATGCCAATCGAATAAGCACACCATTAAAGATCTGATGGAAGGTTCCATGAAGTGCGGGGTGGCATCGGGGACAGGCACCAGGGGGCCGTCATGGTCTGGAAGCCGGGAAAGCTGCCCCGGGAGAGGGCTGGGAAGCTGAGTCTGGAGAGTGAGTAGGAGTTAGCAAGGGAAAGGGAGAGGACATTTTCCAAGCAGACAGAACAAACTGGGCAAAGGCCAGAGGACCAGAGAGACCATTAAAACCTGAGAGTGTTCAGTGCTTTGCACAGGGTTGAGCTCCAGGAGAGGCTGGGGGGTGCAGGGGGCAGAGTGCACACAGGGCTTCGGGGGCCCGCCGGCTGGGAGCCCAGGCAGCGCAAGCATAGGGAGTCGGAGGCCAGAGGTGGCTTAGAGGTCCCTCTCTAGTGGCTGGGTGGAAGCTGGATTATGTAGGCTTTTGCTCCCAAAAGTCTGGAGTTGATTTTGCTGGTAGGGCTGGCGATGCCGGCTTTTCCTTGGGGTCTGTTGTCTCTCCCATCCCTGACTGGGCCACGGGCTTCTGAGGGCAGGACTCAGGTTTGTGATTCATTCATTTCTGACCGTCCCAGGACCAGACACAGAAGCCTGCCGAGTGAGGGAGTGTGCTGATCTGCGGCCCGGCCCGTCTTCCTCCACGCCCCTGGAACGGTCTGTCAGGGCCTTCTTCTGCCCCCTGGCCCACGTCCTCAGCCCGGCCAGGTTGGGCCATTCAGAATGTGCTGGACAACAGGCCGGGCATCCAGGAAGCAGTCCGCTACACAACGCCAGGGCCCCGCGCATGGAGTCCACCCAGCCCTGGCCTCACTTCAGGCAGGGGTGAAGATGACAGGGTGAGGGCCGGGCAGAGGTTAGGATGCAGAGAACCTTGAGTGGGAGCTGGAAGCTACTCAGGAAGAACAGCCAAAGAGCTGCAGCTGGCCAAATTCAGCACAGGCAGCCGGGAAGCAGTGAGCCCTCCGTCCCAAGAGGTGTGCAAGCAAGACCAGAAGCTGGAGGAACTCCCAGGTCCTCGCCTCCGCTCCCACTCTGAAAAACCCCCACCAAGCATCCTCTGCTCCACTGAGCCCTGGAAGCCACCCCACCCTCTCCTGCTCCTGGGGGACAAGAGCTGAGGTGGGGCAGCGGCATATCCTGGTCCCACATCCCTCCGTGTCCCCGCCTCCCTTGCCTCTTCTGCGACACAAAAGTGGGCGAGCTCAGGGAGGTGTTCCTTTCACTCCCGGGAACTCAGCACCACACAACAACTTCATTTATTCTCAGCATCTACAATAATTTTCTCCTAAAACAAAAACACGAAAAATCCCAAACTAATTAACGAAAACATAGAAAGTCACCCTCATCTCAGGACACAAAGAAATACAGTCATGCTCCCGTGTTTTCCTTGCAGCCAACTGGATTATTTCTCCAAAGGCCTGAGGCCGTCTGGAGGAGGTCTGAGGGAGGCCAGTGTGGAAGGTCCCAGAGACCCCCGCCCCCAGTCCCCTTTCCACCTACCAGGAGACCTCAGGCTGGGACTATGCCTCCAGCTCTGCTTCTGCACGCACCCCCATCCTCCTCCTCGCCCCTGCTCCCAGACCGCCTCCTCCCTCACACTGCGGATGAAATCCACTCCCCCAACGTGGCCGACAAGACCCTGAAGTCGGAAGAGAGCAGGGCCTCCCCACCCACTCCCTCGCTCGGCTCTGGGCCTTTGCACTTACTTGATGTTCTTGCTCCTGGACCTGTCCCCCATCTTTTTCCCTGGCTAAGGAGAGATTCCACTTACATACCGCTTTCCTCTAGGAAGCTCTCCCTGACCCCACCAGGGGCTCCCACAACCACGGGGCAGCACCCCCAACCACCACGAGCCTGTTGATTCTGTCCCATGCCTGCCTGGTCACATGTCTGTCAGCTCCACGCCGCTCAGCGTCTCAGGGCCCCGCACAGAGAATGTTTCCGGAAAGGGCTGAATGAATGGGTAACCCCCAAAACATCCTCAGAACTCTGAACTGGCCTGGATTAGATGTGTTCCCAGCTCATCGTCCAACCCCGGGAGAGCCCGGCTTGTCCTGAGCCTGGATGTTGGTCTGGGGCCTGGAACCTGGGGATCCCTGCGCCCTAGGTGGGAGAGTGCGCGCGCCCAGAATTGTTTCCTAACGTGGTCCTGTTATTTACGGATGGACCGACTGAGAGTCCTCGGGGAGCAGGAAGTGGGAAGGAGAGCTGGGCCTCTGTTCTCCCACCCAATCCTCAATTTGGAGGCTATGCAGCCTGTAATTTGGAAGGCTAATTTGGTCTGGGGTTAGGAGGGAGCTCTCTGTGGGCTGGATGATGCCACACTCTCCCAGGGGAGGAAGTATCCTCTCGCTGGAGACCTCGGGCCTCTGCTCCCAGGCCCAGGCCACAGGGCTCTAGCATACCCCCTGAGGCCTGGTCTGAGGCCTCCTAGAGGACCGGGTCACCAGCCCTTGGCCAGGGAGAGGGGCGGAGAGACCTGGGTCCCATCTCCTTGGGCACTGACTGCTCAGACACAGTTTACCTGGGGTCAGCGGGTCCCAGATATCAGAGCTAGCAGAGGGCCCCCAAGGAGCAGGGCCACGCGGTATACAGTGCCCGAGGGGCACCCAGCAGGTCATGCCCTTCTTGGACTGCTCAGAAGAAACACGGGGGGATGGGCACCATCAAGACCTGGCTCCATAACTGCTGCTCCCTGAGCCCGGCCACAGAGTCATTTACGGTCCCTCCGGGACTGATGGGCCGTAGTGCTGTTTCCAGCCTTTGAATACATTTCACCTCCTTCCCTGAGAAGCCCTCCATGGCCGCCAGCCTGGATCAAGGGCTGCCTCCAGGCACCTGCAGCCCAGGGCTCCCCACTTTATGGCACTGGGCGCTCAGCCCTACTGGTGCCTGGTTGTTTCTACATTGGAATATGGGCCCCATGAGAGGAGGCCTGGTCCTGGTCACCTCAGTGGCCCAGGGCCCCACCCAGGATCTGGCCTGGCATAGCCAGTGTGATGGGACAGGCAGAGAGGCTGCTCCACTCACAGATCCGTAGCCTTGGGCCTCAGTTTGCTTGTCTGTAGGCCAGGCACAAGCAGTATTTCAGCACTTGATGGACGAATGAATGAATGGAATGAATGAATGAATGAGAAGTTGGACTAGATGGTTTCCAACCCCGGGCAGCTCAGACCCTGTGCAGTGTCTCACCCCCACCCGAGCTGCCCAGGTCTGCGTCGGCAGGGACTGGCCGTGGCCTCGGGAGGAAGCCCCGGGGATGGGCAGACGGGAGCTGCAGGGGAGCCGAGCGCCTGGGCCTCACTGAGAAGGCAATGAGTGGACAAGTCTGGGGCGGGGCAGAGCAGAAAGACTCTGGGGTGGCAGGTGAACGCGCCTCGTGCCTGCAGACCCCGGCTTGCCCGCACCCCGTCCCCAGCTTACCCACACCCCAGCGGCTTCTCCCAGAACTTCTGCTCGGCTCTGCCAGTCTGTCACCAGGGCTGCTGATTCACACACGCCGCTCTTCTTTCCTTTTCCCAACTAATTATAGCTCCTGCGTGTTTCTCCCCCTGGAAAATGTCTTCTTAAAAAAGTATATCCCCAAGCTGGCAGGAATTAATTTGGTGAGCACCACGGTGTGCAATTCAGATCGATTCTGAGGACAGGAAGGTCCCAGGTGTGGGGGGGTGTCTTCTGTCCCCCAGAGGAGGGGACGGGCGTGGGACTCGGGATGAACATGGGACCCTACAAGCAGCCGAGGTTCGGCCCATCCCCCACCGCACCCGTCATAGCTCTGGGGACCCTGGGGAATTACAGTCACAGTCACAGCAACGGGGACTCTATTAGCACTACTACGTGCCGGGCACGGTGCTAAGTACCTGCCAAGTGCGCTGACATTCGGTCGTGTGGCACCTGCTGCAGCAGGCCCTGTTGGCCCTGGGAGAGAGGAAACCGAACCTCGGAGCACGCCCGGGGTCACACGGCCATAAGTGGAGCAGGAAGTCGGGGTCCTGGGCACAGATCATGGCCAGTGGCCTGAGCACAGGGAGACCCTCCGAGGGACAGGCGAGCACACGGCCCTCTGGTCTATCTTTCCCGCCTGCCTTCTGGGAATCACAGCCACTCCCCTGGAGCTGGGCCAGAGCTGAGACCGCAAGTGTCGTCTGAGCTCTTCGCTGGGGCCCAGCAAGTGGCTGTGGCGGCAGACGTCTCGGAAGGCACCCCGGCCAGGTGGGGAGAGAGGACACCAGCAGGACAGGGTCCCAGAGCAGCAGTGACAGGAAGGCCGAGCTATCTGAGACCGGATGGGAGAGAGCCAGACGGGGAGAGAGGGCTGAAGATGGACACCGAGACGGAGTCACATCTGAGTCAGCAAAGGACAAAGAAACGCGGACAGAAGGGGCAGAGACGCAGGAGAGGAGACTGAGCAAAGAGGCGGCAGCCGGAGGCCCGGCTGAGCAGCAGGGACAGCCGAGATGGGAGCAGGCCCCAGAGCTGGTGCGGTGGAGGGGCTGGTTCGCTCCAAGAACCGGAGCCAGGAGGGAAGGAGAACTGAGAGGAAAATGGGGGAGGAGAAATGGAGGCCCAAAGCCTTCCTAAGGTCAGGCTCTGCTGGCTGGGGCTCCAAGGAAACAGGGAAGGCAGGGCAGGGCCACTCCAGGCCTGATGTGGGAGGCATCCCTATTAATCCAGGAAGACTGCCTGCGGAGGAAGCTCCAGACGAGTGAGCACATGGGCGTTAGGAGAGCTGAGGGTGCATGGGGATGAGTGAGCAGTGGGGCCCACTCTGGAAAAGGCTCCCCCGGAACCAGTTCTCTAAGCCTGGCCTGACACCCAGGGCAGAGGCAGAGACCCTCCCTCGGGACAGGAAGATCCAGGCAGGGCTAATCCACCTCCTTTCTTTTGGGGGTGGTGTGCGGTCAGCCCGAGGCCAGAGGGCCCCTGTCTTGCCTGCAGAGCCATGCCCTCCCAGCTGCTTAGGAGGAACTCTGGCGAAATGAAGAGCCACCTGTCTGCCGGCTGAGTGGGAACAGGGGGGAGGCAAGTCCAGAACTCCCCCCGCCAGCCCAGATGGCAGGCAGCCTTCCCTGTTAGGAGACTGGGACAGCCCCCTGTACCCCAATCCCCACCAGCCACTAGGAAATATATCCCATCTACTAGACCCCAACACTAGAGGTCTCTCTGCCTCCTTAGATTTCTCAGCCAAGGCCAGGTCTCTCTCAGACTAAGACAGGACTATGGTTCCTCTCCCGACCCCTCAGGATGGGGCCTGCCTCCCCCCTCAGACACTCAGGACAGGACCTGCCTCTGCTCTCAGACAGGGCCCATCTCTCCTCCTCAAACCCTGCAGGCCAGGGCAGGGCCCCTCCCCCAACCCTTGGCCCCTCTCTACCTTGGCAACCTGGGAGGTGTCAACAGCCTCCATAACCACAGGCAGACTGCCCCTGGCTCTAGCCGTCACCTCCCCCAACTCCTCTGGTCTGGACACCTGACACGGCAGCGGCCAGCCTGGGGTCAGGGCCCAGTGCCCAGGTCCTGCGAGCCAGGCAGCTGTCGGGATTTCCGGCGGGGGGCCTCCAGGGCTGACGGCTCTTAGCCACTTTCTCGTCTGGACTCTCCCGGCCAAGTCCATGCTCTGCTGGGGTCTGTGTCTGGATCCTGGAGCAACTGCCATGGGAAAGGAGGGGGACACAGCCGGGAGCAGATGGCCTTGGGTGGCCTTGAGCCCAGAAAACTAGCACAGGACCCAGGATGTGCCCTTGAGCCCCAGGAATGGAGGAGTGACTGTCAGTCCCTGGGAGGGGTTTCACCAGTGCAGGAGAAAGGCACCCATGCAGGTCCCTGTGCTTGGTTCCAGCCACCCTAGGGGACCTGGAACTCTGTGGCAACTGGGGCATTTTGAAGGAAACAGCTATTTCATGGATCCCCAGATCAAACCAGAAACCTCCTTTTATAATGATGTAATAGGGTAGGGCTTGGAGTCTGACGAACCAGGTCTATCCAGCTCAGGCTCCGGAAAAATGACTGAGCCTCAGTTTCCTCATCTATAAAATGGGGCTGCCAGTAATTCCCTCCTCAGAGAATGCTGTGAGTAGCTGAGACTTCACACACGAAGTTGAAACATGAATGGCTATGCTTTAGGGGACCCGGCTCCCACCAGAGCCTCTAACCTTCCCCCCAGAGTCCCCTGTCCCCCCCGGGGTCCCCCCTGGCAGGAGCAGACAGGCAGCCCTCAGCCCCACAGCAGCCTGGGGCAGAGGTCTGAAGGGAAGGAGGAGGCCTGGGTGGGGGTGAGGAGAGTTAGGTGGTGGTCCTCTCCCAGGTGGGACCCCTGGCAAGGCCCTACCCTAGGTCTCCGGGCAACCTCTCCGGGGGCCTGGCCTGGCCAAGCAGTTTCCGGCTCCGAGCTGGAATCCTCAGGCCACCCCCAGGGCTCTGTCACTCCCTGCCCCCCCACCCTGTCTCCTCCCCTTCCAAGCCAGCCTGGCCTTTGGCCCCATCTCCTCTGACAAGAAGAGAGGGAGAAGGCCTGGCTCACCCCCATCTCAGACCGTTTTTAGCCCCCGAGGAACTCGGCGTCCTCCCAACAAGGGTGCGTGGGTCGCAGTCGGGTATTAATAGCTCAGCCGGAGGAGGTGACCGGGACTTTCACAGCCAAACCCTAAAGGCCTTGCATCCTGGGTGGGCAGGGCAGCCTAGAGGTGTCCGCACGGCCTTCGTGGGCTCTCCACCGCTCCCGTGTCCCAGGGTTTCTCTCACCAACCTCCGGTCACCACCCCCTCTCACGTGCTCATCCCCAACCCACCTTGGTTGATTCTCCCTGTGGTGCCCTGGGGAGGGGGCCTCTGGGGTCAGGGCCCCAGTGCCGAGCGAAGGGCCCGAGACGGGTCGGTGCCCAGCTCCGTGGGAGGCAGGAACAGAGAGGCCTGTGAGAAGGCTTCCTCCTTGGCACTCCGCTCCTCTGCCCGCTGGCCTCTCATTCCTGCTTGCCCGCTCCGCCCCCAGGTTCCCCACTGGCTGCTTGTCCCCAAATATCCTTCCATGCCGGGCCTGGAACAGGGAAGAGGCGGGAAAACCCAGCTGGTGGAATGGAGGCCTGGAAAGCCTGCCCAGACTCGGCTCGGGTGGCTGGGGCAGGTGGGGAAGCCACAGGGCCCTGGGCCGTGAGCTGGGACCTAGAGCCTTGGCGCACTTCTGGCAAGGGCCCCCGAGGCCCCCATGGAGGCCGGGAAGGGATATATGTCCACAGTGGACATGTCACATGGCTGCCTCGATGACACATCCTCGCCGGCAGCTCCCCTCTGTCCCGGGGCCGGGGCCACAGCCGTAGGGTACAAACAGGCAGCGCTGAACCCTGACTCCCGCCCCCCGGGGCATGAGCACCATGGTGGCAGCCGCTGCAATCTTGTGAGTGTCAGAGACGGGCCGCTGAGACTCCCATCCCAGAAGCCGGGACAGCCCTGTTCGCAGGCTCGTTCAATCCCTGGAGGCCCCGCCACCCCAAGTCTTGCTCGTCATTGGCATCCCTCTGCACCGGTCCTGTCCCACTCATTTCCGGGAAATAGGAAGGCTTCTGGGTCTTCAGGAATCTCCTCCTCTGTCAGCTGTGGCCCTCAGCCCCTGGCTGATCCTGACCTCTGACCTCTGAACTTCCATCAGCCTGAGTCCTCACCCTGACCTCAGACTGCCCTTGGCTTTCCAGCCTCATCAAGTTCTGAGCAATGGCTCCTACCCTCTGACCCCCAGGGCTCCAAGTGAAGTCTGGACCTTTGACTGCTGGACAAGATGGAGGCCCAACCCTCTGATCTCTGACCTCGGCTCCAGTTTGTCTGAACCTTGAGGCCCTGGTTGAATCTGGGCCGCCAGCCCCTGACTCCCACCCCAGGCTGAGCCCCAGGCCAGCCGCAGGCCTGGTAACAAAGGGCCCGCCATTTCCTTCGTGAGCCTCCGTCCTGGGCTCACCCCAGCTCCCAGTTTTGTCTCTGGGCGTGGAGGAGGCCCCGCATATGCTCCTTGGACTCACTCAGCCTCCCCCCCTCTGAGTGTTGAGGCAGGCTGACACAAAGAGCACATTACACCAGGCGATTTATGACTTGGATGAGCAGAGGCTGGAAACATATGCTATTTCGGGGCTGGATCCTGTTGGTTTGGAGTGCGGGGAAAGCAGAGCCCACGGCAGAGGAAAGGGAGGCATCCAGGCAGATGGACCCTCACGCACACAGACACCACGTGGTGGGCTGCACGGGCCCAGGGAAACCTGGGGTGGGGACCACGTCGCCCAGGGGCAGAGAGGCAGGCATGCCCGCCCACCCTGACCTGGGGGAAACAAATTATGGTAAATGTGACCCCCCCACTGCCTCCAACTCTCATATCCCATTTTCTTTCCAGCTGTGGAACCCATATCATGGGGGGCTCACACTAGAAAGTGGGTCCAAGTCCTGGCTCTCCTTCCCACGGGCTGGGAGACCTAGGACATGCTGCTCGGCCTCCAGTAGTCTCAGCATCCTCTTCTGTAAAATGGGAATGTGATGCTACCTGCTTCACAGGCTTTTATGAAGACGAAATGCCATCGCTGTGTATGCCGGCCCGTGGCAGGAGTGGCTGCCAATCTTCCATCAGAGATCGAAGCCCAGCTGCCGCAGTTGGAGGGTGGGGAGCACCCCCCTCCACTCCCACCCAAGGGCCCCTGGGGGACACAGTTCGGAAACCCTTGACCTAGATTCTAGCCTGGCAGTAGGACCAAAAGTAGCATTAGCCAATGATTATAGGAGGCAGGACAGCATGGAATTTGTCAGCATGGAATTAGGTCACAGAATTCTTAAAAACAGAAGAGCCGCAGAGGCCAAAAACTCCACATCTGAAGGCACGGTGCTTTCCTAGTTAGAGAATGGAGTGCACCAACCAGGAAAGGACGGCTTCCCGCCTTGGACGGCAGGTTGGGGCACTGGCACGCACCCGTCTGCTTTTCCCTGGGTGTCCTGCAGCATCCAGGGGTTGGGGGGGCCCTTCAGCTCCCCCATGATCTTCAAAGCCTCCCATTTCCTGCGGATTTGGGGGATTTCCTCCTTCCCCTGCCTCTACTCGGCTCAGGTGCCTGGGAAGGTCCAGCCCCTCCTAGGCCTCCCTCCACCTGACCGCCTCTATCGACCTGTCCCAGGATGGCCTGCCTAGATGCTGAGTCCCTTGGGGTCAATCCCAGCGGGCCATCCCTGCCGCCTCCGGGAACCGTGCAGAGTGGGCTCTGGACACCACGGTGACCTCAAGCCCCACCCTCTCTGGGTTCCCTTTCCTCGAGAGTAAAGGAAGGCAGCTGGCACCTTCGGAAGAAGGTGGGCGCCCACGCGTGAGGACACCTGCTGTGCGCTCATCCCTGACTTGGGAAACAGAGTCAGACGGGCCACCCGCGGCCACCTGGCTGGAAAGCAGCAGGGGAGGATTTGACCTAAACTTGCCGTTCTGAGAGGATGGGCACAAGTGAGGGCTCAGGTGTGGGACAGGCTAGAGCTACCCCGCCCCGGGGAATAGCAGAGAACTACGGCCAGCGCGTCCTCACCCCCGTCTCCAGGGGTGGCCCGGCGTCCGCCACGGCTGGCTGAGCCCCGCCCCCGGTGCCATTCTGCATGACCTTTCCAGGTGGCTAATGAGGGCCCGGGCACCACTCCGTAATTGGCCTCATTAGGCGGCTGGGGCTGCCCAGGGGATGGGGTGGCGGATGCTGGGCCCTGTGGGGACAGGCCAGACAGCCTCCCGTTAATTACCTGAAAAATCAGACAATTAGGCCTCCTGCCACCCGCCTGCCCACGTCCTGCTGGCCCGTAATTACCGACGGCTGCTGAGCAGGCTGGGAGTGACCTGGATTTGGACCAAGGAGCAGCCATTGCCGTGCCGCCCCTCCCCCAGCCGGTATCCACCACAGGCCCTGGATGTGGGGGGGCGGGGGTGGGAGGCAGGGGAGTTGTCTGCCAGGGATCCCCCGGTAGCCCCCCTCCCCAGCCCTGGACCCTCCCTACCCACAATCTCTCCCAACAAGCTCTAGGTCCTGGAAGAAAAGGGACGAATGCCTCTACAACCCCGGGGTTGAGGGGGGTGCTCGGGGAAGACAGGTGGGCTGCTAGGGCAGGGCAAAGACTCAGAAAGGGGGGTCCAAGCGGTTGGGGGGGTGATGACATGACTGACCTCCCCTTTCTGCCTGGCTCCTCTGGGGAAGATATACTGGACAGGGGGCCTGGTGGCTCAGTCGTTAAGCGTCTGCCTTCAGCTCAGGTCGTGATCCCGGGGTCCTTGGATCGAGTCCCACGTGGGCTCCCTGCTCGGAGGGGAGCTTGCTTCTCCCTCTTCCACTCCGCCTCCTTATATCCCCTCTCTCTCTCCCTCTCTCTCTCTCTCTCTGTCAAATAAATAAATAAAATCTTCAAAAAAAGAAAAAATATATACTGGACAGTGTTCGGGAATAGGAACAGCCCAGAAGACAAGGCTGAGAGCTCTCCTGGGAGCTCCAGCCCAGGCTAGGGCATGCTGGGGGCCCAAAACTGCCCCTGGGGAGTCCCCCTCCTCAGAGGGGGAGAGGGATCTGGACAAAGCAGGAACAGAGTAAAGCCTGCGGTGTTGGGGGAGGTGTGGAGAAAGGGGCATGGCTCCGCTGGGGTAGTCCTGGAGAGCCTCCCAGAGGCAATGACCTTTAGGTTGAGCCAGGTGAGGGCTGCGCTATTCCCAGCCGAGGGAACAACGAGCGTGGGGGCCTGGGGTGGATTTTTCCCCACCGAAAGCTCTGGCACGCACCAGGCAGCAACACCGGCCTGGCCCGTCGGGTCTGAGCAGGGGAACCAGGTGGACACAGTGGGGTTGGCCGAGGCAGAGGCACTCTGTCCCTCCACCCAAGCTTGCTGGGAGACTCCACCTTCACAGACGGGGCCTGAAGGACGAAGCCCGATCTGGAAGTGCTCCTTAGTGTTCCTTGGTAGCACTAAGCCAGCTTTCAGGAAGTACCTGGCTCACCTCTCTGATGTATTTCCCTTCCTGGTTTCTGTGCTAGGATTGAAAGTCCCCTCCCTTGTTTCCCTGGAGGCCTTGGAGGCCCAAAGGTGCCCACTGCACAGAGAACCTGTTTCAGTCCAGAGAGGTCAAGACGCTAAGCTGAGGTAGGTCAGCCCAGCCGGTTGGTCTTCCAGCAGAGATCTGGGCCCAGGCGGGGATGGAGCCACGGCAGCAGGGTAGGAGAGAGGCAGGAAGGAGGCAGGACCACGCAGAGGGGCTGGACCCTGCATTTGGGAGCTCATTTTGCTAGCTGCCAAAAGTTATGCCAAACCCATCTCTCAGCCTAGCTCCACCTCCAGATTTTTCTTTCCCTAAAAGAAATGCGAAGAGGGTAGTGAGACCAGAATCCTAAAGAGACCTTGACCCTGTGTGTTTCCAGGCAGTGGGCCAGCCCAGGGACCTGCCTTCTGCGGCAGGTATGAGATGGGAAGGCGTCTGTAGGGACATGTCAGAAAGGCCTGAAGACGCAGTCGGGAGAGGCTCAGAACATCCCAGTATTCCTCTGTAGGCAGAAATCATCCAGAAGCTCTTGCTGTTACTACTTTTGGAAACTACAGACCCACTGGGTGTTTTTAAGTGACTCCCTCCCTTAATAGCTATGGGCGCTTCACCTCTGAGACCCTGAGTTTCCTCGTCTATGAAAGGGGGATGTGGAGATAGCCTCCCTCGAAAGTTTCCGTGGGAATAAAATGAGACAAAATGTGTCATTGGAGGTAAGCCGTGCATACCTGCTCTCGAATCCTTCTGTCTCCCCATCTGTGTAACGCGCCCCACAGCCCTGAAAGTCGGAGGCAATCCGATTCCCCACATTCTGTCTTTCTGTCCTTGGGCATCACTGAAATGTGCCAGAACTTCCAGATTCTGGGCTTCTGAAAGGCACCTCGCAGGTGCCCTGACATTCAGGATGCAGCGGGAAGGCTCCGGGAGACCAGGGGCCTCAAGGACCTGCGGTTCAAGCAGAGCCTGCTTGGGGTGGTAACGAGGGGAGCAGAGTGGATTGGGGTAGGGAGGAATGTGGCGTTGTCCTCTGTGTGTGTGTGTGTGTGAGACAGAGAGAGAGAGAGAGAGAGAGAGACGCTGACTCCGGGTGGGAGGTCAACGGCAGTCAAGAAAGAAGGAGGCAGGGAGGGAGCCCTTGCAGAAAGCAAAAGGCAAAACAGGCTTCGGACAGGCAGAGGGACAGACGAAGGACATTCCTGGAAGGAAGCTTTGTGAGCAGAGTCATGAAGGCAGGAACGTAGGTGGTCGTAGGGGAAAAGGGGGCTCAGAGATTTGGGAAGAGAAGAGTGAACAGGTGTCAGCATCGTGGAGCAGATTTCTTCTTCTTCCTTTTTTTTTTTTTAAAGATTGTTATTTTTAAAGTACTCTCTACACCCAACGTGGGGCTCCAACTCATAAACCCGGGATCAAGAGTCATGCCTTCTACCAACCGAGCCCGCCAGGTGCCCCCGGAGCAATAGTTCACAGAATCACGACAGCAGTGTAGACCGTGTGGTAAGTCCCGGGGGCTTTCCACATGTGCTGAGTCCTCCCGAGGACTGGTGTGACCATCCCCCTTTACAGATGCAGTCACTGAGGCTCAGCCGGCCAGTCATCTCCCTGAGGTCCCTGGGCATTCAAGGACCAGAGTGTTCATCCAGCAGGCGCTATGCTGAGTGCCAGGGCCCTGGGGACCGAGAGCATCAGAATGGCCCTCAGGGAGCCCCCCAGGACCAGGTCAGAAGTCTGGTCATAGGTGAAGCCCTGGCCTGGGGACTCCAGGCACGGGCTGAACCTGGACTTGCCACCCTCACCCCTAGCTTCGAAGCCAGGTCTCCCGACTCCCTGAGCCGTGCTCCTTCCCTGGCCCCATTCTGGGTCCTGTGGGAAACCATCTTTCAAGCCGGGAAAATGGGGATGCACTCACTCCGCAGAGGACACCCGGAGCCAAACGCGGGTGGGGGCCCAGCGGTGCCCCTTGTAGGCATGTGCCCTAGACCGCCCTCCCCCGAGCCTCAGTTTCCCCATCTCTCCCACGAGGCTGAGATGGGAGCCCCAGAGAAGCGGCCTGGAAGGCCTTGTGGGCTTCCTCCAACGCGAGACTCAGTGTGGCTGGAGGTCGGAAGCGGCAGCACAGTCTAGAAGCAAAGTGGCCGGAGCCCCTTCCTCTCCATCCCTTTCCGCGGGTCTGGGCTCGCTGACCATCACCGGTGTGACTGCCCTGTGCTCCACAACACCGATCGCCAGGGCTACCCGGGCATTTCCTGCTAAACGCATTAATTTGCTGCACGGCCACGGCTGTAGGGATGTGGGGTCTCCAGGCTCCTGCGAAGAGCCCGAGTGCCACGATACCCACACTCACGTGCGTGCCCACAGCTGTGCACCCAGCCCTGTCGACTCCGTGAGTCTTCCCGTAACCCTTCCTCAGGTGCCACCCTGGCCTCGGGTGCCGCCCCGGTACGCCGAGGGCCCTGATCGTCACCCCGTGTGTCTCCCTCGGGGGATGGGGAGCTCCCGGGAGGTGGCCACTGTTCTCTTTCACGGTCTGGCGGCTGCCACAAGGGAGACACTCCTTTACGTGACTATTTCTTAAAGGAATGGATGGTTGGTTGGATGGACGAACAGATGGATAAATGGATGGACAGATGGTTGCCTGATGGATTGGATCACTGGATGATGTATCCATTTCCTCTGGCTGCTTTAACATGACCACAAACGTCATGGCAGAAATCAACAGAAATCCACTATCTTACAGTTCTGGAGGTTAGAAATCTGAACTGGCTCTCACGAGGCTAAAATCAAGGCGCTGACAGGGCTGTGTTCCATCTGAAGGTTCGCTCCCCTTTTTTGCTTTTCCGGCTTCTAGAGGCTGTTCACGTTCCTTGCCTTATGATTTCATTCCTTTATCTTTAGAGCCAGCAATGTTGGGATGAGTCTTTCTCCTGCTGCCATCGTATTCTCTCTTCTGATTCCCTTTCTACTCTTAAGGACCCCTGTAATTTCATTGGGTCCACCCAGATAATCTAGGATAATCTCCCTATTTTAAGGTCAGCTGATTAACCACCTTAATTCCATCCATAATCTTAATTCTCCTTTGCCATGTTAAGTAACATATTCACAGGGTTTGAAGATTAGAAGGTAGGCATCTTTTGAGGGCCATTATCTATCTGCCTACGATAGATAGTTCGTTTCATGGATGTACTGATGTACAGGTGAATGGATGGGTGGACGGACGGACGGACGGACGGATGGATGAACAGAGAGCCGACTGAGCCCTCCAAGTGGAGATGAAGAGCTTGAGACAGAGCAGGCATGTTAACCTCCTAGCTTCTCCATCCTCTGCTTCTACTAATGTCAGGCAAGAGCCTGGGCCAAGGGAGGGATCTTTCCCAGGCTCGGCATGCCTCTCTATCCCATTTTATCTTCGCCACTGGCCCTGACTCTCCCAGAGGTCAGGTATCCTGCCCCACCTACCAGCCTGGAACTCCAAGCCAAATTTGACCCTTACCTGCCAGTGAGTGAGAGAATGACCTCATGGGACCTTCTACAGGGATTGGAGGTTGGAAGCGTGATAGAGGTGCAGAGGTTGGGACTCCTGCTGGATGAATGTGATGAACTAGCGGTGAGAGCAGGCAGAGAGAGGAGGCCAGCCCCCCGAGCCCATCCACTTTGGGTGTTTTTTTTTTTCTTTAGGGAGGGAGCAATTAAATTTGTATTTATTCCTTATCTATCTGTTTAAATATAATATCTAATGTAAAAGAATATCTGGAAGTGACCACGTATACAATGGCCACCAGCGACCTACCACACGACACAAGCATAGGAATGAGATTTGTCTCGAGAGACCTAAGCTCCCTGAGGCCGGGGATTTCCGTCTGTCTCGCTCCGGCCACATCCCGTCCATATCAACGGTGCCCAATACCCTGTGGGGTCTTGAGAGATGTTCATGGGTGGAATCTTCCCGTGCGTGCCGCCCCTGCCCGACTCCTGCCTACCCCAGGGTATCAAGAATCTTGCCTCCTGGATCCTGGGCCCCCACCTCTCTGAGGATAATCCCTCAGGGAGCCCAACGCCGCCTCTCCATTCTGATGGCGGAGGCAGGACTGGGACGGGCCTCAGCAGGTCCGGGAGTCAAGGGCTTCGTCTTGCATTTGCACCCAGTCTTCAAGCGAGGCTCAGTGTTCCAGGGCAGGGAAGGAGAAATAGAGGACAGGAGCCCAGATCCAAGCCCAGGTCTAGGGCGGAATGAGTGCAATGGGCCCCTGCCCTGGAATTGGGTGCGTCTCCTCCAACACAGATTCTGCTGGAAGGAGCCGACCGCCACCACCTTAGCCAGGCTGGCCCTCTCCCTGATGCCAGTCCATGGGTCAGGCCCGCTCGGCCCCCAGCTCTGCTCTGTGAGCACTGTGCCCCAGGACCAGGCCTCGGGGAAGGAGGTGAGAAAGGGCCACCTTCCTCGCACACCCCTGCCCACCTACCAGCCGGGCTTTTCTCCATCTCCTCTCAGGGAACCCCCTCTCCGGGCTGCTGCCACATTCCCACCCCCGCAGCCCCCAGGCCCCTCCTCCCGCTAGGGTGGGAGCACAGCAATTCAAGTTATTTTTAGCCAAGTCTCATCCTCCAGGAGAAGCAAGTAGAGGGGAAGCCGCCCCCGCACCTCCAGGAGCTGCTGGTGGAAAACGATTAAAACCAGAACTGCCAGGCCGGTGCCAGGGGGGCAGCCGCGCAGAGACAGGCCCGTTCAGGCCCTCTGGGCTCTCACCCGTAGGCTCCTGGGGCTGCAGCCTGGTTGCTAGGAGTGGTGGGGGTCCCCACACACCCCTCCCGGCCACCACGGCCACCACCCCTCAGCCTGCTGGCTCCTGGCCCTGCCATCCCTGCCTGCAGTGACGGGGACAGCCCAGGGCAGCCCCGCTCTCCCCTCTCTCTCCCTCTGAGCAGGGCTCCTGGGGGGTGGGCAGCTTCCCTGTCTCCAGGGAAGATGTGGGGGGCCGGAGAAGGCCCCCCGTCCTGCCTGCCTGGCCTTCTGGTTGCTTCAAGTCTGGTCCCAGGAGGGCTACTGAGTCAGACAGAGACCACGGGTCAGGCCCTGGTAAGTGCCTGGCTGGAACGGGTCCCTGGAGCCTCACCACAACCCAGCAAGTAGGGAGTGTCCTCATCCCCGTCTCACAGGAAGGGACGCTGAGCCCCGGGGGGCCCGGGTTTGCTCCAGCCCCCCAGCTGCCAAGTGTCAGGTCGCACTCTCCAACCTCCCCCAGAGGACGGGCTGGGGCGGAATGTGACAACCGGCCGAAGAACAAGCATGGGGCAGACCCAGAGAGGCAGGACACACCCATGTTGTCCTGGGGGCATGAGGTCGGCGCCACCCCACTCTCGGCCGCTTGCCAAGGGGTCCAGAGCCCACTCTACCGCAGGGTCACCCCTCAGGTGAGGCGTCACCCTCCTTTCCCCATGCTGTCACCAGTGTGAGAGTCTCGGGCGGGGTCCAAGCCCAGAAGAGCTTCCAGAAGTGGCTTTGACTGAGAAGGAGTTGGTGACCCTGGGCAAGTCACTTCACCTGTCTCAGCCTCGGCTTCCCCATCCACGGCGTGGGAGTAGCTAGAGAAGCCACTCGGAGGGTATGGTGAGGACCAGCAAGGATGGAGGATGAGTGAGGTGAAGCTCCTGACTCCAGGCCCTGGCAGGGGCCCCTTTCCTTGCTGAAGCCCTGGACTTAGGGCTGTGTGCCAGGAAGGTAGGGATACCCACTGTGGACTAGGCTTTAGGAGTACAGCTCAGGGAGGCCCCGATCAGCTGGGGTCTGGTGCCAGAGAGCCCCCGGCCCCTCCCCACCTCTGCCTGATCTCTCTGCCTTTGAGCCCAACAGCGTGCTTCCTCCGCCAGGAAGACTTCCAGGTTCCTCCTCCAACCTCCAGAGGCTCCTGGCCAGGATGGGCCCCTCTCTGTTCCGCATCTTGATGTGCGGTGCCTACACCTTCCTCTCTTCCCAACCCTCCAGGCTCTACGCACAGTAGATGCTCCTGGAGATCGTGGCCGAAGCTCTGGCCCAGCAGACTTAAGGGGTTTCAAGCTTGGAGTCCATCCACAGATCTGGATGGAGCCCCAGGTCATCTCTTTTCTTTGCTGCACAACAAGCATCTCCCCCAGCCTGAGTGGCTGAACCTATTTTACACGGAGGAAGGGTAGAAGGGGAGTGAGGGGCAGCCCCTGGGAAGTTGGGGGATTTACCCAGTTACACAGCTTGGAAAGGGCAGTGCCCGGGCCAAAGCTCATTGCCTGCGGCCACAAGTCCTTCTTGTCCTTTAGGGTCCCCAGCCCTCCTAAGTGTGCCCCTCCTCAGATCCCCAGCTCCTCTCTGTTCTTTCTGGTGTCCCTTGGGCCTCCCTAAACAAGGCTGGGTCTCTTTCTCCCTCATTCCATCCATGATGTGCTGCGGCCTCGGATGGGGTTTTCCTGAAGCATTAAATGGGGAGCAGACGAGGGCAAGCCTAGAGCCCTCCAGAGACCTCCCCCACCCCCCCCATGGGGTACGACTCCCCTGCGGCCCTCATGGCCTCTCTGTCCTTCAGCCTGACCGTAAGATGCTCCCCTACCCCCAGCCGCTCTTTAGCCTGGGCCGGGCGCTGGGCACCCAGGCAGGATGGGGTAAGAGGCAGTGGAGGGGCTGCAGTTGCCATGGCAATGACGCTGCTGGCTCCCTGGAGGCTGCTTGGGGGAGGGGGAAGGAAGGGGTCCCCCCCAGCTCCCCAGCTTCATTCTTCCTTTTCAGACCCTCTTTGTTATAAAGGAGTCTCCTTGGCTGTCTTGTGTTTTCCACCTCAGAGGTGGGGTGGGAGCGGGGGGTGGGGGGATGTCGGGGCGGAGGAGGCACTCAGGGGTGCAGTCCTGCCCTGTCCAGTCCCTTCACATGCACCTACTTCACCCCCCACCCCCACCCCGCCAGGGCTTCTCCTAGGTCACCTGCGGGGGTCAGTGTCTCTGGTAGGGCTCCCTCTATGGCCCCACCGGGCACACACCGTCCCATGCTCCTCCAGGTCCCGGTGGGCATCTGGACCACAGCAGCTCTCCACTGGGCTGTGGGACCTCTGGTAAGTCATGCCCAAGGACTCTTACCTCTCCGTCTCTGAACTACTGTAATGAGAAGCCCGTCACCCCTCAAGACTGCTGTGAGGTCTCGCGAACACACAGCCGGGCTCTGGGAGGCTTCCCGCCGGCTCAGCCCTGGCTGCTCTCCCTCACCGTTACAGATGGGGAGACTGAGGCTCAGGGATGTGAGGGCGCTCTGCTGGTGAGCGGTGGTCACATTTGAACCCAAGCCCACCTGATGCCCAAACCGCGTCCTCCAGTTGCTCTGACGTGGACCAGCAGGGCAGGGACCCACAGGCTTCGCTTTCTCTGCCCTGAGCTCTCTTTGGGGAAGACACCCCATCTTCACCCCCATCACCACCAGGCGCTTGGAGTCACGGGGACCCAACCTACCCCGGAGCACCTGCCAAGAATGGACAGAGCCTTGATCCATAGGTTGGGGGAGGGTGGGGTAGCAGGTGAGAGAGAGAGAGAGAGAGAGAGAGAGAGAGAGAGAGAGAGAGAGATCGGGGAGGCTCAAAGGGTTCCCAGGAGAGGGGAGCTCCAGCCTGCCAGCCGCCTCATCATTCCATCCACGGGCCTGTGCTGCCCCCGTGTGGACAACAGGCTCACATGCCACCACATTCCTGGGACAGAACCCCCCCTTCCACCCCCCCCAGGAAAATCAGTGACCTGGGCCTGTTGAAGTCATACCCAGTGACCTGAGGGATGGGCTGCGCCTCCAAGCCTCCACCTGAACTGTCCTCTCTTCCTGCCAGGTCCTGAGCCCCGGCCTGCTGTCAAACTCTGCCCGCCATCTTTCCTTCTCCTGGACCTTTGAATCCCAGACTCCCAGAGGTAAGTGAACTTAAGAGTTACATTCCCCATCCTTCTATATCCCATACTTCATCCTCCATCCCCAGTAATCAAAGCACCGCTGGCGCACCTCTTGTATCAGGGAACTCCGTGGTTTGGAGGAAATTCGGATTGCAGAATTGATCCTCGTCCGTGGATCTGGAATTTGCTTTCATCAGTCACAGCTCGGCCTTCTGGGGCCACCCAGTGCCAGGTGGCCTCTCACTTGGGCATTTCTAAGCAGATCCAAAGCCCAACCCAGTGGTAAGGGGGCTCCTCTTCTCTGTCCCCCAGTCTTCGGCAGAGAAAACATATGGGTTCTGATAATCCATTCACGGTCCCTCTTATTTGGGCATACCGGGGGTCCCTGTCTCTCTGGAATGGCAGGACTGGAGGGACCCAGGACCTCTGAGGACAGTCACTTCCCCCCATCCTGGCCCTCCCTTCGATCCTGTCCTCATTTTTAGCACTCAGTTGCCACAGACACTTTTTCCCTAAGCCTTGTCCCCCTCTCCAGAGGCCTTGTGAGGAAAAAGCATGGGTGGGACCGACAATGATTAAGCACCTAAGGTGTACTCAGCCCAGTGTCCAGCGCTTTGCTCAAAGTATCCGGGGTCACCCCGCGAGGCAATTATTGTGTTTGTGCCCAGGTTACACTCAGACTGAGGCTTAGAGAGCAGAGACCCGACCTGGTAGAAGAGCAACTGCCATCCCTATGAAATCCCTCCAGGCCGGCCGGCTTCCTGCCTCCTGATTCTGCCATCTGCCTGGATTTGTGAAATGTGTACGTTTAATACCTCAAATATTTATCAGGGCCCTGCATGTACCCGGGACTGTGCTAGGCACAGCGAAAACAATCCCGGATGTCCCTCTTACTTTGCTCAGTGGGGCCACTGGGTCCGCCTTGGACTGCAGCTGGGCCGTGGCTCTGGACAAGGCCTGGGCAAGACACTGCCACTGCCGGTCACATGGCACAGGTGGGTCACATCCTGCCCAGCGGAAGGCTTGTCTGCTCTCCTGGCCTCACCTCTGCATCTTGTGCCCGAGGCCCGTGCAAAGGGCCTGGTGGACAGACACTTGGCCGCGTCCAGCGAGTGGCTCTGCCCAAGGCGAGGCCACGGAGGACGGCAGGTGGACCCAGGCCTCCACGTGGGTGGAGGCAAGAAGTGCTCACTCCAAGAGGGTAGAAGTGTGTGGACCCCGGAGGGTTAAGTTTTTCAGCTTTTTTGTGTCAGAGATTCCTTTGACATCTGGTGATGTTTACTGACCTCTTTCAGAAAATGTGTGTGTGTGTGTGGGGGGGTGAGTTTGTTTGTTTGTTTAAAGTAATCCCTCCACCCAACGTAGAACTTGAACTCTCAACCCCAAGATCAAGAGTCTCATGCTCTTCCAACTGAGCCAGCCAGGTGCCCCCAGAATAATGTTTTTAAACGGGTAAAATAAAACAGCATTATAAGGGATTTCCATGAACAGGGAAGGATATCCACAAATTATGACTGAATGAATAAAATAAGGTTACAAAGAGCTTTTTTAAAAATATTTTTTTTAAAGATTTTATCCATCCATTTGACAGAGGGAGAGATCACAAGCAGCCAGAGAGGCAGGCAGAGAGAGAGGAGGAAGCAGGCTCCCTGCCGAGCAGAGAGCCCGATGTGGGGCTCGATCCCAGGACCCCAAGATCATGACCTGAGCCGAAGGCAGAGGCTTTAACCCACTGAGCCACCCAGGTGCCCCTAAAAAAGATTTTATTTATTTGAGAGAGGGAGCTTGAGGGAGAAAGAGCACAAATGGTGGGGGGAGGGCAGAGGGAGAAGCAGGCTTCCCACTGGGCAGGGAGCCCAACACAGGGCTCGATCCCAGGATCCCAAGATCATGACCTGAGCTGAAGGCAGATGCTTAACTGACTGAGCCACCCAGGTGTCCCAAAAGAGCTTTTATGGAAGGAAGGAAGGAAGGAAGGAAGGAAGGAAGGAAGGAAGGAAGGAAGGAAGGGAGAGAGGGAGGGAGGGAGGAGGGAATGCTTTGGTAAGGAGTCACTGCTATGTCCGGCCTCCACATCCTCCTTCCTCCCTTCACTCCCCAACTCTCTGCAGTATGCTCCTGTCACTCCAGGAATCCACCTTGCCAAAGAATGTCCATCCAGCAGGTGGTTACTAAGTTCCTATTCTGCATCAATGCTATACCAAGCAGGGAGAAAGGAAAAGTGACGCAACCAGTCCTGAACTCATGGCCTTGTACCAATGACACATACACAAGTAAATAAAGAACAGGATTAGAGTTTGGAAAGTTCTATGAAGGAAGCAAAGAGAATGAGAGGACAAAAAACACCTGGGGAGATGAAGTGGAGTGTATCTATTTTAGATAGGGCATCCTAGGGAGGCCTCTCCAAGAAGTCACGCCATCCAAAGAGCAGGAAGAAGGCAGTCCAGGGGAGGGGATAGCAAGTGCAAAGGCCCTTGAAGTCAGTTTGTTCTGAAATTGGAACAAACATTTATGGGCGCCTGGGTGGCTCAGTCAGTTAAATATCTGCCTCCGGCTCAGGTCACGATCCCAGGGTCCTGGGATGGAGCCCCAGCATCACATCGCATCAGGCCCCCTGCACTACCCCTTCCCCACTGCTCATGATCTCTCTCTCTCCCAAATAAATAAATAAAGTCTTTTAAAAAAAATGCTTGGCAGGAAAGAAAAAAAGCCCATGGGTTTGGAGAGAAGTGAATGATAAGGAGAGGGTTGCCAGGGTTAGGGGAGGTAAAGAGTTTACTTCCAGAGCAAGGAGAGTCCTTTGAAGACTTTCAATGACAAGATCTGCTTTGTGTCTTTAACAACGCCCTCAGCCCCCATTGCTGTGTGGGGACTGAACTGCGGGGGGAAGAGGGAAGAATTGTCAGGAGGTAAAGCCTAACTCATTTTCGATGTCCAATAGGCATCTCACATTTAATGCATCTAAACAGAAACATCTGGATCACTGGCCTCCTCGAAACAAAGCAATAAAAGCCCTGTCCCTCCCAACCTTCCCCATTTCTGTGAACAGTACCAGCATTCACCCAGATGTTCAAGCCCCAAAACTTAGGGGCCACTGGCCTCATCCTCTCCCTGATCGTCTGCATCCCAAGCCCCGTGTACGTACTCACTCTCCACACCCGCTGCCCCGGCTCGGTTCCAGGTTCCCCCTCTCTCGCGTGGAGCTGGACACCAGCCTCCTCACAGCTCCCCCGCCTCACCTCTGCCCCCTACGGTCCATTCTCCGCCCGGTAGTCAGGGGTACTTTTCAAGAACACGAGTTTGTCACTCCCTGCCTAGCACGCATTCCTCAAGGACTCCCTTCGCCTCCGGGAACTTTCACGAGAACTGGGTCCCAAGAGCTTGGTCCAGGAGAAATAAATGTAGGTAAAACCTGAAGAGCGCACAGCCGGGCTCATAACACCGCCTTCGCGTCTGGCTTGTACCCTCCCGGGCTTCGGAACCTTTCTTCCCAGCGTCGGGGGAAGTTTTTCCCAGAAGTACCTTCCGGCCTCGACGACCCTATTCCTGTGCTGCACCGCGGCCTTCCTCTTTCTCTTTCTCTTCCGGTCCGAGGCGCTTCGGCAGCCGCGGGCTTCGGTGAGTCTTGGCCGCGCGGTATCTGGGGCCATCCGCCGCTCGTAGCCGGCGGTCGGGCGCAAAACCCGGAAGGACAGGGAGGCTGCCTGCAAGGCTGTGGGGAACGTAGGGCGCGCGGCGCGGTGGACCTTGCGGGTTCTCGAGGAGTGGATGGGAAAGGAAGAACTCGGATTTGGGGTAGAACGCAGTGTGGTGAGGGAGGGTTGGTTTCAGGGCCTTCTTAGCCGCGTTCTGGAGGCCGGGACCGGCGTCGGGTCGTGCTAAGTGGCGGCCGGTGGAAGCCGCAGATGCAAGGCCCCTGTGCTGCGGCTTCGTTCTGGCTTCAGGCCTGCCGTCCTTCCAGATCAGGGCCCAGCCAACCCTGCGAACCCCCCAGCCCTGATCTCCACTCTCCTCCCCCAGGTGCAGACATGGCCAAGTCCAAGAACCACACCACGCACAACCAGTGTAAGTTCCTCCGGCCCCCACCTCCGTCTCCCTTCAGACCCTGGCAAGGATGGGTGGTGCTGGGGCAGGGCAAGGGGGCGCTGTGGGCCTGGGGCTGGTTTTGTTTTCCGCCAGGATGACGTTTGGGTTATAGTTTTAAGAAGCCAGGGCTCCTCTTGAGCAGCCCACAGTGCTTTGCAATCAGGGATAAGAGCTGTTCCAGATCTGGAGAAGACCTGCTCTGGGAAGTAATGGTTTTCCCAGGCTGGCCAGCTGTGATGTTGTGTGGTCTCATTAGAGCAGATCTTGTTTGGTCTAATTCCTTTGCTTCCCCACAGCACGAAAATGGCACAGAAATGGCATCAAGAAACCCCGGTCACAAAGATACGAATCTCTTAAGGGGGTGAGTGAGAAGGGTGTCTGCTTGCACAGCCGCAGCCTCTCCTGTATCTGTTTCCAGCTTCAGCATCTGCCTGAGCAGTGACCTTAATAACTGTCCCTCCTCTTACCTGGACTACCAAAGCCCACAGTTTTTCTCTCCTGCCAGCTTTTGCCTGCACTTCTGCCAAAAGCTGTAATAAACCTTTACTTGGCTTTTCCCAGCCCAGGTTGTAACTGCCCAGTCAGGTATAACCTGCCTGCAGAGGGTAGTCTGACTGTCCTCCTTGCTTATCCAGAACACTTCAAGGGAAGAAATGGCCTTTTCCTTGTGCAATTGGGAGAGCCTTGCTTTCTACCAGCCTGTGGCCTTGCTCTGACCCAGTGCTGGGCTTGGGGGCCGTGCCAAGGAGTTCTAAGGATTGGCTGTGAGAAGGCTGAGGCTGGAGGGTCTAAACAAGGGAACGGGGTCCTGTCTCTCCCCTGTGCCCTTGGTCTCTGGTCTGTGGGATGAACCATTAAATCTCAGAACCTCAGTTTCCCCATCTTGGTATCTCTTTGGACCTCATTTGCTGTATATCTGTTGGACCAGGCTTGGTGCTTAACTGACCCCTTCCCTTTAAAGAGGTGGGGGTGGCCCTGAGGGGAATCAGAACAAACTCAGCCCTGCAGGCCTGGCAGAGAGGGCAGCCTTTGTTTGTTCTTTCCTTCTGTGCTTGCATTTGAGCTCCACTGGGCTCTGGGCTTGTAGCCCTGAAAATAGGGTCTGTATGTAGCATTAGCAGGGTGGAGTGTTGGCGTTGGAGGTTGTATTCTCTGTAGGTAAGTTTGTAAGGGGTGTATATTTCAGCATTTAAGTTTGACTTAATGGACTTAATGCTGTCTATGCCCTCAGTAGGCCTTGGCTGGAGGCCAGTAGTCTGAATGGAGAGAGCTACCAGCTGTGGCTTAGGGCCCACACGCTGCACTTACAGCCTGTACCTTTCCTTGCCCTCCAGGTAGACCCCAAGTTCCTGAGGAACATGCGCTTTGCCAAGAAGCACAACAAGAAGGGCCTGAAGAAGATGCAAGCCAACAACGCTAAGGCCATGAGTGCACGTGCCGAGGCTATCAAGGCCCTCGTCAAGCCCAAGGAGGTCAAGCCCAAGATCCCAAAGGGTGGCAGTCGCAAGCTCAATCGACTTGCTTACATCGCT
>CM052799.1:16979948-17123671 GCA_028533885.1 Nasua narica
TCCGCTCGAAATCCAGCAGCTGCCCCATGAAGTTGAAGTTGGGTGAGATGTTGGACTTTTTCCTCTTGACGAAGTCGTAGGCGTCATTGAGCGACAGGTTCATCTTCTGCATCAGGTAGGCCACGGTGACCGTCACCGAGCGGCTGATCCCTGCCAGGCAGTGCACCAGGACCCCACACTTCTTGGAGCGGGCCTCGTCTGCAACACACAGGCATGGGTCAGGGGGACGCCTCCGCCAGGGAGCCGGAGGTGGGGGCTGGGGCACAGAGGGCAGCAGGTCACTGGCTGGTGCTGCCCAACACTTGGGGGACCTGGTGAAGGCCCACACGCGGAGGACAGCCACTGGGGGTGGAGATCAAGAGCGTGACTATAGAGAGCGCTCTGCCACCCGTCAGCTTCAAGTCATTGGACATCCCCGTGCCTCAGTCTCCTCATCCATAAAATGGGCCCCCACGTTCCCAGTGCTCTTATAAGGACCTGAGCCAAGAGAGGGCTCTCCAAACCCTGGTGCCCGTGAGGGCTATGGTCACGGCTCGTCCCGCCGCTATGACAGCCGAGTGCCCGGCCTGCACTGAGGGTGTCACCCATGTCCTCTCAGGCCACCTGTACCACGACAGCAAGTTCATTTTATAAATGAGGTCACAGGCACAAAGACAGAGTGACGAGCCCAAGGCCACAGAGAGGCTCCTCCTAACTCTTAGCACACACCACTGTCAGCCCTCGACCCGGTGGCGAGGGCCGAGCTCGTTCTTCTGATGCGGCTCCCGTGGGGACCCCCCGAGGGCCTCCTGGGAAACAGGCCTGAAGGGAGCCCTGGAGAGGGAATGGGGGGCCTGGCCCTACACGCAGCTCTGCTCTGTCCCCTGCCCCTCAGCCTTACTCCCAAACAGCCAGGGATTGGGAGGAAGGCCACACCTGAGGTTTCGCCAGGGAGGCTCACTTAGGTGAGCCACCTAAACTCACTTCACTTCCTAGACTTCCCCCGGAGGCCCACGCACCAGTGACCTCTCCCGCCACCGCCAACCAGCTTCTGCCCACCCTCCCAGCTTTCCCCAGTGCCGCTCTCAGACTCCCCAGCCTGACACACAGTAGGACCTCAATAAACACTAGCTGAGCCACCGAACAACTCAGTCCCGTAATCGCTCCTCCCCTAGGTCCTCTCTGTGCCACAGCTGTGCCAAGGACAGAGGTTTACAAGAGGCAGCTCTCTGGGGCGCTCCAGGTCCCCACCTCTGTGATTCTGAGGCCACTGGGAGCCAGGCACACAGCTGGCACTCAATCAGTGCACTCCCACAAGATGACGCACAGGTTCCCAGGTTGTTCTGCCTCCGGTGCTCATTCCCCCTGGCCTGGCAGAGCTTCCCCTCCTCATCCCCGTGAGGGTACCCGGGGCTAAGTATGCAGTAGGCACTTAATCCAGATCCAGGCACTGCCTAGGGGCAAGACTAGAAGGGGAAGAGAGAAGCTGCAGCTTAGTGCAGAGTGGTGCGGTCTGACCTTGAGACTTGGGGCTAACGAGGTGGTGGAGATGAGCCCCCAGCGGTGACACACCAGGATACGGGGAACGCCTGGCCCCCAAACCCACTCCCATGTGATCCAAAGTGAAACTGCTTCCTCGGGCTTTATTTTTAGCCTTCTCAGGGTGTGGCTGAGCCGCGTGGGGCTTGGGGTTTGATCCTGTCCCGCCGAGTCCTGGGGGGTGCTCGGGCCTCTGTTCCTTCACTTGCCCCCCCCCAGCCCCACACCCTGTTCTGCCCCCCTCCCCAGATGCAGAAGGACCTTCAAGAAGGATAAAGGCACCCATGAGCCAGGCTCAGCCCTGGGAGCCTGGGATCCCCCTTCTCTGCCCCATCTTATTGGGGAGAGAGCACAAATGCTCAGGCAGGACCGAGGCCGCCTGGCCTTGCCCCCCCTGGGCAGAGCTGGGAAGCTCCCAACAGCCCTGGTCACAGCCCCTCCCCCAGGCCTCAGCTTCCTTCCTTCCTCCCAGCCAGGCACCTAGTTTTGGTTCCCAGTAAGCGGATGAGGCGGGGAAGCCTCCCACTTCCTGTTATTAAAGCTAGCCCGGCCCAGCTGACACCAAAACGCCCTCCACTGGACACGGCGGCCAGCGGGAGAGGACTGCCCAGGCCACCTCCTCTCTGCCACTGGAGGCTGGGCAGAAACCCCGGGTCACCGGGCTCCGAGAGCCCAGGGTTTACATTCATGCCCATCTGGTAACCCTTCCCTGCACCCTAGGTTAGGAGCTGGGGGCCAGAGAGATGACCTGCAGTCTAATAGCCTGCGGCTGGCCACAGAGGAAGCGGGATGGGGAGGTCGAAGATAAGGAACCTCGTGGAGCCTGAGTCAGCCGGGGCCGTCGGGGGCTGAGGGCTCTAAGCCCAACAGTAGGACGTACTGCTCTGGGGGCCGCAGGGAGCACCCAGGGCCCCGCCAAGTCACTCTGGCTTGCCCGTTCCAACAGCTGCCCAGCTGGGGTCAGCCTTCGGCCCCCTCAGGTACAAAATAAAGCCCAAAGAGGCACGGTAGGCAGCCCCCTCCCGGAAAACACGTGTGCTGAGGCATGAGGACGAGCAGGCAAGACCTGTGCGAGGTCTGAGAGCTGTAACGCTTCAGCTTGCCGAGCCCAAAGCAGTGGAGCCACCAAAACACAAGCTGGACAGTAGAGGCCATGGGGCGCCAACAGCTGGGGGGGTGGGTCCAGGACTCGGGGGACCGCTTGGGTACCGAGGGCTTCGGTGACTCACAGCAGGCATGGGTTTGGCCACGGGCACATGCCGGCACACGCAGGGCACTCACAGGCTTCGACAGGCCCAGAGGTCCCCAGTCGGGCGCCAGTGACACCCGGGTCCCATACACACCTCGACGCAGCTGCCCACCCACTCCGCCCAGAGCACAGCAGCACCTACCGATGAAGCTGATGGCCTCGGGGAAGAACTGGGAGAGGTTCTGGCTCCAGTGGTCCGAGATGGGGATCTGCTTGTAGGTGAACTCGCCACCATGCTCAAAGGCGTTGGGCAGGTTAGGCGTGACATTGAGGATATACTTGATGCCGTACTTGCCGAGCACGTCCAGGTTAGTGGAGTCCTTGGCGCAGCCGAGGTAGAGGTAGGGCAGGATCTGGACGGGGAAGGCTGGTTGGCTGGATGGCACAGGGCTGCCGTCCGACTCCGTGGCACTGCTGGGCAGCTCTCGGTCAGACTCCCCGTCTGAGCAGTCAGAGCTGATCCGTAGGCCCCCCAGGCCCAGCACGGAGGTGGGCGGTGAGCCACTGGGTGAGGACGAGCTGTCCACGTTAGTCTCGCAGTGCTCTGAATACTCCGTCTGGAACTTGTTGAAACCACCTGTGGCCAGGGTAAGAGGGCCCAGGTGAGAGGCTGCCCATGCCACCGGCCAATGCCCCCGGACCAGCAGGCTGCCCACATGAAGCACTGTAGCACCGACAACGGCCAACATGTGCCTGCCTGCTCCTGTGTTCTCGACATCCAGCCTACGACCCACCTAACAGAATGGGAAACTGAGGTCCCAGGAGGTGAAGTAGCATGCCTGAGCGCCATACCCTGACCCATGAGGCTTCCGGGCCCCAGCTCACTTCTAGTCCACAGCCCCCAGGCACACCTGGCACCCATGGGTACTCAATAACTGCTAAGTGGTCAAGGAAAGCAGACTACCCCATCTCAGGCCCGCACCTGTGGGTGTGCAAAGCCCTCTTACAGAAGAGACTGCAGGGGCCAGAGGTGGGTCTAGGTCAGTTAGAGGCACAGAGGGCCTGGACCTCCTGCCTGGGAGTCCGGTCCCTGCCCCTCACCCCCAACCACAGACAGGGAGGGCAGCGTGAAAGCAACGGCTGGCTCTTCCCTCCCACAGTGGCAAGTTCATAAAGGGGGTCCCAACTCCACCTCTCCCCCGCCTTAGAACTCAAGACCCCCAGCCTTGGAAACACAGAGGGGGAGGGCTGCTGGGGCTTTACAGAGACGAGAAATGGGGAGCGCCTTGCAGCTAGGCATGGGCCCTGCGCCCGAGGGTGCCGCAGGCCTCCCCTCCCCTCCCAGCCTGCCCGTCCGCTGCCAGCGAGAGGCCATTTTGGAATGTTAATTGGAAACACCGGCTGCAGCCACTCGCCCCCCAGCTGCCTCCCCCTTCCACAAGCTTTAGGGCAGTAGGCTGGGGACTTGGGGGTCCCAGACAGCCAGGGCAGGGGACTCTGCTTATAGTTCTGCCCCAAGTATCTCCAAAAGGCTGTGATCCCCAAGTAGTGAGCCCAAGGCCGAGATGCCCAGAGTCCCCCAACCAAAACGGTCCCTATACCTTAGGGGCGGGGATAATGCTGCCAAAGACTCCTATATCCTGACCCTAGTCTCCCGGGGACATGCATTTTAGGCTGGAGCAGCTGGACCTGGGTGCCCTGTCGTCTTTGGAGTCCCAGAAGGCGGCCCCTTCCTCCTCTGAGGGGCTCAGCAGGAGCCTAGGTGCTGCCATGGCCCCAACAACAGGAGAAAAAAAAAAAAAGGAAAGCCCAGGCCGGGAAAAGTTTCTTCACCCCACTCGAATGGTGCCAAGGACGGGGTGCAGAGGGGACCCCCGCGCCAGCCTAAACCCTCACCACGGGGGCCAAGCTCCTGGTAGAGGCGGATGCCAGCCGGGGGCGACGTGGCGCCGGCCGGGCAGGCGGAGCGCATGGAGAGAAAGCAGCCTCTGGCGGGGGTGTCAGGGAGCCGCGGGAGAGCCCCAATCCCGGACGGGGGTCCCAATGCTGCCCTCACCTTGGAGGTAGTAGGCCTGGCAGCCGTCGTCGCGCAGCTTTTGCAGGAGCAGGCCAAGCACCGAGGCGGGAGCGCCGGTCTCTGGCTGCCACTCGGCCGTGGCCTCGTCGTAGAGCAGCACGGTGGCCGCCTTGCAGCGCGTGGCGAAGCGCTCCTTGTCGGCGTGGTTGGGGATGATGGAGCGGATGGGCAGGTTGCCCTTGCGCAGGCGGCGCAGCATGAGGCCGGGGATGGCCAGGTTGATGGCCGTCTCGATGTGCGACGACTCGAAGAGCTCGTGCGGCCGGCAGTCGAGCAGCAGCAGGGACGCGCCGCCGCGCGCCTCCAGCTCCTCCTGCAGCCACTCCGCGCTCTTGCAGGGCATGGCCCCCGCACCCGTCGCCGCTCCCGCAGCGGTGCTAGCGCCGGACCCTGACCCCGCACCGGGCTCCGACCCCGCCCCGGTGTCCCCAGCAGCCGACGCCCCCGAGGCCGACATGTGCGCCCGCGCTGGGGGGCCGCGGAGCTGGTTTTTCATGGGGAGCGCGGGCGGCCCGGGGCAGGGGCCGGGCAGCCCTGCCCTGGGACGGCGCCCCGGCCGCGCGGGCCCCAGCCGCGTCTCCGGGCGCCCGCCTCCCGCCGAGCTGCGCGCCCGCCGCCCCGGCCTCCCGGCCTCCCGGCCTCCGTCCCGCCCGGCCCTCCGCGCGCGCCGCGGCCTGACAGCCCCAATTAAACGGCGGCTCCGGCGGCCGCGCGCCGAGGCGTCCTCGGGGGGGCGGGGCCGCGGGGCCGGCGCCCGGGCTTAAAGGCGCCGCGCCTCCGCCGCCCCTCCCCACGGAGTACGCGAACGCGCTCTCGGCCCCGTGCGCCTTGAAACCTGCGCCCGCCGGGGCCTTTGCCCCACCTCAACCTGGACCTGGCTAAGACCCGCCTGGGGTGCCCGGCCAAGACCCTTCCCCTATGCGCGCGCTCGTAGCTCTTCCGAGTCCTAAGGGGAAGGGCTGCCCTAGGGGCGTCCTGCGCCTCGGCATCCCCTCCCCACTTTTCCCTGAAGCAGAGCCTCCCCAGGGATAGGACGGTGGGTGGGGACGGTCACGCTGAGCTAACATCCCCCTCCTCCTGTCAACTCCATTCATTCATTTTCTCAGCGAGTTCATTCAACAAATGGAAACTGAACGCCTACTACGTGCCAGGCCCTGTGCTTAGGATAAGGCCACCGTTTCAGGCGACTGACTGGTCCCTAGGATGGTCACAGGCTCCGAGACCTGAAAGGGGGTCCCACCCCAGCAGGCCTGATGGGGGATGAGCAAACGGGACTGGAGGAATAGGAGGACCCAGGGTTGCGCCACACTGCGCAGGCAGGAGCGGAGAAATCCTGGAAAGGACCAGCACCAAGAAGAGAGAACGAGCACTTTAAGAAAGCTTTACAAGCGGGGAGGCGCCGAGCGAAGCGCCACGTGACTTTCTCTCGGAGGGGGCGAGTGGGCGGGGAGCTCTTCTTTATCATCCCCCCTCCCTCTCCAACCTCCTTCCCAATGCGCCAACCAACTTTCGCGGTAGGCGGGAGTGCGTCGCGCAGATGGCCAATCGTGTCTGAAGGAGATAGTTGGGGAGGGAGGCGCGGCTCGTCACCAGTTCCACCCAGCGCGGGGAAGTGGGCGGGGTCTCCGCGAGCGCGGTGTGTTGGCTCGCAGGCGGGCGGGGCGGAGGAGGTGAATGGAGCCCAGGTATCGCTGGAACAAAGCGGCTCGACTGCAGCGGCGCGCGTGCGCACCGACTGCCGCGCTTTCCCTAAGGAGCCAGTGTCCTCTGCCCAGGAAGGAAGCTAACGGCCGGGCCCTTCAGTCCACCCGGTCCGTCCCCAGCGGGCGGAGTGCCTCCACTTCCTTGGGGTTTCCATCTCCCCTTCTGCCCGAGGCTGGTCGGCACACAGCCACCTTGCCCGGGCAGAGCCCAGCAGGCCCGTCACAGATCTATCCAGCGATGAGGGTACTTCTCTGAGGTCAGGCCCTTGGCTGGCAGCCCGGGTACTAGTTGTTAGGGACGGAGGCAGCACTGGAAAAGGGAGCCTGAGCAGACCCCACACTGGAGGGGAACTGCTGGCTGATGAATCATTCCTCAGCAGGCTTGTTGAGGGCTGGCTGGAGCTTCCGGTACAGCAGTGCCTGATGAGGAATTGGTCATTGCTCTCACTAGTGGGAAACGGGAGCCTCCACTGTGTCCCCGCAGTCCCTGTCTCCCTGGACAAAGGAGGGAGGCCCTGCCTCCCCCCACCCCCATAGCTCGTGATGGCTCCCTTGTCTCTCCTTCAGGACTCCTCCAGGGGAACCGTACAGACTAGAGGAGAGACCTGTGAGGATGTGGGGAAATGGAACCCTCCCCGGGAAGTGGGAGCATCCTCCAGCAGGGGGGTTAAGAAGGGATGGAGGAAGAGGCAGGGTTCAGATGGATCCAGGATGAGGGAGGCACCTGAGGAGGTGACAGTGAAGCAAAGGAGTGGAAGAGAACTAGCATGGCTGTAGGAGCTGCCGCCGGGCCCCCATCGCTCAGCTTGGAGGGGTAGCTCAAAGCCTTGGTTCTCTGGTGGAACCAGAGAAGCCCCGCCTCCAGTCTTGAACAGCTAGACACAAGGCATAAAATGGATCGTAGCAGGGATGCCCTGGGTGCATGTGCATGTGTGTGCATGTATGTGCAAGGTGGTGGGGGGCGGGGGGACACAGAACCCTCTGACTTAGAGAGCACAGCAGGAACTAACCCGTCAGAGGCAGTCAGACAGCGGGAGAGGCCAGGACCGCCTCTGCCCAGGAACTTGCCCTGTAACTTTGAGTCTCCCTCCAGAATGCTGGGAAAGATACCTGGAAGAGGGAGCCTAGTGCCCTGAGCAAGGTCTTGGGATCAAAGACATTCCTCCTCTTCAGGAATGTGGCTTTTCCTGTCCTTCAGGGTCCAGCCCCTCCCCCATCTGCAGCCCCCAGGAGAGGTGCCCCACCTCTGCCCCCTCACCAGAGTCTACCTGAGGGGCAGGGTGGGGGCCCCCAGAATAGGTCTGGGTCCTGGGGGGTAAGCTGGAGATGGAGTATGGGTGGCCTCTCTCACGGCTGTCCTCTTCTCCCACACACTTTCAGGCCTTTGCACACGCTACTCCCATGGCCTGGACACTTTTTGGCTTCACCCTTTGCCGCCTTCTAGAAATCCCAGTTTAGGTGTCACCCTCAGGGAGGCCTCCTCTGATCCTCAGGCTAGAATTATCCCCCTGCTCTATGCCCCTGGGACCCTTGTCCCCATCTTTGCTCTGGAATCTATCACTGTCCTTGTTCAGCAACCCCACCAGACTTTCTCCCTTTGGATACCCAAGGGTATCCAAGCCCATTTGTCCTCCTGCCATCTGTCTCTTCCCCTTTCCCCCAGGTGCTAGGCCTGAACCCATGAGGCGTGTTTGGAGCTACCTTCCCTATCTGCACATACCCAGTCCCAGAACCAAGCAGTGAAGGGGACTTACCAGCAGGGAAGACTTGGCTATGGTCGTGGGATGCTCGATGTGAACCGAGCATATGTGACCTGGTGTGCACCTGCCCTGCCATCCACCCCTCCCCCATCCATGTGGCCTGGTGACCCAGGAACTATGTAGCCAAGAATAATTTAAGCATTGGGGCGCCTGGGTGGCTCTGTCGGTTTAGCTTCTGCCTTCGGCTCAGGTCATGATCCCAGGGCCCTGCTCAGTGGGAAGCCTGCTCCTCCCTTTCCCTCTGCCCCTCCCCTCTGCTCATGGGTGCACAGTCTCTATCTTACTCTCTCTCTCAAATAAATAAAATCTTTAAAAGAATTAAGAATAATTTAAGCATCTTGGAAGCAGACTTTCCTTTTCCCACTGGTGTCCCACTGGACAGTGGGATCCAGTGGATCCCACTGGATTTCTTAGAGATGGGCCAACATATTTTGAGCAGCACATGCCAGAGGGAGAGGAGGAGAGTTCCTTCCTCTGTTCCTTGCCATCCTATCCTTAGGACACTAACACAAATTTCGGGTGAGCTCCTGCTGCTTGCAGGAGGGGAGTTCGCAATGGTGATGGATTTCACACCCCAGCATGAGAGCTGAGCAGGGGCTGGGGAGACTCCTGGAGACTCCAGCCCATCTGTGCCTGAGACCCAGACTGGGATCACTCTGCTTGTCCCAGAACCTTGGGACAGCTTCTTCCCCATCCCCCAGTGAGGTGCCTGCCTGGGTTGCCGTCAGAGCAGGTTCTGTCTAAACCAGGCCAGAAGTGAACCGTGAAAGGTCTGGCAACTCTCTTGCCCTGGGCAGAGCTCTGGCTGTGCACGCCTGAGCGTGTACGTGCACACACACTCATGTAAAGATACACACAATACAGAACCAAACACACATAGACCTACCCTGTATCTATATATGCTCACAGGCAGAAATAGGGGTGTGTGCAGAAATACACAATACACGTGTGCACACACATTCTCCGTTCGCTATACACATGTATAGCTGGGCATTTGCCTCTCTTGTTGGAGGGGTACCCACAGACAGGTAGCCCAGAGGGCTTGTTCAGGCTGGGAGAATCCACACTCCCCTGCCCCAGCTCTCCAGTCACCTGGGCTCACCCTGTCCTATTGGCTATTGCTGAGATCTGTGCAGTGACAGGTTCTGAATGGAACCAAATTCTGCCCCTGCCTGCCTGCGAGCAGGGAGCCGCCAGGCCCTGGGTGATGGCAGTGGAGCCCGGGGAAGCTATTGCCTGGGACAGCTCTCAGGTTGGGGAGCCACATGCCTGTTCATCCTCCCCGCCCCCCCCGTCCCCACCCAGGTGTGTGGGGCAGAGGGGTAGGAGAATCGGGCCCTGGGGAGCAGGTGGGAGAGGGTCACACCCAGAAGAAGCAGAGAACAAGAGCTAGCAGGATGGAACTCCCCAAAGCTGCCTGGAGAAGGCACAAGGGAAGAAGTGAGGAGAGCCAGGCCTCCCCACTGTTCGTGCTCAAGCTTTTCCTGCCCTGGGCCAGGGAGTGTGCAGGGAAGAGGATTGGGACCTCAAAAGGGAACTAGACCAGCAGAATCCCTCCCTCTCCCAGTTCCCCACAGCGGTAGAGCGGGCCCTTAGCCAACCTCCCCATGTACGTCTCCCACTGGGGCCCGCCTGAGGAGACAGACTAGAGGACAACCCATACTACTCTGCCCTGCTTGTCCCTGGCAGACATTACTAGTCAATCACAGCACTTCCTCTTGCTGAGCCACCCTCTGGCCTCAAAACCCTCCTAAGCAGGCATGACCAGCTGATTGATTGTGGAAGACAAGGGAGATAAAACCTATTTGCTAAAGTCTCAATTCATAGCCAGGCCAGCCATGGCCTCTCTGTCTCCAGCCCCGGCTCATGTCACCCTGACCTCCTCCTGCTCCTACTCTGTGCCCCAACACGGCAACTCTGCTTCCACACACTCCCTCATTCTGTGCCCCCCACCTTCTGAGATCATTTGCAGCTTCTGAGGAGTCTCGGCCCCAGGAAGTCTCCCTCGCCTGACCTCAGCAGAGTCCGCTCCTCTAATCTTCCCGACGTTGTCCCTGTTTTCTACCCTCTCCCCACTTTAAGGGCAGTTTAGCCTGGAGGGATCTGGGATGGAGCCAACCGGCCAGGGAGCCTCACGAGTGACTTCACCTGTGTGAGCCCCCGTTCTCACTAGACTTGCCGCGGTCCTAGCTTCTCGCCTGGAGTCCTGCTCCCCACCCCCACCAGGCCTTCCTCCTGGCCGGGGCCTCCCTCCACCAAGCCCTCCGCAGCACGAGGGTCTCCGTAAGGGAGATGGGGGCCTCCTGGGCTGCTCTCTGCTCAGGGCAGATTAGGGACTGATGTCAAGCAGGCCTGGTTTCTGTCCCCGGCACACAGGTCACACCCTGTGCTGCCCTCATCCTCCGTCCTCCGGTAGTTTTCATATTCTCAGCCCTGCGTTCCTCGGAGATTCCCCAGCGAGGAGACCAGAGCAGGCCTTGTCTGTTTTGCAGGTGGGGAAGCGGAGGCCCAGGAAGGGAAATGTCTTGCCCAAGGGCCTGGCTCCAGGCCCAGCCGGTTACTCACTTACCCACTAGGCCTGAGGTGAGTCATGGTGGCCCAGGTGATGGGAAGGAAACACATCAACACAGGCAAGTGGGCAGGGCAGTCGAGCTCCCACACGCAGCCCCCTGTGGGCCTACTGGGCAGGTGCACGCCTGACTGTCTCAAAGCACGTTCCCTTCTGACTCCTCATCCAGCCTTTAATCAGCCCTGGAAAGGCTGTCAACACATCTGACAGATGGGGACACTGAGGCCCATGGTTACCAGTCAAGCTGTGGCAGGGGGCTGGGCCCCAGACTAAGAACCCAGAGCTCCTTCCCCCAGGAGAGGGATTCCCAGCTGGCTCTTACTGCGGCTCCTGGCCCCTCCTACAGGAGGGGGCCCAAGCACAGTCCACAGGGAACCCTTGCTCTACCGGCTCTTTTCCATTTCTGGAAGGTGCGGGGTAGGGGACCAACACTGGCAGGGAGGGGGACAGACTGGAGGCATGTGACACCATTCACCCCCTAACAAGGGGGGGCGATACCTTGCACATAGCATCTGTGCTATCAAACGCTCTTCCCCGTCCCAGGCACACCTGGCTAATCCGTCCCATGAGCCGGTTTCCGAATCCACCTTCTCTGACGGTCACTACACAGTCCGGGCCCTCCTCCCCGTCGCTGGCCTACCTCACCAGCCTCCCTCCCAGCCCCTGCTCCATTCCCCATGCTGCAACCAGAGGCATCTTTTGAGAATGTGAATCAGACTTGGCCTTCTCCCGCTCCAGAGCTTCCCATCGTCCTGACAGAGTCCCAGCTCCTCTCCGTGGCCAGTGTGGCCCTTGGTGAAGCGGCTCGGCCCCTCTCCCCACCGCCCTGCCTCTCCTCAAGGGCCAAGATTGTCTGACTGCCCCACTCTCTTTCCCTCACTCTCCCAGCCCGCCCTGCCCCCTATGTCTTCCTCCTGCTCTGTCTCTAGGGACTTTGCACTCATTGGTCCCTCTGCTGGAAACTCCTCCTCCTAGCTCTTGCCTTTAAATACCTTCTTATCCTTCTCCCCAAACCCATTTGTCCTCCAGAGCCCGGGTGGGCATCTAGGAAGTGGCTGAGCCAGCATCAGAGCCCTGGCCTCCTTCTAGACTTTGTGTTGTCAGCCACAAGCCCATGGCCCTGTGATTTCAAATGCCTTTGGCTCTCCCCTGCGCACTGGGTGATTCTGGAAGCCTCCTGCTTCCACTTCCCACCTGGGCCTCCGCCTGTCCCGCATGACCTGCCCAGAGTCACTCAGTGAGATTACCTGGAGCCCGAGGAGGCTCCTTGTGGTCGAGGGATGGGTTCCTGCTCTCAAGGTGCCTCGCAGCACCTCATCCCCAGCCTCCAGCGGCGGGCCTCAATTTCCCTGTTTCAGAGAGGGCTCCCCTTCCCTGCCATCCAGGGGCGGCTAACCCTTTCTCCAAAGATCGAGCCCAAATGCCCACCTCTTGGTGGACTCAGACGTCCGTCCCTGGCTGCCTGGCCCGGGTTCCAATCCTGCACAGACCACTACCCACCAGCCCGGAGGAGGGGCTGGTCAGGGGTTAGACCCAGCTGGGAGCCCCACCCACTGACCCTGAGGTCATCCCTAGAGGGCCGCCCCTAGAGCAGCTCAGCTGCCTCAGGAAGCCAGACAGGCCGGGCCTGCTTTCCCTGGGGGGTTCAGAAGAAACAGGAGAGGGGGAAAGTGCCCGAGTGAGCTCAGGTGGGCTGGGTCCCTGCCCCAAAGCCACACATGAAGGCCAGAGCCCTTTCCTTCCCGAAGTCTGTACTCTGAGCTGATTCCCCCTCCTTCTTGTGAAACTTGGGATTTGGGGGCAGCCTCTCATGCGCCCACCCAGGCCCTGAGGTTTGGGAGCCCGGGCTTAGGGGGACTAGGAGTCCTGAGCCACAGGCCCATCTGGCCACCATGTTGCCCTTGGCTTCCTGCTCCAGGCTTCTGATCCTTCTGAGGCCACCTCTGCCCGGAAGGGCCTGGAGCCCCGCGGCTGGAGCAGCGGTGGGAGGCAGGAGGGTTAGGCAGGCATTGCTGGCCAGAGCAAAGGCAGGACGTAGTGATGGAGTCAGGAGTGGCTGCCTGGGTCCCAGTTCTGTCTTCGCTGAACCATCCTATGGTTTTCCCATCGGGAGAACCAGCAGGGACAGGCTCCTGGCCGTAAAGCCGGTCCAAGCTTTGAGGCTGAGAGGGTGGAGGAGGCTGGGAATTCCCAGGGTATGTGGCGGGGCGGAAGTGCCAGGGGCCTGGGCTGGGTCTGCTTCGGGTGGGCCAAGGGGTGGGGACTGCTGGGTCTCTCTGTAGCTGCCAGGCCTAATTGCCTCATTAGTATCTGCCTGCCGCCTGGGCCTGTCTGCTTCCCTCCCCACCGGCCCACACAGCCCTGTTTTTCAGGAATCCCTCCTACGAGGCCTTGGTGGTGACAGTGACGGTGACCACATGATCATGACGAGGCCAGGGAAATGGCCTGGGAGCCAGCTGGCCTGGGCCAGGCGCGAGGTCGCGGGGTTGAGGCCTCGGCGCCCGGCGCCATCCCGCATGGGCGCAGCCATTGGCTGCCTGGGCTGGACATGCCGCCGCGCTCCCAGATAGATGGGCGCCGGGGGCGGCAGCAGGGAAAGGTCTAGAGGACTCCCTTTCCCGGTCTGGCCCCTACGCCGCCCTACTCCTGCTGCAGGGGCACGTGCCCCCGGGGACCTGGCAGAATCCATCCCTGCAAAGTCTAAGGTCTCCTGAGAGAGAGGGATCTAAAGGACTCTGACTCTCAGGGCTCCAAGCAGAATCCAAGGCATGAGTGTGACGTGCGTGTTGGGACAGGGCAGGAGTGAGAGGACGGGTGGTGGGTGGAGATCGGGGGGTGGGGGGCTGACCGAGAGAGACCTGGTTCCAGTCCCGATTCCGTCACCAGCCTCTCCTCTCGGGGCCTCAGTTTCCTCCTCTATAAAGTGGGGGTACACTATCCCATGCCAACTGTTAGGAGTCAGGAGGAAGCCCACCCCTGGAGGGCCCAGCCCAGGGCTGAGCACATATCCCCAGGCTCAACCCTCATGGGCCCGGACAGTGAGGAGAGGGTCCTGGGGTCAGGCGATGTCCACCCACCCCGCACCCCCCTTCAGGGAAGGAAGCATTCTGGAGCAGAGGGATGAGAAGGGGGCTGGTGGCAGCTGTGCCAGGAAGGGTGAGCAGAACGGGCTCGAGCAGAGAGGCCGGCCCCAACAGGGAGGTGCAACAGAGGCAGAGGAGACAGAGCGCCACTGCGGGCCCGGCGCTGGTGGCTGCCCGGTCCCGAGGCTGACGGCGGGGTGGGGGTGGTGTTGAGGACGCTCCCAACACCTGCGGCCTGCCGGTGCAGGTCCCATCCCGTGGGGCAAGGCCCTGCCTACCAGCCTCATGCCTTTGACTCTGCGGCCACGCCTGCCCGCCCACCTGCCTGCCCCCTCATGGTGAAGGGTGCAGAGGGAATCAGCGTCCTCGTCAGGACCCCAACATGGCCCAAACATGGTCCCACCTCCTAAGCCTTGGCCACACCAGCCCCCTGCTGCCTTCTGATCCCCCGTCCTTAGCTGTCACCCCCATTCAGTTCCCTCCTTTCACTCAGACCCAGCAGACAACAGGCCCTGCTCTAAACTCAGAGAGCCGTTCCCATCGGGGGGCTTTGACCCAGACCTCCTGCCTCCCCAGGGCTTTTCCCAAAGTGTGATCCATGGAACACTGGGCCTGCCCACTACACCTCGATAAAAAAAGGTTATGTGGGGGCGCCTGGGTGGCTCAGTCAGTTAAGCATCTGCCTTCAGCTCAGGTCATGATCCCACAGTCCCGGGAAGGAGCCCTGCCAGCAAACTCCTTGCTCAGTGGGGAGCCTGCTTTTCCCTCTGTCTCCCCTACTCCCCCTGCTTGTGCTCTTTCTCTCTCTGTCTCTCTCTTTCTCTGTCAAATAAATAAATAAAATCATTTAAAAAAAGTTATGTGGCCAAATGTCTGGAAAACACTATGAGCTCTGTGGCCCACGATGCATGGCATAAAGCGTGTTAAAGGCTCTGACAAGTCCTGCCAGGATCTAACTGGATTTATTTTGTTCGTCTGGCATTTCCCAAACTCTGGAGACCACACGGGTGCCTGGGTGGCTCAGTCTGCTGGATGTCCAACTCTTGATTTCAGCTTGAGTCATGATCTCAGGATTGTGGGAGCAAGCCCCCTGTTGGGCTTCACGCTTAGTGTGGTGTCTTCTTGTCCCTCTCCCTCCGCTCTCCCCGCCCCCTCAAATAAATAACAAATAAACAAATAAACAAACAAACAAATAAATAAAATCTTAAAACAAAAACAACAACAACCAAGAAAACACCCCAAAACGCTAGAGATCACAGTGTCAATTGCGGGCATAACCTCCACTATTCGTTCACGGGACTATGTCCTTGGCGTGTCCTTCAGGGGAGAAGGACAACCTTACGTAACCCAGTGGCTTTTCACACCACATCTTTCTTCCCTGGAGTGTCCTTCCCATCTTCAGACGAGAAGCTAAGGGTCAGCAAGGTGATCACTTGGAACCCCATGCTCTTCTGGCCTGCTGTAGGACCCTGCAGTCTATTTACCACGGGCGGGTGCGGTGCGGTGGGGGCAGGGGGCAGGCTGGAGAGGGAGGAGGTGACCAGACACCCAGCCAGGCCTCCCCCAACCAGCAGCCACCAGCCCTTGACCCTGACCAGCTCTGGTGGCCGCTGGCTCGAAGCTGCACGGGGCTGGCCAGGGAGGACGGCGAGGCTGCCGTGTCTCAGCATGGGAGCCGTGGACGGGGGCCCCCTCCCCAAGCCCAGGCCAGAGTTGGGTTACGAGCCCTGAGGGTCTCCTAACGAGTTCCACATGCGAGCGGCTGCCTTGGAGAGGAAACGGGAAGGGGCTGGGGTGGGGGAGAGGGACCTGAGAGAGGATTGGAAACATGTGTGCAGGAGGAAGAGGAGGGGAAAGGGGGGGAGAAGGGCGAGAGCAGCAAGAGGAGGAGTCTTCATCCCCAGAAGTCCTGGTGCCCCCGCCCCCCACCAACGAGGTTGGCTGCCAGGCTCTCAGGCCCCGCTAGGAGGCCCCCAGGGCCCCAGGCTACTGGGGGAGTGGTGGGAGAGACCCTCAGGGGGCCTACTCCTCTCATTCAAGTGGAGAAAGCCCCAACCTCCTAGCCCTGCTTGGCTGGGGTTCTGAGCCATTAGGGGCAAGATAGAACCAGCTGGGTGGGAGGAGCCCCAGGGGCTTGAGGAAGCCCCTTCGGAGCTAGACAGCCGGCCAGCAGCAAAATGCTCCTTGGGGTCCAGCCCCTCTTGGAGCTGGTGTAGGGAGCCTCCCCTAATCCACCAGAGAGCCTTGGGGTGAGCAAGGCCACTGATATGTCACCACCACCGGTGCCCCTGTTGGCTAGTGGGTGGGCAGGGAGGCCTGGCATGTAGGTTGGCTGTGTCCCGCCCCCACACCCAGTCAGGTGGGGGCCACGTACGGGCAGCTGGACTGGCCTGACAGCTGAGAGTCTCATTAGGAAAAGGCCGTGTAGGGAGCCATGCTGACGTGTGTGTGTGGTGGGGGGTTGTCCGTGAGAGAGACCCATGGTGGTTAGGGCCAGAGCCTAGGGGCCTTGCGGGTTACAATGGATAACCCCCCTCCCTAGAAGCACTGGTTTTGAGCCCTGGGTTTCCAGCTGGCCAACCAAGACTGAGCCTGGAGTGGGCCTTGTAGCCAACTGGACTTCAGAACTCTGATTCCAGGAGCCGAGCCCTTCAGCCTCTGCCTCCAGCCCTTTCCCAGGCCATGAACTGGAGGCCAGCAAGGACAAGGCCTGCTCTTAGAGCTTTGTATAAATTGTCTCAGTGAATCTTCCCAGCAGCCCTATGAGGCCACTCCTGCTCCCATCCCATGTTATGGATGAGAAGGCTGAAGCACAGAGAGGTATAATCCCAGCATTCCTAGCAGCAGGAACAGTGGGTGCAAAGGCCCTGGGGCTGGAATGCGCCTGGTGTGGCCAAGGAACAGTGAGGAGGCTGCTGTGGCTGGAGGGGCATGAGAGGAGGGTGGAGGGTGGCAAGGGATGGGGTGGGGGCCAGGCAGCATTGAGCAGGGCCTCAGGGCCATGTTCCGCACTGGGGCCTCCACTGGCGGTGAAGGAGGCTGAGGGATCACTGGAAGCAGCTGAGCAGGGATGGCATGGGCTATCTTCCCAGTTCTCGCTTTATCGTTACTTTTTATTCTGATGGCCCCGCAGCCCCTGGCCGCTCTGATGAGAACAGATGGGGTTGGACAATAGCAGAAGTGGGAGACCAGACAGGAAATGATCAGGCATCTCGGCAGGTTCTGGCTCCCTGGGGGGCTCGCTCTGGGATGGCCTGAGTGGTAGGCAGGCCCAAGCTTCTGGGGGAGGTTGAGAGGGCCCTCACTTGACCTGCACCAGCCTGAGGCTCCCATCCCTCACCCGAGGGGCCTATGGAGCTGAGGCTATCCCAAACCAGAGGCACTTATCCCCCAACGGGAGACTTTAGAACACCTCTCAAAAGGCACGGGCATCTTTGTGGGGGCTCACAAACGGCTCTCAGACACACCCTAACCACCAGGGGTGCTAGACCCAACCCCAGGACCAGGCCAACCCCAGGAGCAAAGGTCAGCTTCGCGGTTTGAGCTAAGAAGTCCACGACAGCAGCCTAGATTCGGGCCGGCTCCGGCCTCTGCGACAGAAAGCGCCTTCTGTTTCCAGTTAGCGGGTGCATGGGAGAGGCTGCCTGGAGGGTCTGGGAGGACTAATTACACTGCTTCTCTGGCTCCAAGTTTTAGAGGCTTCTGAGGAGCCAATGAAGGAGCACTTGTCATGGGAGGAAGATTCTGGGAGCTGAGCTGGGAGTGGGGGGCACGACTTGGGCAGGAGGGTATGCCTTTGGGTGGGATCAGGGTGTAAGGGGCTCAGTGCGGAGGTGGGGTGGGGCATCGCAGTTCTTCTAGAACTAGGTGGTTCTAGAGAGACATGCCTGGGGAGGGCCGGGGCAGGGAAAGTTCTGGAAGAGGCCAGTTGAGCAGAGCATCAGTGGGATGCATGAGCCCTCAGCCAGACCTGAGACCAGAGACCAGGAGAGCAGCATGGACTGGATAAACATGGGCCCCAGCACTTAGGGATGCCCACGGCCCCAAAGGCAGTCCTGATTTTGAAGCTCCTGTGGGCCGGCCCCGCGCCTACCGGGTACCCATGAAAGATGCCCAAGTCCCACTTGCAGGAACACACACTGTGCCTGAAGGAGAAGCTTAGGGCCGAGAAAGGGAAGCTATTGTAGAGCAGGACTTCCTCTCTGGCCCAGGTTCCCTATCTGGTGCTCAGATCTCACAGGTGGTAGGAGAGTGGGGGTAGGGGGAGGCATTCCTGCAGCCAGAAATCACTCCCAGGCTGATGGAGCTCAAGGTGGCCTCACCTAAAGTGAGAGCTCTCCTTGGCCGTGCTCTGTGAATAGGTTGTAGGGGGAGTGTTTGCACACGGCAGCTCCCAGCCCCAGGAGGGGATGGCAGGAAAGCCTCCTAATGGCTTCACCCCAGGCCCTCTGGCCTGGCTCCAGTCCTATCTTGAGCACAGGCTCCCTACCCTCCTCGGTAGGGAGTCAGGGGCAAAGCCTCTAGAAGACTTCCCCAGAGCGGCCAAGCCAGTGAGCCCAGGTTGCCTTGGCCTCCCGGCTGGGGCGGCCTAGCGCCCGTCAGGCGATGGGACAAGGTCCTGCGCCAGGGCCCGGTGCCCACAGGAAGTGGAACGGCACCCCGGGCCACCGGGCTACCGCCGGCCTGCCACTGCCGCCTCGGCCAGGGAGTCCCTCCTCAGCAGCCCGGGGCGGGTGGGATGGCGCAGGGGTGCTCAGTGAGAAGCCCCGGGGGGATTTCTGGCCCCTTAAATGGCCACACACCAGTTAAGGTGGGAGCCATCAGAGGCCCATCTTGAGCACGTCATCTAGGAAAATGAGGTTAATGGCAGGGAGCCGGGACAACAGCGCCCGTGTGACTCACCACGCTCTCGCTGGCTCGGTGGGCTGGGTTTCCGGGATTCCGGGTCATCACAGACACCCACCCTTGAGCCCGTGCTGGCCCTGGTGGGGGCCTTGGTGACAGCCGAGGAGGTGGCCTTAGAGTGCTTGCCTCTCGGGGTGGAGGGGCCGCCCTGAGCCCCTCTGCCCGCCGGCCGGCCCAAATCCCTCTTGCGCACCTGGGGATGCCCAGGGCAGGGCCCGCTGCATCAGGAGATTGTAACTCTCGCACCCAGAGCTCCAGAGCCAGAGGGACCCCGGGATCATCAGCACGTGGACACATGGACCACCTTCCGGGGAAGGGGCCTGACCCGCCGGAAGTGACAGCACCCCATGCCGGTGGGGGGGGGTCACACAGGGACCACACTCGCCCTTCGTGCCAGTCACTGCTCTGAGCGCTTCATGCGCCCGATTAGACCATTAGACCAGCAGCATCTTACGATGAAGACGCCACAAGCTTAGGGAACTCAGAGCCAGCAGGTGGCAGGGCCAGCTTTTGGACTCGAGCCGTGGGTCAGGGGCCTCTGACTCCCAGAGCAAACCCCTGATCTCACCACTCTGCCCTCCCGGTAGCCTGCGTGCTGGCTGTGCCCACAGCCCGCAAGCACGGAGAAGTCGTGACTCTGTGGTGAGTGGGTCCGGGGACAGAGGGACAAGGACGGTGCTGGGGGGGAAGACGGCAGAGTTTCCAGGTCGGGCTGGCCTGTCTGTCAGGAGCTCATGGGGAGCAGAGACTTGGGAATGAAAGGGAACCCGGCTTGCTATGGGTGATGACAGAACTCAGCTGCTGGTCGCTGGCTCGGTCGTCCGGCTGGCCCGAGGGGCCTCCCCCGGTCTCTGGCAGAAGTACAGCTTCATTCTGGAACCCCAAGAATCTAGCAAACATAAGTGGGGGATCGCAATTTAAATCACCGATCAGGGGCGCCTGGGTGGCTCAGCGGGCTAAAGCCTCTGCCTTCAGCTCAGGTCATGATCTCAGGGTCCTGGGATCGAGCCCCGCGTTGGGCTCCCTGCTCAGCGGGGAGTCTGCCTCTCCTTCTCCATCTGCCTGCCCCCCAACTCGTGTTCTCAGTGGCTCTCTCAAAATAAATAAAATCTTAAAAAAAAAATCGCCAATCACCGAAACCTCTTCTTTTAGTTCACGTTAGGAAAATTGGGCCATGAGAGGAGGGAGTGGTGGGAATTACCCCTGGGATATACCTAACAAAAACCCCTAACCTCATCTACCCTCCTAGCAAAAAGAGAGAGAGAGAGATGCCTGCAATTTGGTTTTTTTTTTTGGAGCTCAGTTATCAAAATCCACAATCAGGAGAGACGGTGGCTGAGCAGAGGCATTTGCATTTCCAGAAGGCTGCTTTTGAGTTTGGCAGCACCAGTGGGAGGGCTGGTAAGAGCCCCTTCGATAGGGGAGCTGCCGGAGAGGGCTGGCAGGGAGACACCACCACAGGGAAGGCTCTGCCCCGTGGCCCCCAACCTTGCCAAGCCGCCTCAAGCCCACCTGGACCCCATACTCCTCTCTCACTTGTCAGGGCCCCCACAGCCGGCCAGCCCAGTGCTGCCCAAGTCAGGGGCCTGTAGCACCTTCACAGGGTGGGGAGTGGGGGGTCCGAGCACCTTAGGGTCCCCTGTCCCCTTTCCCTCAGGAACAACCTGGACCCCTAGATCCTCACTCAGATCAGTGAGGTCCCACGTCAGGCCCCGCGTGAGCAAGAAAAGGAATTCTGTGGGGAAGCACTTGGCCCCTTCACAGCTTTGCCCTCTGTGTGTCACACGCGGACCCTGAGGCTCAGAGGAGGTGGGTCTCTTGGTGACCCAAAGACAAGTGCAGCTCTCCGACAACCACCTTTCCCCCAGCTCTGGGTCTGGCTGGTGGCTGCACCCAGGCAAGTGTGTGGGTGTGCAGGAAACCCCTCGGGGGGCCCAGCCCCTCAGACCTGGGTGTGGTGAGGGGCCCTGATTAACCAGGGTGGAGGGGCTTCCAGGGACCAAGAGACCCCACTGCCCGCAGGCCATTTCCTAAATCCCTGACAGGCTTGCAACCCCCATTTTCTTCCCAGAGGAATTCACAACTCAATCCCGGCATGAACTGCAGGCAGGGAGATGGTAACCCGGCCTGGCCCAAGAGCAAGGGCCACCACACGCTGCCTGGAGGCGTGGTTCCCATCCTGCTGTCCCCAGTGAGGGGTGCCCTCTGTGTCCCTGCAGATGACCTCCCCCTGGGCTGGAGGCTCAGACCACCAGGGCCCCAACACTGGGGTCTCCAGCTTCGGGTCTGGAAGCTACCACAGGTCAGCCGGCATGGGAGGGGATGACTACACCGGCCCCACCAGTGTGTCCCGAGCAGACTCCCTAAGAGCCTTCACGGAGGGGGAGCTCCTGACCTCTCGAAGCATCTGAGCGCCCTACCTGCCAATTCAGACCCGCAGGCCTGCCCAGCAGCCTCTTCTCCACTCTCAGGTCACGGGGAGGGTGCCTACCTTCTAAGCCCCCAGAGGGGTGCTTACCACCCCTGCCTAAAACAAGAACCTGAGGCTCAGAGAGGTTATGTGACCGTGTCAAGGCCACACAGCTGGCCGAAGGTAGCCAGAAGCCTAACCCTGGACTGTGGCTTTTCCCCACCAGCTAGAGTGGCAGCGTCTCCATTCTCGCCGTTCATCCGGGCTCCGTGTAGGCCCCAGCTGCCAGGCCTTCGGGCTATGCTCCCACCTGGAAGCTGCAGGGGCTGGGAAGCACATTAGCTGCACGGTACCGACAGCTCCCGAGAAGATCTAACGCAGCGCCCCCAGCCCCCCAGGGCACAGCAGGTATGTTGAAGAATAAATACCTCCCTGGCTGGCTGGGCTCCAAGAAGCCAAACGCGGGCGGCAGGGACGGCATCCAGACATGTGGGGAGCGCTTGCCCAGCTCTCCCGTGCGGTGCACAGGGTGGAGCCCGTGGGAACCCTCCGGAGTAAGTGGGAACGTGGCTGCCTGAGTCCTCCAGGGCCCAACTGACGAAGGCGGCCGGGGCCAGCCAGAGGGGGGTAGGTGCTGGGCAGGGGCGGCGGCTGTCCTGGGTCCCCCAGTTCCCTGAGAGTGTCCCGAGCGCCCGAGGGGATGTGGCAGGGGCCCTCCGAAGCCACTGCTTTCATCCTCCCTTTTTGGGCCCCGGGGGCAAGGGAGCACTGATGCGGTCTCACTCAGAACAAGCCACTTTCGACAAGCTCAGTAAAGTCCACTTTAATGTCAGATTCCTTCACCCTCAAGCCGTACAGAGGAGGCAGCCACCAGGCCCCAGTGAACACGTGGGGGGCAGAGATCCAGGCCACTGCGAAGCCCCCGCCCCGGACAGACCTGACGCAGATGGGCCCCCCTGGGGCCTTCTGTCAGATTTAGAGGAAACTCCTGGCTCGCCCGCCCAGTCAGTCCACGGCTAAGCTGTCGCGGTGGGACGAGCCAGGCATCCGGCAGAGAGGGGGACAACCCCCTGGAAGGTGGCCTGGGGGCGACCTCTTCCGGGCGGGGCGGGGGGGGGGGAGCTGTGATCTTCGGCCCGTTAAGACTCCGAGGTAGCAAACATTTTCAAGTGACTCCTTCCCATTAAAAACCGAACGCAGTCCTCTCTGCGCGTGGGGGCCCTGCCCACAGAGGCCTTCCCCTGGCAGGTGGCCTCCGGGGGCGGCAGAGAGGAGGTGGGGGACAGAAGTGCCTGACCTCGGGGGCTCGGGGACAGAGCTAAATCCCCTTCGTTTATTGACCCAAGTCCCATAGTACAAATCCCCGGCCTGCCCCCCACCCCCAAATCGAGCGAGCTCTTGATCCTGGCTCCCCTGATCACGGTGGTGCTCTCTGCATGATTAGCTGCTGGCTCTCCAAGCACTGCTTCAGCCTGTCTTCCGTCAGCGTCAGCCGCTGCTCCAGGATGGAGACCGTCTGCAAGACACATGGCGGGCAGGCTGCAGAGGACGGAGGGGCCACACGGCTGCCCTGGGGATCCCCTTAGCCAGTCCTGCTCAGCCGCCCAGCCCCTGTCCCTGTCCCTGGTGGCTGCCGGGGACAGTTCTGGCCTTTGTGTCTCCTTCTGGCTCTGCATGCCTGTCTTCTGATGTCTGCGGGCAAGGGGGAGACCCGGGGGGGGGGGAAGGGAGGCAGCGGGTCCCACCGCCCGTGGTCATTCCCCAAGACCAAGGGTCAGGATCCCCAACCCCGGTAGTCTGGCCTTCAGATGCGAGCCTGGAGCAGAACCGCTTCCTCACTTGGACCAGGCTTCTGTCCACAATCAACAGGAGATCATCACCCATCTCCATTCCAAAGGTAAGAAAGCGACACCCCCAAATGAAGGCACCCCAACTGGGCCCTGCGCATGTCTCAGGCCCTTCACCTCTACACCTGGAGGGGCTTCCCAGGCTGGGAGGTGAGTGACAGAGCGACCCTGAGCCTAGGAGGGCCTCTGCCTGTCCGAGTCCAGTGAGGACCACTGCAGGAATATGTCATCTGGGAGTTAGTCATATGGGGCGGCATGTGCCCCACGGGCCGGGGCCAGTCTCGCAGACACGGCTGCTGGACAAGGCTATAAAAACCCTGCCCGCCTTCTCTGGCCTGGGACAGGGCGCTGGCAGAGGGGCGGTGCTGTCTGGGAACCCGTGTGTCCCCCACAGAGCAGCTGGCCCACCGCCCTCAAGGACTCCTGCCCAGGGCCTGCCCACCAGTCACACGGCCAAGCCCAGGCCTTGCCCGGCCCGCCCCAGGCTGGCCATGACGGCTAGACTCTCCTTCACCTCCTCCCCGAGGGCTGGGTGAGTGCCTGTGTGTGCCAGGCCCGCACCGGGCCCGGGGTGAGTCCGCCATGAGCGAGGAGGCTTGGTCCCTGTGCTGTGCAGCCGACGGCCAGCAGAAAGGGCTCAGGTTAAGAAGAAACAATACTTTCTATTAATTTTACCCATTTGTCTGTGAGCTTTCCCAAGAGGTTCTGCCACCTTCCCTGAGGCTCCAAGGAGGCTCTGGGCCTTGGTCCAGTGAAAAGGAAACTTTCCTTTCATACATTTAATAAACCATTGAGACATTTTGGGAGGGAGTTTCCCCTCTCAGGCTGCTCTAAATTCTCGCAGCATCCCGCACGGATGTCGGCCGCTCACGGAGGCTGCTCCTCTTGGCGGCTGGCCCTTTCTGAGGGAGCTGGCCTGGGCTGCGGGGGCTCTGAACCCTGGGGTACAGGCCTGAGCCTGAAAAGGTGCACTGTACCCCGAGAGGCAGAGCCGGGCTGAAGGAGACAGTTACACTCCCCCTGTGCTGGCCAGAAGCCGCTGAGGGGTCTGTACCTCGTAAAAGGGGCAGCGGAAACAGCCCCTGGCTGGCCCAGAGCAGCATTCCTGGAAGTTTCCACTGGCTGCTTCGAAACGCGCACTGAGCCAAGCTCCAAAATCCTTCCCCATCCAGACTTTTTCCGATGGCCCCGGACTCAGGCCACAGTGGGGGAGCCAGCCTGCTTCTCCTCTGTGCCCACCCCCTCCCCGCCCCTTTTAACTTTTCACAAGGACGCAAATGTGGAGGCAGTGAGTGCGGGGCCAATGTCAATACCGGGGGTGCCACGCATTTCACGAGGCCTCCACTTAGTTCCACGGGGGGCCCGTGCTTCCACTCGGTAGAAATATGGCCATTTGTCCATATTACACTTTTTTAAACATAACTGCACACCTCTCTTTCACTTGCCGCCCACTGGAAGGAGAATGCCAGCCGGCTGCGGGCCCTTCCTTAGGGAGCTCTGAGGGGGTGCCTCATGGCATGTTGTAGACACGACTCCTCAAATCTGCAGTTCCTCCTTCTCCCTGCTGTTCTCCTGCCTCGCCCCTTTTCCAGCTGCAAAAGACTCTGGAAGCGTCATCAGCTCTATGCTTGGTCTCTACTTCCCTGCGCCCCCGGCGTGCTCTGCCAGGATGCTGAGTGGAGCCACCATCCCGGGATGAGGCCCTCCAGGCTCTTCGCACTCACATTTGATCCCACCCGACCCCCGTCTGAGACGGAAGGAAGGACAATTTTTGGATTATCTGTATGCTGGAACGTCATCCGGTGTTCTCTGCTCCACAAGTTTTCCTTAGTAACCCTACTCTAATAAAGCATGGGGTGTCGTTTTCATGGAAGATGGTATCTCTCAAGGTCAAATGAAACCTAGAAATCCCAATGCCTGATTTTGCTGATGTGCCTTCCCTCCGCCAGGGAAAGGTCTTCCCTGCGACCCAATGGGTGCACTTGAGGAGCAAAGGCCAAACACGGTCAGGGCTGGCGGTGCAGAGAGCCAAAGGGCGGGCGGGCCACCTGCGGGGATTCAGCCCAGGCCACCATGGTGCCACCATGCCTCCCGGCTGCCGGGGCCTCTGGGGGAAGGGAAAGCATCGGGGACAGCACATGGGCGGGCGAGAGCATCCCAAGCAAGGGCTGGTTCCGGGCCGTACCGTGTGGCCTTGTTCACATGGCAGGCACACCTCAAGCCTCAGTAAGTACGTGCTGCCTCAGCAACCAGAGGGCAGAGGCCGTAGTCCATTCCTCCGGCTGCCCTTGCGCTCTGGGTCCTGCCGCGCGGTGCCAAAGATGAGGCCTGCCTGCCCCAGAGGGTGGGGAGGCGCTGCTGAGGCAAACAGCCCCACAGCCTTCCAGACACCGCTGTCCCCACCCCCGCCCGCCTTCTCACCCTCCTTCCACTCAGGGCAAATGAGGGCTGGCCTGGCAAGCAGCCCCTGGGCCCAGGCGCCCTCTCCCCTCTCTGTGCGGAGGAGCCGTGGGGGCAGAGGTCTGGTCCCAGTCGCTCCCCCTTGTAAGTCCCACAGCTTGTAAGTCCCCAAGGAGGTCTGGGGGCAGATGCCGATGAGGGAAGCAGCCCTGACTGACCTGGGTATCTGTGGGCCTCCGCCTTTTCAGCTGAGGAGGCCAGGCTGCTGGGCAGACCTGTCTGGGCAAGGTCACCCATCTCCTAGGCCTCCTGCAGGCTGGGGTCCAAACTCCTCCAGAAAGGTCCCTCCTGTCTGTGGACCGTGGAGAAACCAGGCAACTCATTCGCTCTCCCTGGGCCTTGTGCCATCCAGGCCACTTGCTCTTGAGTCCCCTCTGTTATTGGGGGGAGGAAGGGAGACTGGTGGGAAGACCCAGGACCGGCTGCGGGGGAGGGGCGGTCACCCTCAGGATTTCTGACACACTCTGCTCCAGGGGCCGCTCTCGGCAGCTGACGTTCACGGAGAGCTCGTGATACGCCAAGCACTCCTTAACCCTTCAGGGTGGGAGGCTTCGTCATCCCCACTTTTCACATGAGGAAACCAAGGCACAGTGCTGTTAAGTGCCTAAGGTCCCACAGTTTATAAATGACAAGCCAGGGCCGGGAACTGAAGGGGCCCAGCTTCAGAGTTTGGGCTAAGGCACCAGGAGCTGCACCTTCACTCCGTCCCCATGATGAACGTATAAGGTGAGGCCTGGCCTTATTCCTCCCCACCTGCTCCAGCCATGCCTGAAGGCTACCGGCCAGGTAGCCCCAGGAGGCCTGTGTGTCCCCCAGCCAAGGACCAAACTCAGGCAGTCTGAGGAAAAGCTTGTGGATCTCTGTTTTATCCACCAGCAGCCACTTCTGTCCTGTCCGGGTCACCTGGCCAGGTCACCTGCTTAAATGAGCAGAGGCAGTGGGGACAACCCCCCAGGGTCACCCAGCAGTCTCCTCACACCATCAGGCCACCCTCAGAGGTGGTTCTCAGGCCTCAGAGGTCCCCAAGCCCCATAAAGCAGTCTCTCACCTGACTGAACATTGAGGTTTGGAATTATCATGAAAGTCACAATCTCGGCTACAAAAAGGCAATGTTATATGGGTAAAAGGGACTTTACCAACAAGAACCTTTTAGCAGACCCGTGATGAGAACCGACCCAAAACTCGAATTTTGGATGCTTTCTTTCACTGGGGGGCCGTGTCCCTCAGCATAAGTAATCAATTCCCAACCACCCCGCGGAACTCACCCCATTCCCTGCGGCTGCCCCACCCCTCACGACACGGGGCTTAACTACTCTCTCCCTGAGCCACAGTGACAGGAAGCAGAATTCAGACCCCACGCCTGGACACCGTCACCCCTCGTCTAATACCGTCCACTTCCGAGGTCACAGCCTTCACCTGCCAGCCACGGGGGAGCCGCATGGGAGGCAAGGTCACAGGAGACCCAGAAGTTTCATCCTCAAAATCACAGCTGGTCAGAGGGTCACTTTGGGGGGCTTGTTTCTGAACCACTTTCTGCTGCTGTCACTGGCGATTTCCAGGAAGCCACAGCCCCCGGTCATGGGAAATAGTGCCCTTAGAAACATCCCTGCTTGCTGTTGAATGTATTCTGTTTTCTCTAGACCGAGGCCTGGCACACTCGGCTTGCTGCGCACTTTCGTAAATAAGGTTTTTTTGCCATGCCCATCGGCTTATGTACGCTCTATGGCTGCTTTCTGGTGAGGGTGGGGTTGCATGGCTCTGACAGACACCCTCTGGCCACAAAGCCCGAGAGCTACTGTTAAGAAAGTTTGCAGACTCTTGCCCCAGACTCTCTTCACTCTCATCCTCGGCGCGTGACCCCTGGGCTGGCCTGTGGCACCGAGGGTGACAAGGGGACACACAGACACGGCGAGGCCCGCAGGGTACACACCCCCGTGCAGAGGCCAAGTACTAAGCAGCAGGATAGAGCAGCAGGGTGTGCTGGGAAGAACCGAGGGGTCTGGGTGGGGGAAGTGGCCCTAGGAAGGAAGGGGTGAGCAAAGGCCATGGAGGAGTTTACCAGGCAAACGGACAAGGAGGGTGCTGGGGCCAAAGGATGAGTGAGCACGGAGCCCGGAGGTGGCAGGGAAAGAAACAAACATGAGGGATGGAGCAAAGGAGGGCCCGTGCAGGAACAAGGAAGGGCCTCACGAAAGCAGGAGACGGGGCCGGGGGCTGCCAGCCACGCCAGGCGGCCTTACCTTCAGCCTCAGAGCACAGGATGGTGTTGGTGGTCCTAGGCCAAGGGGGGAGCAGACCCCTCCCACACGGGGATGTTCTGGGGAGGGCCTGCGTGGCTGTGGTTAGGCGTGTTAGAGGCCTAACCAGACATACCCACGAAGTATGAGCTGCCGCCACTGGGTGGTAAGTCAGGTGGTGGATGGGGAAAGGGACAGGACGCCCGGCAAGAGAGGTGACAATGGGCTCGGAGAGGACAGGTTAAGTGTGATGGCCCTCTGAGGGCCCGGCGGGCGGAGAGCGGCAGGCCCACGAACCCCCGGGTCCCAGACAGAATCGGGGGCACAAGGATGGCAGGGACAGCGCTGAAGCCCCTTGAAAGCAGCCTGGCCCCTCAGTGGGTGACAAGGAAGGGCCAGCCCAGCGCAGGGGACCAGACAGGGAGGAGGGTGCTGGAGGCGTTGGGGACCAAAACCAAGAGCACGAGGAGGCCAGCTCCGCTGGGGGCGGGGAAGCGTTTCCAGCCTGCCGGCTGCCTGAGCTCTCCAGAGGGACATCCTCCCGGGAGAGGCTGCACAAGGGCCTCTCACCCGAATCCTCGTGTTCCTGCTCAGGGGACAGCAGACACCGATCTGTCCCCTGTCAAATCGACATTAACGGGCGAGCGGCTTCTCTCACTCACAGTTCAAGATGTGTAAGACGGCTCATGTAACACCCCGAAGGGCCTTCTGAGCGGGGTATAAAAATAACCCATTTTAAAGTGACAGCCTTGTATTTTTAGTCCCCTAAGAACCCGAGTGATGCTCAAAGAAGCCGCACCAAAATGCCAGTCCTCAGCCACACGTCTGGCACCCAGGGTCCCCAACTCCTAGTGGGAGACAACACAGCACGGGGGACATTTCCACAGACCCCGTGGCACCGTACCTCGCTGCCTTAGGCGCCTTCTCCCGACCGGCATCCGGGTGTCCGATGCCCGCCCGAGGCTGCGGGGCTCTGGCAGCTGGAACAGCAGAGCCCAGCCTCCCTACAGTGTCCCCACGCCCCCTGAGGGCTCAGACAGGTCAGTCTGGGTGCTCTGCGTGGGGCAGAGCCTGGGGTGTGTATCGCCACTGACTTCCGAGGTGGCCAAGGGGACAGCCCCGACTCCTAGCGTGTGACAGGGGCTCAGGCATCAGTAATGCCACCAGAGGCCAAAGGGGCTTTGCAGGGCGTCTGCCTGAGCATGCTGCCCGAGCGCACTGGGTGCCAGGGCGGGGGAGCCAGGACGCTCCCACAGGCTCTGCACAGGCAACCTGTGGAAGAGGCAAGAGTCCGGTGCTCCCTGAGAGGACTCCTCCCCCCTCGGAGGCCCTGCTGGCCTCACAGAGCAGCGTGCAGTCCTCTGGGGATCACTTTCTCCCTGCCAGTTCCATCGCGCTCTCCCTGGGCTTGGTGGGCTTCTCTGTCCCTTCTGCCTACTTCCCAGCCCCGCACTTCCTCATGGCAAGACCTCCCCTTCTCTCACCTCTGCTGCCCTCTTATTTCTCCCCAGATTGGTTTCCTTTTGAGGCGGACTTGTCCTGCATTTTTTTCCTCAGCTCCTTCCCCTAGTCCTCGTTTCTACCTCCTTTTCAGGTTTCTTTTATATCCCCTTTCACTTGTGTTTGGGGATCAAGGCAAGAAAAGCAGCAGAATGTGTTTACACAGAGTGAGCTCCAAGTGAAGTCCAGGCCCCTGACACGGCTCACCTACTCTGGGGCTGACGGACCAGGGAAGGAGAGCTCCAACTCTGACCAGGGTTGCAGAGGCTTTTGTGAGGAAACAACACAATATGGGCTGAAGGAAATGCATTCCAAACCCCAGGTACAGCAGGTACAAAGGCCCTGAGGCACAGAAGAATACGGCGCACTTGGAACTATCGAGGAGGTCAGTGTGGTTGGTCTGGAGTGGCCAAATAGGGAAGAGTGTGGAGGCCACGAGGAAGGTGGAGGAGGGGACCAAGGGCCCTCAGCCACAAAGGGACAGGAACAGGGAAGCCTCCACTCCTTGGCACTGCCTTAGCACACTCACAGGTCTGAGCGAGTTTCAGAGTGGCCAGTTTTCAGAGCTGATTCCAGAGCAAGTCTGGGGGGGAAGAGGCTCAGCCCGGGAGCCGACCATGGCCAAGTGGTGCCTCAGCTGGAGGTGACAAGGAAGGGAGTGACTGGGCACTTCAGAACACAAGACCCAGGGCAGACCCTCTGAGCCAAGGGGGCCTTCTCCGCTCAGAGCCCAGCTGCTGCTACGACCTTTGCTGGAAGCCTCTCCCATACAGTCCGCGGGCAAACGTAGCAGCAAAACTGGAGCCTGACGTCCACAAAGCCCCAAGGGGCCACGGCACACCAGCAGGGCCCTCCCGACACCCCCGCATCAGTCCGCCAGCAAGAGACTGGCTCGTTGGGGCTTCCAGGGACTGGTGTGGCCGCAGCACCGGTGCTGTCTGGGTTGGCTTCTGGTGATGCTGCTCGGCCACGGCACGACTAACAGTGAGTAACGTTTTGGAACGTATATCCGGCCAGTCCCTTGCTGAAGCCTTACAAAGGCTCCTGGACGCGGAGGCCGTGCCCCGGGCCTTCCCACTGCACTCCCCCGTCCCAGGCTTCTCTCCTGTAGCCCCCACCCCAGCCAGGGCACTTCACGTCCGCCCCCTGCTCTCGGTAGAGCCCTGGGTGCAGCACGGGGCCCCTCGTAGGTGGGTTTCTAGGGTCACCATCCCCTCCCGGGCCTCCCCAGAATGTGGAAGACAGGTGGCCCGGAAGTGGACAGGGTAGCTGGGCCAGAAAGCTCATCTCCAGCCACATGCATCACTCCCCCAAACACTGCTGGGCTCGGGGCACAGTGGTGAGGGGGAACTAAACCTGCCCTGGGACGGCAGTGTAGCTGGAAACCAGGAGATGGAGCCATCGGTGTCCGAAGGGGCCGAGATGGGCGGCGAGGCAAGATGGCGAGGCAGCTGGGGTGGGGGTGCAACCCATGCAGCTGTGCGCCAGGCCGCAGGGTGGGGAGAAAGTTGGAGGGAGGGAGGTGAAGGAGGCAGGGCGCAGGCAGCACTGAGGGCAAGGGGTGGTGAGCGGAGGTGGGGGGGTGCTCGAGCGGGTGAGGGCCCCAGGAAGGGTGGACAGGGTGCAGGAAGCCCATCCCGTGACTGGACCACGCTGTCCACGACCCCTTTGGCTGCTGAGTCAGGCTGGGCGTCCTCACCAGACCCAGGCAGGCTACCCCTGCCCCAGGGCCCCCAACGTGGGGTGGGTACCCTGGGCCCCACCTGCTGCCTTAGCTTCCCCGGACTCCCGGGTCACCCTTCACCTCCCCGCTGCTTCTGCCATGTCGCTCTCCGTGCAGGAGCTCAGGGCTAGAGGCCGGACTCCAGGCCCGGCCGCCTGTTACTACTGCTCTCTGAGCAGAGCCACCTGAAGCCCCCCTCCAGCCCTCTTCCCCCTGAAGTCCTCCTGGTCCCACCCCACACTCGGTGCCTGTCCTCCTCCTCTCCCAGGATGTCCTGGCCATAGCACGGGGCCAGGGCCTTGGAAAGTGCTGTCATGGTAAGCCCCGGGCTCCACCTTCGTCCTGTGTGCTAAGAGCACAGGCTCCGGGGCTGCTCTTCCTGGGTTCAAATGCGAACTTGACCACCACCTTGCTGAGCGGCCTTGGGCAAGCTCTCGGACTCAAGGCTTCAGATCCCTCGTTTGTACAATGCATCTCTCAGGCTCCACTGTCATAGCGTATTAACCGCTCGTGTTTATGTGGCCCTTGCTCTGGACACGAGTGCGCACTGTGGGCAGCACGGCGCCCCACCTCACAGGGGCCACAGCTGAGCCCTGGGCTACGGGGGGCCTCGTGCAGAGATGGGGCTGGATGGGGCCCCAAAGAAGGCAGCCTGTGGTCAAGCCTGGTAGGGATTGAGCCATCAGGGCACGTGGTGGTCTGGCCGCTCCTTAAAGTTCTCCTGTGACGGAAAGTTCCTTTTAATCACTTCCAGGCGTGTGGTTGCTTTGGGCTCCTCCAGGCGGTCTCCCACAGGGGCGGGGGCATCCCAGCCCCCCCCCCCCCAAGCCAGATTACCGGGGGGAGTGTCCCAGGCGCCCTGGGGCTTAGGGAGAGGGCACGGCTGCCCAACCACACCACTGGGGACCCTGGTGCCAGGCTGTGGAAAACGTCCTGGCGTTGGCCATTGGCTTGAGGCCCCAGTCTCGACTGTGCCGCACAGAATGTCGAACTTTCCTTTGGTTTCATAGCAAAGATGGAAAAATGTGGAATTAATCTCCCCTGTAGCATGGTTTTGACTTCACTCAGATTTTAAAGATCTAAAACAGATGCAAGAAAAGGGGAATCTCTTTGCTGTGGGGTCTTGTGAGCTCTCAAAACAAAGTGGGGCTGCCAGGCTCAGCGCCCGCGCAGCTCTGCCTCGTCTCCTGCCAGCTCCGGCTTTGTCTGCGGGTGCACGCCGGCGTGCGTGCGCGTGGGTGTGCACACGCGGGGCCCTGTCTTGGGGATGGTGCCATACGTCTGGGGGTGAACGGGGCCCAGAAGGGCCGGCACGGCTTCCCAGGAACGGGGCTGCTGACCTGAGCCCCGCCCTTCCCACCAGCCCAGGCTCTGCCTCTCTGCCCCGGCCTCTGTCCGGCGCCCCCTGCTCTGGGGCACAGGGGCCTTCGAGTCAAAAGTGCAGATGCTGGCCCTCGACAGCTTGTTGACGTCCGTCGGTCTAAAAGCCAGCTTCACGAGGACAGGGCTTTTGTAGACTCCTGCTCACTGCTGTCCTGTTTCTAGGCACGGCTCCTGGCACACAGCAGGTGCCACGCGGGGCGCTGGATGGACGAACGCCAGGCCTGAGCACCATGAAGACGCAGAGAATACAGGTCCGGCCCCAGGCCGCCCAGGTCCCCGTGAGCTCGCCTGGCTGGTGAGGAACCCGCCCCCCTCCCTGCAGCTTGGGCCTTGGACCTGGCAGGTTTGAGGGGACAGTGGGGGAGGGGTGGGAGGGCAGGTAGGCCAGAGGGGCCCCTGTCCACTGGCCTTGGCCTCTCGGGATGTGGGGGTACACAGAGTGGGGTGGGAGTCCAGGAAGTAGCCCACTGCCTCCCCTTCCCACCTCAGGCCTCATTTGATGAAGGCTAAGGGCCCGAGCCCTGAACTTCAGAGGAGAAGAAGGAGATTCCCTCTCATGCTGACGTCTGACAGACTAACTTGTCCAGGATCACACACAGTCGATGCACAACAAAATGTGTTTCTGAAGAAATTCCTCCCAACCTCTCCAAGCTCAGCAACTGTCTTTTTAACCAACCCCTTTCACCCCCCAGTTTGCTGCTAACAACACAAAATGAGCCTTTGTCCCTCGAGCCCACAGGTCTGTGTTTCTGTTTCACATTATCTCAGGGATATAGGATTTCTCTGCCGTTTCTGCATCTCCCAGCCCCCACCTCTACTGAGGATTAGCTCTCTTCGGGAAGTACATGAGACACTACTTTCTATTGGTGGATTAGCCATGGGATTAAGGAATCTTGGCTAATTTACCTTCCTGGTGGCTTAAAAGCAGCTCCTTTTAAATGAACACAGGCTTTTCTATCTTACTACTTATCCCCAAAAGAGAAGCTATTCAAAGTGGGCCCACTCGCCGCCATCCATAAAACTGAATGCTCGTGGGGCCCATGGGGGGCTACCCGCACTAGGACAGAAAATCTGAGCTGCGTATCCCACCCACTCTGGCCTGAGAGCAAGCTCATCTCTTTGTCAGCCCTGGGCAGGCCACCAGGGAGGCAAGGGTCTAACGGGGACAGGCCCGAAAGTGCAGGATGCCAGTCACTGCTGGGCCAGAGGCTCTGCTGTACTCTGACTCCATGGTGAGTCCAAACAGGGCCGAGCGTGGGGCGGGAACCTTGGCTTTGACCACCTTCTGCATTCCATTTCTCCGGAAGTTGGCTTTTCCAACAATCCATAAACCAACCTGGTAGTTAATTTACCACAACCTGATAAAACACAACCATCCCAAGTCAGACAGTCAGGTAGTTCGTTGGAGGCCTCAGGACACCTGGCAAGTCAGGCGGTGGGCCCCAGCCCAATAGGACCAGCTTGGGAAAGACGGGCTCACAGAATTCCCGTCCTGCCGAGGACCCACTGATCCATGGTAGGAAACCTACCCTCTCATCTTGGATGGTTTTCTGCACCCACCAGTTGGGCCCAGATCAGAAAGGGGGCGGGTATGGACCCACTTCTCTCAGCAGCCATGCCTCTCTGAGTTTAAGGCATCGTTCTGCCTTTTCTCCTCCGCCAAGGGAGAGGGTCTCTACCGGCAGTCCAGGCCCAGAGAGGGCCCTCCGCGGGGCAGGGGAAGGAAGTGGCCGGCCCGGCTGTAGCTCTCCCTGGCCCTGCTCTAGTGCGAGCGCACCAAATGGCCACAGGGTCGGCTGTGACTTGGTTCATCGCAGAGCCATGCAGACCTATTTGGGACTGCCTGTCCCAACCAGAACACTCAGAGGCCCCTTCTTGTGGCCAGGGCTTGACCCTTCCCCGGAGGGCCCCTGGGTCCCCAGAGGAGCGCAAGCCAACCACCCACGGTCCCCTTCTTCCCTCCTCTAGAGTAATCCCGGAGTCAGTCTGAACGAGATGCCCCTCCATGGGCCGTGTAACCCATTCCAGCCCCCGCTCCCCGTCCCCCCCCCCCCCAGGCCGGCTCAGGGCCTCACAGGAGAAATCTCCTAGGACCGGGAACATTCCCCCCCACCCCTCCACCCCAAGGTAACCGCAGCCATCCCAAGCCCATCTGGTGGATGGGGCCCCTTCGATCTGCAGCTTCTTTGGAGAGGGGTGCTTTTTGCCACAACTGCAGACTGCAGAGAAGACAGGGCTGCTGTGCAGGCCCGCCATGCACTCATGAACGTGAGCTTGGCCTGTCAAAGTGCCGCGAGCAGCGCCGGCCTTTGCTTTTTGCAAAGCCAGAAGAGCCTGTGGATATACCACTAAAGGAGCAAAGGGCGGAAGAAGGGCCAGGGCCCAACCCCTCCACAAGGGGCTGGAGTCAGACCCCAAGTATGCCTCTGACACAGACCACAGAGTGTCCTGGCCCCAGGAAGCAGCCTCTTGACAGAGGAAAAACAAATCTCTTGTCCCTAAACCCCAAGTGGTGGGAGCGCAGGCTGGCCCAAACTTGACCTTGACCAAAGGACAGCTCTTGAATGTCTGTACCGAGGAGTACAGCCAGACCCTGTCTGGACTAGGTAGGCCAGGTGGCCAGATGCGCTGATGTGGAGAGAAGCTCCCCGTTTGCAGGAACCAGCAACCACCACCCCAGGCCACTGCCATCGGAGGGCTGCACGCACCCTATAAACAGCAGTCCTGGCAGGGGGTGGGGGCGGCTGGGCAGGCCGACTTTCACTCTACACCCTCCCGACAGTTTGGTCCGGGCGTACCTGGGAGGGCTGGCTCCCAGCTAAAATGGCACAACTGCTTTAAAATCTAGCGTCTCTTTGTACAAATAACGGTTCGCCTGCCCAGGAAAGAGGTTTGCCGAGAGCACCTGAGAGCGGTCAGGCAGGCCCTGCGTTCCCACCTTCCCTACCAGCATGGAACTAGGCAGCTCCCCCAAGCAGCCCATGAAATAGGGAGCCACCAGGACCACGGTGGGGAGGGTCGGGATGTTTCAAGACAAACTGGCCGCCCTATCTAACTCCCCAAAGCACACGGACAAAAATCCTTGGCCTGTGGACTTAGGTCAGCAGAGTTACAACCTGGATATTTCACAAACGCAAATGTCAAGAGGCCCAAACCGGCGGGGCTGGGTGGGCCTGCCCCCGCCTGCTTCCCACTGCACGCATGTTCTAGTCCCGGAGCCCAGCGGCCCCTGGTGAGTCACAGGAACCTGAACGTGACATCACAGCATTGCTGCGGCCAGCCCGAAGCACGGGTGCCATAAAAAAACATAGCTGGAGCAGGAATTTCATGGTTTGGTATTTTTAAAAAGCAGCAAGATGTGAAACTAGAGTCGAAAATAACTCTGCTGTGGGCTTCGGAGGCAAAACCGCCAAGCCGTCTGTTGGGCCCAGGCCCCTTGCCGTAGCCTCCCCAGCTCCTGGGTACTGTCCACCCTCGGCACCCCACCCTGGCCCTTGAGGAAGATCCAGGGACTCTGCAACTCCCAGACACCACCCGAAGCTCTGTCACTCAGGAGTCGTGAAGGAAGCAAAGGGGGCCAACGCGGGAGGGGAGTTCACGCAGCCAGGCCAGTGGTGGAAAGTGGCCTCTCCCTGCTCACCGGTGAGTTTTCCAGCATCTGTGAAAGGGACCCCTAGATCACCTGACACAGCCCCACAAGAACATGAAGAAAGGTCAGGGCCTCTGTCTGGATACATGTTGAATGCCCATCCCCAAGCAGGCAGGCCTGGCAGCTGTGGCGCCCACCCTGGAGTCCTTCCTCAAGGGCAGCGGAGCCCTTGGAAAGAAGACCCTGAGGGAAGTCCCAGCCCCACATGAGGTGCGGACCTCTGCTGCCTACCCGGTGGGCTAGGCCGATGGGCTAGTGCCTAAAGGTTCCCCTCATAGAGGACGATACCAAGGCTTATCAGATCTACACAGACAGAAAGAGGCAAAGCTGGGCCAGAGCAGTTTTTTTTCTGGACCTCACAGTCCCCTAAGGTTGAGCCAACTTTCTCAGGAAGAGAAGACTTGGGACAGGCAGTGACCCCGTGATAGCCATGGGACAGATGTGTGTTTTCTCCAGGGTGTGAGTGTGAGTATGTGTGTGTGTGTAAGGACAGGGTCACAAGAGGAAGACAGGGTACCCATTTAGCCCTAGCAGTTCCTGAGAATTCCCATGCTGGGTTCTGAGGAGCAAAAAGTTTCCAAAGAAAAACCTAAACTCCGGGCGCCTGGGTGGCTCAGTTAGTTAAACATCTGCCTTCAGCTCAGGTCATGATCTCAGGGTCCTGGGATCGAGCCCCACACCAGGCTCCCTGCTCACTGGGGAGCCTGCTTCCCCCTCCTTCCCTCCCCCTGCTTGTGCTCTCTCGCTCTCTCTCTCCAATAAATTAAATAAAATAAAATAAAACAAAAAAGAAAGAAAGAAAAACCTAAATGCCATTGGGAGGAAATACATTTCCCCAACAACCATTAGGATAACTGGATTCAAAGAATAGCTATCACAGTAAGTACATGTCTTTGAAGAGTTTCAATCTTGGTCTGATGCGTAGGTCCAGGTTCAAGGCTCCCTTTTTTTTTTTTTTAAAGATTTTATTTATTTATTTATTTGACAGAGAGAGAGATCACAAGTAGGCAGAGAGGCAGGCAGAGAGGGAGGGAGGAGCAGGCCCCCGGCTGAGCAGAGTGTCCAATGCGCGGCTCGATCCCAGGACCCTGGGATCATGACCTAAGCCAAAGGCAGATGCTTAATGACTGAACCACCCAGGCGCCCCTAAATTAATTTTTGACTGTTTTTCAAACATTTATTCTTCTATACACGAGACCCTCATTCTGAAAGTTTTGTCCATGACTGACATAATCCTATTCCAATGCCACAATTTTAATTATTGTGGTTTACATTTAATATCTAAGCATTATCTTATTATTCCCATTTCTTAAGGTTTTCCTGCCTGCTTTTCTCTCTCATCTTTAAAAGTATTTTCTTAAACATTGCCCAATCTCATTTAGAATATTGATTATAACTGCCTGGATGATGCTTGAAATGTTCTATATATTTTTTAAATTAATTAATTAATTTGACAGAGAGAGAGAGAGAGAGAGAGAGATCATAAGTCGGCAGAGAGGAAGGCGGAGGGAGAGGGGGAAGCAGGCTCCCCGGCTGAGCAGAAAGCCCGATGCGGGGCTTGATCCCAGGACCCTGAGATCATGACCTGAGCCGAAAGCAGAGGCTTTAACCCACTGAGCCACCCAGGCGCCCCTCAAGGTTCCCTCCTAATGGGCCCCATGACCCATCCCTGATTTTCAACAGCCCCCGTGCACCCCAGTCCCCCGTCACCTCCTGGGCTCCCCTCCCTGGACTTGGGGAAAGAGCTCTTCTTTCTCTCCCTCTCATCCTACTGCCAAGTCAGACCACTAGAGTCTCAGTGGCAGCTCAAGGGCATTCCTGGGACTCAAGTGCAGCAGCTGCGGAGGCCTGTGGAATGTCCACTCCTGACACTCCTGTGCTACCCGGCCAGCCTGGTGCTTTCCCACACTCTCCTGGGAACACGTGGACTTTGTTCTGTGCTCCGCGGAGCAGCTCCTGCCGCTCTAACGCATCCATTTAACTAAGGGCTTCCCAACTGTGCTCGGAGACATGCGCTGGCTCGGCTGTCCCCTCTTTGTAAGGCTCTGGGAAACAATGTCACCTGCCCAGTCACCCAGGTGATGAGTGATGGGGTTGGTCCTCAAATCCAGGAGGGCAGGTGTGTCCAAGCTAATAGGCCGGTGGCTCACTCTGGTCCCCACAGCTGGCAGGGATGTGCAAGGCCAGACCCCAGCTGTTTGGAACATATCATCCAGCTGGGATCGGGGTCCCAAGGAGTGCAGTGGAGGAATCCGTGAAGCCCCAAATGGCAACCTCATGGGGATAAGGAGGGGTGTCTCCCACACAAAGAAGGGCCAGGGCAAGGGGGTGTACTCTCTGGCCCGGGACCTTGGGGCTACCAGGCTCTGTGATCAGAGCAAGAACGTCTGGACTTAACTTTCAGGAAGACCAAGTTTGGTTTGCAGGTGGACTCCTCCAGGAAGCCAATCCTGACTACACCAAAACTCTAGCAGGGGAAGTTGGGGAGCCCCGGCCTACAGCAGGTTGAGCTCAGGATCACGTGGCATTCTGGAGAAGTCCTAGGCTGAGTGGCCCCTGGGGCTGGTCCAGGCCCAGCAAGCCGTTACTCACACCCTATCCACACCCGCCATGATGCTACCTGCTGGGCACCAGGCAGGAGGATGACATGAGGGCCGGGAAGGAGAGCCCTTGGAAAGCTGCAGGGCTCAGATAAATGGCAGGGGGAGGCAGATGACGAGGAAGACACGATCCTCACCCTCTGTGGACTTCCCATCTAAAACAACACCATAGGGAGACCTGCCAGGCCAGGCCAAAGAGCACACCCACATGGGAGATGGACAGAGGCCTGTGAATCTCACAACACATTCCAAAGTTATCGCCCTGAACGGGTACACTTTTGAGGAACAACGTATACACTTTATAGAAAAGGCATTCCTAAAAAAATAAAACGGTACAACCTCAACTGGGGAGTCAAGGGGGTGGATTTCGGATGCTGCACATGGCTGGAGGAGAGTTTGCTTCCCAGGCAATGACGAGCCTTTTGCCCGCTCGCTGGCCCCAGACGCAGAGCAGGCTCAAGCAAGGAAGGGAACTCGCTACCCCTGCCGCAAGGGCTGAGGCATGGCTCTTCCGGGCAGGGAAATAGTGGGGAGCTGGGGGAGGTGTTTCTGGTGCTGCTGTGATCCCCCTGCCACCCCCGCCAGGCCCTGACTAACAACAAGGGCAGCACATGGCGCTGCCAGGCACTGTTCAGAGAGCCTCGCACGAGCTAACACACCTAATCCTCACAACAGACCCGCGATGCGGCTGGTATTATCAGTTGTGTTCTGGATTTGGAAACTGAGGCACACAGGTTAAGCCCCTGGCCCAAGGTCACCAGGATGTATACCCAATCAAGCTGCGCCACCGCTCTCCACAGGTGCACTCAGCTGCCCAACCTCCGGGCCACTGAGGAGGACTGAGATTGGTCCCGGGCCTTCAGACGGGTACAAATGGGCCATGAACATCCAGAGAGAAGGACTCAGTCACTGGGCCACAGTGGCCTATTGAGCAGGAAGGCAGGCCCTGAGGACTGTGGACTTCCGCAGTGGGGTGTCGTGCTCACGTCACCCAGGGGCGGAAGGCTCTGTGACTCACTCAGTAAACATCCCAGCCACTGCAGCCCCCATAGTTCTTCCTTGGAGGATGTTCTGGGGGACGGAGGACCGAAGGACCTGGAAGGCAACTTCCCTCTCAGAAACCTCTTTGAAGTAGACTTCCTCGTGGGGGAGGGAAGGGGCGGTGAGGGGGGTGAGACAGAGGAGAACAGCATGATTCAGCCGACTCTGAGGCAGGAGTCCACGCGGGGGTAGCTGAGATATCCCTGCCCCTCCAGAGCACAGAGGTACGTCAAGATGGTGAGGAGTGCTCGCTGACAGGGTAACGTGTGAGGCCAATACCCACAGGCCAACGAGGCTCGGAGCCCGGCTGAGTGACCCACACGGGTAGCTCTGCACAGCAGGGTCAGCTGGCTCTGGGCCTGAGGGAAGCCTCCAGAGATGGGGCTGCCCACAGCCAAGCTGGTCCCAAGAGAAAGGAATACCCAGTCCTGCAGGAGATAGCTCTGGCTGTTGCTTAGACACCTCAGCTAGAGCCCCAAACGCAAGAAAGGAGGTATGTCTGGAAAACAACGAGCAGCCAAGCTCAAGGACGGCACGTCAGTGAGCACAAATGCACCTCCTACCACTCGGAAACTAGGCTGAGGCCTCTACTGCGAGGCTTCATCTGTGGAAACCAAGATTCCTCTTCAGGATGTGTCAAGTCCGTCAGGAACATTCAGGAACGCACACTGTTTGGCAGAGCAGGTGCCTGGCTGATGGGCCTGGCATCTGGTCGGGGGTGGAGTGCTGTTTGGATCTGCAAAGGGGCTGGAAGGTGTGAGGTACGCCGGGGGTGCCACATAGCCGTTCAGACCCGGGGCCAGAGGCCCAGGCCACCAGAGAGCCTTCGTTATTCTCGGCGATGGCGGTTTCTTACAAAATTACTATCACACTCCGAACTGCTAACACGTAACAAGACCTCCCGCGTGCACCCCTGAAACAGTGATGGGAAATGCTTCCAGTGCTGTACTCCCGTGAAGCGATCCAATGAAGCTATTTTTACCCATCTTCTCAGACTTAATTTCCAATTTTATCCTATAAGGTTCTAATTGATTCCACCTCCCCTGATCTCTCACACTTGACAAGGCTGTGAAGAACATGAGGTGGGCTCGGTGGTTTCTGACACGTTTGAGGTGGGGGAGGTGCACGTTGCTCATGCCTCTCTCAGCACAGGCCTTCTTCTCAAGGGTTAACAGGCTTCCAGAAATGTCCATCTGATATGCCTGTCGCCCCCCTCCCCCCAAGCCCCGGCCACTGACGCCAGACCTTTCCCTTCAAAGGTCCTTCCTTCCCTGGGCCCAAGGTGTACAATGCCAGCCAGGACGCTGTGACACGCTGGGGCCACGTGACATGATGGAGAGCCTTTCTCATTTGGCCACGGATCCCGAGGGAGGGAAAGGATGGTACGCCACTTCGGCTCCATTTCTGCCAGGGATTCAGGGCTCCTTTGCCTTCCTCCCACACCCTTGGTCTACCCGCGAGCTGGCACAGGAGAAGGCAGTTCGCACCCACAGCTGACATGGGGAAGGGGCCTGACGACCTTTAAGTCCTGCCTTGCACCCCCCACCACCCGCCACCACCACCTACACCCCACACCAGGCATGCTGGGCTTTGCTCGTTGCTTGGATGTGCCTGTGGGCCCCTCCAGTTCTGTAGGCAGGCTGCTTACCCCCTGCCAAGGCCACTCTCGTGCCCGCGGTGCCCGCTGCCACCTCTTGCCGGGGCACTGTTCTTTTTTTTTTTTTTCACCCCTGCCGCCCCCCGGGGCACTGTTCTTAGGGAGACGGCCGCACTCTGATTCTATATCAGCAACTGCCACGTGTACCTAAGCTCCAGAGGCCCGGGCCCACGTCTAGCTTGCTGATGACGCCGGTCAGCACCACCGCTAATGTTTACTGAGCAGCTCCCTCAAGCCAGGCCTAAGCCAGACGCTCCCCACAGATGCATCTCCTTCAATCCTGACCGCGAACAGGACCTGGAGTCCATGACCACCGCACATCACAGAGGGGCGCACCAGGGCTCGGGGAGCTGAAGGCACTTCGCCAAGGTTGCTTGCAGGATCAGAGCAGTGCCAGCTCAAAGCCAGAGCCTGGGCTCCCAGCTGCCTGACTCACTGCTCGCAGCTCCCTGGCACGCCCCTGGAGGGAAGCCACCCTGCGATGAGCGGGATGAATGGACATGAATGTTTCTTTCAAAGCTCTGCTGTGGCCCAGGCCGGCCCTGGGAGGGCACACCCTGGCAGGACCGGCACTGGGGATTTCTGGGGCCCAGTGGCCTGGCCTGAGCTCGGATGGCTCTGAGAGCCAGGACCTCAGGGTAGGCACTGCAATTTCGTTAATTTGGGCTGGAAAGTGGATCCATTATGATGATGTTTTTAAAAAAAATATAGCACCTGCTGCCCAACTTCAAACAGTCCAAATGCCAGGCCAAGTGGGGTGAATGCACGTCCCGGCCTACCTGGGTGAGGACGTCCAGCTGGCCCACGATGTGCTCCAGCGTGCTGGTCAGCGTCTGGGGCATGCTGGTGGGCTCCTGGGGCTGGCTCTGCACCGACTCCTGACTCCTGCCTCCGCCTGGAGGGACGGGGAAATCCACTTCCGCCTAAAGACAACGAAAAGAAAGGGAGTCCTTCAGTCCTCGTTCAGGGCTTAAAGAAACACGGAGAGAGGTACAGCTCCTCCAAAGGATGAAGTGGAAAACCACCCGCAACCTGGAAAACATGAGTTCCCAATACTGGTGAGAAACGCAGTGTGGCGGTACTCCCACACCCGGGCCACGCGCACCCTTCCAGGACTTCCTTTCTGAGTAGGGGCCGTGGGTGAGGAGTGCCATCGGAGCACAGGGCAGCGAGGGCTGGAGGAGCCTGGGACAGGGGTGGGGGCGGGTGGGCCACTGAGTGCTCTCCGCTGGTTCCTCAGGCAGCCCGCGCCTCCCAGTGGCCCCCTCAAGAGTCCGGAGACCCTGAAGCTCGGGCTGGCTCTGAAGTCACCCCTCTTCCTGGCGAGTTCAAGGCTGATTCCCCACCCCCAGTGTGGGCTTGGCCTAGAACTGGGGGGATGTTCCAACCCTGCCCTAGCGCAGAACCCCTGGGAAAACAGGTGCGAACATCCAGACGGCTGGTGGGAGTTCTGTACCTGCTGGGATAGGCACCCTGGGCCGCGCAGAGAGCCTCCCAGCGATGTGAGGGATCGGTGTTCCCGCCTGAGAGGCTTCAGCCCCCAGATGCAGAAGCCTAGCCTCTGTCACCCCAAATACACGCCCACAGTCACTGGGCATGGGCAATTTCCCAGGGGAACCCATCCCAGTCCAACACGGGTCCCCCCAGATTCAGGCACCACTCAATGTACAGACCTACAGACCAACACTTCTAACCCAGGAAGCACTGTGCGCGTGCTCAGCAGGGTGGGATTCCCAGAGCCACCCCGTTCCTGAGGATACAGATGGCAGATGGCCCAGTTTTGGTCTTGGAACCTTCCTCTGTGGACTTGCTCCCTGAGGGAACGACGTGCTTGGTGAGACTGACACTCTTGGCTGGCCCCAAAGCCCCAGTAACCCATAAAGGCAGCCACACGTGGGGCTCAGGGTTTTAAACCACGACCTCACAAACTTCCAAATGTTACCACGTCGCTCCCCGGGTTTGCCAGTCCTCCAGGGCTCTCCACTGCCTTTGGGAGAAAATTCGAGCACCTTGACAAGGCACCCCGCTCCAGCCTCCTTCCACAGCTCCCCTCCTGCCTCTGCACCTCCTTGCCCAGTTCCCAAGGTCCTCCCCTGTTAGAAAGCCCTCCTCCGCCCTTCCTTTCCCCTGCCCCCAGCATCCTAGTCTCTACTCGCTTTGCAACCCCGAACGCCTGATCGGCAGCGCCTCTGTGCTCCCACGTGCCCGTGCCTGCCCCACCCCTGCCCCATTTCTCCAGCCACTCCATCTCCAGGGCCAGGACACACGAGTGGGGCCAATCAATGCCCGCCTGTCCACAGGGCCCGCTGCCTGTCCTTGGGTCCGTGTCCCTGTCTCCTGCCTACGCCCCACACCCCATCCCTTCTGAATCTAGGGCATCATTGGGCTCAAAGCTTGCCAGCTACCCATGTGCCACAGAGCTACGGCTTCTCCACCTAGCCCGTAGTCTACTGGCTATGACTGGGGATCCCTGAGGCAGCCTGCACACGTCCCACCAGCAGTTGGCTTGCATCTCGGAGTCTGCCCATCTCCTGGATGGACCCACGGTAGCCCAGCCCTAGGAAGATGCTCTGCTTTGCACAGGTTCACCTGGGTAGGCATCAGAGTCCTAGAAGAGAAAGAGCCCAGGAGAGGACTCCTAGCCAGCCAAGGTGGGCAGTTGGGCACCCGGACCCTACTGCCTATTCTCCTTCGGCTGGGAAGTGTTCTAGTCTCATAGATAGCAAACTCTTCAGTGCATGTCCATTTGAACCTGGATAAACACAGGCTCTGGAGGTGAAAGAGGATGTGAAGGTCAGACACAGAGCTCGAGGAGGGTTCTCGAAAACAGGAGCACTGCCAAGCGCGCAAGCCCATCATGGGCATGTCTGCCGTGTGCGCCCACCAGGGCTGGGGCCCCAGGCCTCCAGAAACCAATGCACCCGGCTAATGGAGGCCCTGACAGGTGTGGGGTTTTCCTTCTGGTTTGTAATGCAAGTGCTTGACTTCTTGACTGCCCAGGCATCCACTTTGTAGAGGCATCCACTCGAAGAGGTCTATCTTGAATAAACATGCTGCCCGCCCACAACCAGATAAAGAGCTGGGCCGCTCCCTACCACGGAGGCTCCTTTGTTTCCGAGATCTTGGCAGATTTTGGTAACTGACCATATGGTCACGTGTTTTTTTTTTCTTAAATTCCCATTCTTATGTTTAGAATTCACCAATAAGGAGTGAGCCCTGAAAACCCCTAGGCCTTTACCCTCAACCCCAATAAAAGTGGAACCCCAGGCGCTTGCTCTCTCTCTCCTCTCACCCTTGCTGTGTGACCTCATGTATGCTGTTATTTCTAGGTCCCTGCATTTTTTTCAAAGGTTCCCGATGGTTACTGTTGAAGGGTGTCTTGTGATTATATTAAGAACTACGAGGGCCGGTTCAACCACAACGTTGGTCACTGACAGGTAGTGGCACAGTTTCAGATCCCAAAGCCTATGCAGGAGTCCCCCCAAAAGGAAATGTTTCGGAAGCCCCGACCAGCCCTCCCCTCATCACAGCAGCCCCCAGGCCTGGGCGGCAATGTCAGCATACACAGCCCAGGGCAGCGGGGAAGAGCTGGGATTCAGACAGGCCTTGGCCGACCTATGAGCTCCAGGACTGATGGGCGAGGTGGCCCTGGGCAAGAGGCTTCACCTCCCTGGGCCTCTACTTCCTCATCTGCAAGATGGGGGTGATGATGGGGGCTGCCCCCCAAAGAAAGGCACTTCTCTGAAATCACCAGCAGGCCTTTCTTGAAAAGTGGCTCCAGCCCTGTGCCCACTGCTTCTGAAGGATCCCCGTCGCCCTGCCTGCCACACTTCCAGACTTGCACACTCTTCCTTTGGACAGTGAGTCCCTGAGGCTCCCTCAGGAAAGGCCACGAGAGGGAGGATGGAAGTCAGGCAGCCCTCTGTCCCGACGGCCAGCATCCTTAAGGACTGGCCAGATGGGAGCTGCCTGCGGCCTGGGAAGGACGGAATGGAAATTCTGAGTGTTCCTGAAAAACGGCCCAGAAACTGACAGCCCCGAGCTGAGTCTCTGGAAGCAGTGATGACGGGGAGCGGGGGGAGCAGGGGGGGGGGCACCGCTGACTCGCAACAGGAGCCCTTCTTCTGAGCCCAAACGGAGCAGCTCCCAAGGTGCACTGAGGACAGCAGCCACGTGCCGAGCCAGGGATGCAGCCTTCGGAGGACAGGGCCGCGGGAACCGCCATGCTCCCTCGCGACTCCGAGCCCTCACGGGCTGTGGCCAGGTGACAACAAAGGAGACGGAAGCTCTGAGAGCAAGTGACCGTCAGAAGGGCCCCGGCCTCAAGCCTCCCTAAGCCCAGGGTCCTGCCTGCCCCAGGCCGTTCCTCTGGCCACGCTGTCTGGTCCTTGTCTTTCCTTCCCCAGGACACGGCCCTTTCCTGCTTCCTGTCTGCTCTCTCACCGGCAGACATGACAGCACCACACAGGCTACCGGGCCAGCGTATAAGGATGGCAAGGGCTGTTGTCCCCTTGTTACCTACCATGTGCCAGCGTTTACACACGTCCCTTCATTTAACCCTTACAGCGGCCCTTCACAGCAGGCATTATTAAGCTTGTTTTTCAGAGCGGGGAGGCAGCAGGCTCGGGGAGGCTAGAGATCTTGCTCGAAGTCACCCAGGAAAGGGCAGAGCTGGGGTCGGGACCCACAGTAGAGGCCGTTTCCTGACATCAGGCAGCCTCTGACGGGCGACACGGGCTGGGGTTTTGCCTCCACACGCCTGCCACACCGGTCCGGCGTTGGACGCTGGCGGCGTCACTCCCCCACCCGCCCGCCCGCCCGGCACAGAGCTGAAGGCGGAGTGGGCCCTCCACACGCACGGGCCGCCTCTGAGAGCCCAGCCCACCGCGGCGACATTCCTGGGTGATGAAACCCTGCCAAGGCGACGGCCCAGCACCCTGGAGATGCAGCGGGCCCCAGCGCTGGGCAAGCAGGTGATAAGCAGAGATAAGGAGATGACGAACGGGAGTGGGAAGGGACGCACGTACCGGGCTGTGAGTAATGACAGTGACGGAACAGCCGGGGCAGCACGTGAGGGGGAAATGTTATCAGGGCTCTGCCCCGGCAACATCAAAGGGTCCCAGGGGCCCTGCCAGGCGGGTCTCAGGGATGATGACATCAGCACACACTGCGCACCTACACAGCGGCACCGAGCCGACAGATTTCATTTTTGCCAGATATAAACCTCCTAATGTCGAAAGAAAAAAAGGTGTACTCAGAAGAGACAAATCTCTTTCACTTCCTGGAAATCTCACTTGGGGTCCGCAGGCGCCCCCTGGTATGGTCCCTGCCCTAGGATGGGATCCTGGGCTCTCAGAGCAGGTTCATCTTCTGCTTGCCGCAGTTTCTACTGCCGCTAGCCTGTCACAGGCTACCAGGAGCTCAGCGCTGTGCACACAGTAGAAACTGCAGAAATATCCGGTTGATCTCAGCCGCTCGAACACACGGGTCATCAACCCATACATTTATTAAAAAACGAAACAACAAAACAGCGGGTAGGCCGTTCTTGTGACAAGGAGTCAACCCATCTGGACTATGGTCTCACTGGCTCATCATCAAGATGTGGATATGGAAAGGAGGCGGTGCCTAGGATGGAGAAAGTTGGGGAAAACATTAAGCCCAGCCTAGCAAGAAAAAAACCGACAATTCTAAAGGAGCATAACTCATAAATCAGAGAACTGAAGTCACAAAACAACTAGCCTGAAATCTAAGGAAAGACAGACTCTCTTCTAAGGAAACCAAAGTGAGAGCATCAGCTCATCTCTGGCAAAGCATGGGAGGAAGGACACTGAGAGCTACACAAGTGGGTGAGAAGAACGGACTTAGGCCAACACATTGCTAGAGGCTGAGCGTAGACAGGGTGAGGGTGAAGAACCTCGGAGCTGTGGACACAAGGGGAATTTGCGCCCATCCACAGGTTTCTCACAGACTTCCACTGGGGGTTCGTGAAAAAGACCAGGGGCAGAGCAGGGGATGGGGGAAAACCATCCTTGAGGGTGCAGAACCGGAGGAAGGGAGCGGGCACAAAGCCCTGCCAGGACCCTTCTCCCCTACAATAAAAAACCCGCAAGCTATTGGGAGGAAAGCAAAAAAAGATAAAAATCCTTGCCCTTGGGGGGAAAGGCAAGAAACCATCCCGAGCCAAGATCACTCAGGCCTCCTATGGCTGACGGAGGGGATGGACTACTAAGAATGCCCTTCTCCTGAGCCCCAGGGATGTAGGGTCTGCCTAAGACTGGTGCTGGGTCCAGGACACAGCACCTGGATCCACAATAAAGCCAGCCAGCACCAAGAACTGAGGGCCCGCAGCCTATTGCTAGGGGTGGGGTGAGAGCACGGAAATAGATGCCCCCGAGGCACAGGCCCCCCAGCAAGGATGACAGTTGGAGATGGAGCAGGAATACTGAGAAAAGCCCTCCTACACCCAGACCTCACCCTAAACAACAAAAAAACCAAAACGGCTTGTAGGTCTTCCTTGTGACAAGAAATCAACCCATCTGGACTGACTATGGTCTCACTGGCTCATCATCAAGATGTAGATATGGATAAGGAGTAACACTAAACTCAGCTCAGCTCCCGATAAGACTATCTACCTCTGTCTCTACTATCCTAAACATGATGTATGGCATTTAATCAAAAATTATGACACACACACAAAAAGCAAGGAAAAAAACCCCAGTCAGATAGCATCAGCAGGGGCGCCTCGGTGGCTCCGTCCGGTAAGCGTCTGCCTTCGGCTCAGGTCTTGATCCTGGAGTCCCAGGACTGAGCCCCACATCGGGCTCTGCACTCAGCGGGGAGCCTGCTTCCCCCTCTGCCCCTCTGCACTCATGCACGCATGCTCGCTCGCTCTCACTCTCTTTCAAATAAACGAAATCTTGAAGAAAAAAAAAGCAATCAGCAGAATCAGATGATTTTGACGCTGGCACTATCAGACATGAAATTTAACACAACTATGACTAATATGTTAAAGGTTGTATTGGAAAGTGCGGACCACACACATGGACAGATGGGGAATTCCACCAGGGAGGTTAGAAATTCTAAGAAAGAGTCCATGAAAATGCTAGAAAATCGGAAACCCAGTAACAGAGATGAAGAAAGGCTTTGATGCGTTAATTGGTAGACTCAGCCCAGCTGAGGAAAATGAATCAGTGCCCTTCGATATTGATCGGTTCCTCAAACTGACACAGTAGGGGGTAAAAAAAACAACAATCCAGAATAGAGCATCCATAAAATGTGAGACAATATCAAACTGTCTAACATGTGTGATTGGAATCCCAGAAGGAAAAGAGAAAAGAGTCATTTCTTATACAATATACGTTTGCTAGCAGCGAATTTTGTTTTTGTCTGAAAAAAGCCTTTATTTCCCTTTCATTTTTAAGAGATATTTTTGCTAAGTACAGAATTCTGGGTTGGCAGTCTTTTTCTCTCAATACTTTAAAGATGCTATTCCAATGACTTCTGAATGTGGTTCTTACCTTTGATCCCCTGTATACAATGTCACTTTTCTGTCTACCTTCAAGATTTTCTCTTAATCTTTGGTTTTCAGAAGCCTGAATATAATTTGTGCAGGGTTTGTTTTTGTTTTTTTTTTATTCAGACTCTTGTCCTTTTTCTGAGCTTTTTGGATCTGTTGTTCGATGCCTTTCATTAATTTTCAAAAATCCTTGGCCACTATCTTTTCAATAGCACCCAAAATCACGAAATGTGTTCTTTCTCACAGCTATTCTAACAAACTGTCACGCTTGGTGACTTAAAACAACAGAAATTTATTCTGTGTTCTGGAGGCCAGAAGTCCAAAATTAAAGTTTCAACAGGGCCCTCGCCCTGTGGAAGCACTGAGAGAGAATCCTTTCTTGCCTCTTCCAGCTTCTGGTGGCTCCAAGATCCCCTGATTTATCACTGCATAACTTCAGTCTCTACCTCCAACTTCACATGGCCTTTTCTTCTCTCTGTGTAGCTCTTGTAAGGAATCTTGCCGTTGGATTTAGGGCCAACCCAATAATTCAGGATAAAATCTCATCTCGAGATTTAATTTCATTGGCAAAGACCCCCTTCCCAAATAAGATCACATTCACAGGTTATCGGGGTCAGGACAGGCATATTTTTGAGGGGGCCACCATTCAACCCACTACAAAGTGCTTAGACATAAATCTAACAACATATACGCAAAATCTGTATGCTGAAAACTACAGTACACTGAGGAGTGTAGAATCAAAGAAGACCAGTACCAATGAAGAGATACATCATGTTTGCATGCTGAAGGCTCGGTGTTGTTGGAGAAGCAAAGCAACTAGAGAAGTCAAAACAATTTTGATGAAAAGAAGAAAATTAGAAAAATCACATTACCTGATTTCAAGACTTAAAATGACAGCAATCGAGATAGTGTGGTACTGGTAAAAAGACAGACACATAGATCTATGGAACAAACATCATCCAGAAATATACTCACAGATATCTGATCAATTAATTTTTAATGAAGGCATACAAACAACTTAGTAAAGACAGTTGCTGGAACAATTGGATATCCATATGCAAAAGAATGAACTTTGGTTCATAGTTCATACCACATATAAAAAATAACTGACTCAAAGTGGATCACAGACCTAAATGTAAATCCTAAAACTATAATATTTGTATAAGCTTTTCTTCTAAAACATAGGTGAAAATCCTTGTGACCTTGGATCAGGCAAAGATTTCTCAGGTATGACACCAGAAGCATGACACATAAAAAAAACCGTTGATAAAATAAACTTCATCAAAATTCAAAACTGCTCTTAGAAAGACACTGTTAAGAAAATGAAAACTCAAACTACAGACTGGGAGAAAAATATTTGCAAGTCACAGAGCTGGTAAGGACTTGTATACAGAATATATAAGAACTTTCAAAACTCAATGAAAAGACAATCTAATTAAAAGAAAAAACAAACAAAAAAAAACCCCCAAAGATTTGAACAGACACGTCACCAAAGAACATTTAAAGACGGCAAACACACACACAAAAGATGCTCTACATCATTAGTCGTTAGGAAGATACAAGTTAAAAATCACAGTATGAGAGACTCCTGGGTGGCTCAGTTGGTTGGGCATTAGCCTTCAGTTCAGGTCATGATCCTAGGGTCCTGGGATCAAGCCCCATGTCGGGTTCCCTGCTCAATGGGGAGTCTGCTTTTCCCTCTCCCACTGCTGCTTCCCCTGCTCTTTCTCTCTCAAATAAATAAAATCTTTAGGAAAAAAAAGGATCACATTAAGATAACAGAATATACCTAGTAGAATGGTCTAAAGTTAAAAAGCCTGACCATACCAAATGTTGGTGAGGAGGTAGAGAAATTCAAACTCAGACACTACTGGGGAGAATGTAACATGGTACAACAACTTCAGAAAAGAGTCTGGGAGTTACTTGAAAGTCTAAACATACACGTGTTATGTCCCAGCCATTCCACAGCTAGGTATGTACCCGAGAGAAAGGGAAATACATGTCCATATAAAGGTAAGAACATAAAAGTTAACAGCAGCTTTATTTGCAATAGCCAAAAATTGAAAACAACCCAGATGTTCACCAACAGGCAGATAAATATTCGACGGAGTACTACTCAGCAATAAAAAGAAATGAACTATTGGTTCATGTAACAACATGGGCAAATCTCAAAATAATTAGGCTAAGTGAAAAAAACCAGGCCAGAGAAAATATATAATTACATGATTCCATTTATAGCGAATTCTGAAACACACACACTGATCTATAGTGACAGAAACCAGATTAGTGGTTGCCGATGGCCGGAAGTGGAAGGAGTAGATTGATGTAAAGAGGTAAGAAGGAATTTTGGGGATGATGGGATATTCTGTACCTTGATCGTGGTAGTGATTAACTGTACATGTCTGTCCAAACTCAGAGAGCAATTCACTTTTTAAAGATTTTATTTATTTATTTGAGAGAGCGAGCGAGCATGCAAGTGGGGGAAGGAACAGAGGGGGAGGAAGAGAAAGGAGGGAAGGAATCCCAAGCAGACTCTGGGCTGAGCACAGAGCCCGATGTATGCGGGGCTCAATCTCATGACCCTGAGATCATGACCTGAGTTGAAACCAAGAGTCGGATGTTTAACGGGCTGAGCCACCCAGGCGCCCCAGCAGTTCATTTTTTAAAATGGTGAAAGCTGAGGTGCATGGCTGGCTCAGTCGGTAGAGCACGTGACTCTTGGTTTTAAGGTCATGAGTTGAAGCCCCACACTGGACATAAAGCTTCCTTAAAAAAAAAAAAATCTAAATAAAACAAAATGGTGAATGCTACGATTTGTATGTTAATAAGCCTCCCTTAAAAAAAAAAAAAAAGATGTAGTTACGACTGAAATACCCCTAGAAGCTCAAACTGCCCATCACTGCCCTTGATAGTACCCATCACGGCCACTCCGTGCTCAAGGTGAAGATCACTAGCTCCCCGCTGGACATTACCAAAGGGCAAACCCCCAGGCTGAAGACCAGGTGAGGCCCATGAGGCCCACTGCTGGTCTGGGGGTTACAATTCCCAGATGCAGAAAACCAACTCACGTTTCAGTGCGGCTCAACTCCCAAAGCCTCAGTTTCCCTGGTCGTCAGTAGAGGTCCCCAGGCAGTGTTTCCAAGGCAGCGGCTGCCCCGTCTGTGGAATGTCAGGCCCCAGCCGCTCAGAGGTCCCTATGCGGCTTGACAGAAGCAAGCAAGGTCTGCACGCACCTGGCCAGCAGCCAGGAGTGGCCAGAGATTTACCATAAAGATGCCGTGAGCTTATGTGACCGGACGCCCCGCTCTGGTAAGTGGGGCAGTCAATTATTAATGCGTGGTCAAGGTGGAAATTTCTCCTTTTCTTTTAATCTCTAACACTGGACCTTGCCCCCTGCTCGGCCTGTTCTGGAAACAAACTCTGTCACAGACAAAAGCACCCAGGAACTGGTCCACGGCTTGACTCTGGGGAGTCAAGGGGAGAGGAAGGTGACTTGGGCCCACGATCTGGGCTGTCTCACTGGAACCCAACTTGCACAGAGCCAGGGGGCAGTCTGGCTGGCCACGGTCCACTTGAAACCCCAAAGCCTGTCACTGTGCTTCCAAAGCAGGGCTGGGCCCGAAACTGGAAGAAATGGACAGGCACACACACCATGATTAAATCTTTTTCAGCTTAATCTTTTCTCGAACTGCTCACTGTGGAGTCTGCGAAGTGAGGGTGCAGAGATTTGTGGAGATGTTTGTTATGGTCTTTGCCTCGGGCCTTTGGCTCTGACAATTTGCCCTCATGAAAAGTTAATGGGTGTCTATGTCTATGTCTGCCTCTGTTTGCTGACCCTGATCCTGGCCAGGAGAGCAGAAACGAGGACAGAGCTTACTTGAGCTCACGCTTCTCTCCAGCTCTTCGAGTGGGGAAAAAGGCATGGCCGTTTTCTCAAACCAGAGCCCTGAAGAAACCTGGTACTGTGTCCACCACACGTATTTGTGGACTACATACACAACGGCCTTGTATGCCCTATAATTTAGAGTTCCGGCCTGGAGTCCAACAAGAGAGAAAACTTCTGGTTCTAAACATAGCCCTGAACCCAAGAGGAATTGTGGTGTCTTCAAATCATCTAATTGTTTGACAATCTTGCCAATGCTCTTCCAAGCCAGCCTACGTGTGAGTATGGGATTTGGTTCCCGTGTTGGCTTTTATCTAGGGTACAAATGCACAGGGGACCCTCGTGTGTCCCCGCAGCAGGGCCACCTGTGTGCACAGAGGGAGCCAAGAGGCTCAGGGACACAGGGCCTGGGGCCAGCAGGGCAGCCTCTGAACGAAACTAAACGCTCTATGACCACGGGTCACATTTGGGTCTAAGAGCCATCCCTTGATCCCAGGCCCCCACTGCCCGGAAGGGGACAGTGTGTCCTCTGAACTAAAGCTGTGAAGGGGTCGAAGGATGCATCTAAAATGGATGAGGGATCCACATGCTTGACCTGCCCTGGGACTCCAGGTAACTCAGCCCACTCTCATCCCACGGGCTCTCCTCAGGGAGTGGTCCCTTGGAGGCAGGTGGCACCTTGTCACACCTGCATCCCTCACAGACCTGCCGAGCACATGGGAGATGCTAACCGCACAAACCGAGGAACCCTATCTACTCGCCCAGGCCCAAAGCAAGACTGAGGCCTTTATACCCTTTATATCCAGGTCACCTGGGCCCCACCCTGGCGACCTCCAGCCGCCCACCCCCGGCCACACTCTCTGAGAGTTTCCAAGTATCTCCCCCCACATGAGAGGGCTGATGTACAAAGCCAAAGTTTTCAGAGGAGTGAAAAGGATTGCCCCGATAAGCAGGAACTGGAAAGTCATTCCAACATCCAAATACGACCCCCGGAGAAAGCAGGGGAGCTGGGAAGATCTATCTCACCGCAGTGGCATACCCACGTGAGGGGAGCTGTGAGGGGAGAAAAGAGCAAGGATGAGCCGGGGGGGTGGGGAGGAAGAGACCTGGCAAATGCAAACGGGTGGAGGTCGAGTGAGAGCAAGTGGGTCATCATGCAGCGAGAACTTTCTTTGACATGGGGGGGGGGGGTGTCCCTGGCCTTCCTCCCCAGGCCTTTAGGGGCCGATGCCTTCCAGGCCCTCATACCGGGTACAGCCAGAAACACACACAGGCGGGCTGTAAGGCAGAGCCAGGGACCAGTGACAGGGACCAGAAGGAAGCGGCAGGGGTAGGGTGGAGTCGTGGACTCCCGGACCAGATGCGACCTCCAGAGCGTTAGCACGAGCCACACTACTGCCAAGCAGAGAAGCCGCCCTGCAGCCTCCACGGCGGTGAGCAGCACCCCGGTGAGAACATGCCCTCTGAAGAGGACCCGCTTCTTCCAGGGCCAGCTCTCGCTCAGGTCCATCCCACAGAAGTGACCGCAGGCCTACTCCAGGCTGGGCACTGAGGAACTTGGGGTCACCTCTCCCCTCCCTCGAGACAGAAACACCTACCCTCCAGTGCAAACACCTGAATCGGGGCACCCCGGGAGGGGGATGAAGCCCAACGACTGACTGGAGATTTGCTTTTAAAAAATTAGACTGCTTTGAACTAATTTTAGACTTAGAGAAAAGTTGCAAAAAATAGTACAGAGAATTTCCATATATCCCTCCCCCAGGCTTCCCCAGTGCTAACATCTTACATAACCATTAAGACAATGATCAGAGCAGGAAATTAACCTTGGGACAATACCATTAACCAAACTAAGGGCCCCAGTTGAGCCTCACCAGTTTTTCTACTAATGTCCTTGGATCCTGCTATTTCAGAATCCCAACCAGGGCTTCGCGCTGCATTGAGTTATTTCTCCTTGGTCTCCTGCAATCTGGGTCGGCTCCTCAGTTTTCCCTTGTCTTTCATGACCTTGACAATTTCAAACTGATTTCACTGATCAGTTCTGTTGTCGAATGTCCCTCGACATGGGTCTGTCCAGGGTTTTCTTGTGATCGGAACCAGGTTATCCATTTTTTGACGAGAACACCACAGAAGTGAACCACCTGACATCACAGAACTCACGTGGACAGGCCGTATCATCAGTGGCGTTGACCTTGGCTAAGGCTGATGACCTCTCTGCCAGGCTTCCCCAGTGCGAAAATACATCTTTCCCTGTGTAGTTAATCTTGGCTTTTCAAAATGTGTGGTTTTTTGTTTTTTGTTTTTTAAAAGGGAACGTGTCGCTGTCATTACAAACTCCGTGCTGTCAGCCCAGCCTGCTGATGGCCGCAGCTGCCCCGCAGATGAGAGGCAGCTAATGAAGATGAGCGGCGGAGCCGACGTCTCTGGAAGACGCCGAAGCTCTCGGTGACAAAGAGGAACAGTAGCGGTTTATTTATAGATCCACTTGAAGACAGCTCATTGTAACTACTGGGGTTGAATTTTTAAAACCTCGGGAACAAAGGCTGGCTATTTTAAACTCTCCTTGCACTTAGTTCAATGGAGAGTGTTAGAGGCACCGACCACACCCGGGCATTACTCCCAAGCTCGGCAATTCAGGATTCGCGTAGCATCTCAGGACACGAGCACGGCCTGCCAAGGCAGATAACCACGACTGGCGCTGCCTACCCTACAGAGGCAGCGGGCCTCTTCTGGGCCAAAGCCCTCACCCCCAGGGAAGAGTTGGCGGAGGCTGTACCCCCGGGGTCTCTCAGCCTCTCCCCTTCCTGGAAAATTAACTTGCTCACAGCTGTTGCGAACCAAGGTTACATCACCTCTCTCCCTGCCTCCCCCTGCAGGCTGCAAAGAGGGACGGCGCCCTCCAGCGGATGCCTGCCCCAGGACGGTGGGCACCAGCGGACCCATCTCCAGGCTGGAACAAGGGTGTCCCAGGAGCTCGCGGTATACAAATGTCCCTGCGGACAGCGGGAGAGGGGCACCCCAAGAGCTCCTCCTGCCCCAGCCCAACTGCGCCTCTAGCCAAGACTGCTCAGTCTCTCCAGGCACCAGAACCATGGTGGGGAAGGGAGATGTGGGTTTTCTCAAAGCCTCCTACGTCCTTATTTGAGCAAAAAGCACAGAGCCATATTCTTGGACACAATGTGGAAAAATGTGAGTATGGACTAGGCATTTGATAGTAAGGGATTATTAATTTTGTTGGATGTGACAAGAGCACTGCAGTTATATAACCAAGAAAAGTCTTTATTTAGGGTAAAATAATGTATCTGGGATTAAACAAAAATACTCTAACTCTTCTAAAAAAAAAGGGGGGGGGGAGGGAGATGAACAAAATAGACTGGCAAAACGCTGAAGCTAGATGAAAGATACACGGGAGTCTGTTAACACTATTCTTGCTACTTTCTGGGCTAGCTTGAAATTTTCCACAATATAAAGAGTTTTTTGTTTTGTTTTATTTAGTAAAAAAAAAGAAAAAGCTCCCAGGTGACTGGAACGAGCCATGGAGCTGCGTCCAGGCGAATGAGACCTCGGGAGGAAGCCGAGGACATGTCCCCAGCCCCGTGTCCTGGTATTTTTCAAGCACAGGAGGCAGATTTGAATCCATCAGTGTTCAGGCCGGTCTTTGGCATTGCCACAGAGAAATCCCCCGATGGCACCGCAAGCATTCTGTGAACCCTGCAGCAATGTCCAGACCGTCAAAGAAACTAATTTTAAGATAATCTCCATGGAAACCATCTATTCTGATTTTTGCCATGGTAACCGATGAGAACATAAACACGAGCGCTATCTAACACCCTTACACCACATGGGCCAACGCTGCCATCCAATCTGGAAAATTCAAGCTGCAAAAGGCTTTTTTCCAGTGAAAATGAAAAGTACTGAAACTTCTAGAGCAGACACGATGATTCTACCCACTTCCACTGCCCAGCTGCTGCCCCCGCTACCCCATGCACCTCCCCCAAACTGACAAACCAGGCCAAAAAGTGGTTTCCTTCCTTTAACCTGGGACCGTCAAAAACACCAAAAGAAAGAGCCAGAGCCTGCCTCTTGCCTCACAGGCTCAACCCACGCTGCCCACAGATTGCAGGCACGTGTCCACGAGCTCGGATTTCCAGAACATTCTATGTTCTGGTGACATGCTGGGCACCACAAAGAGACCAAAGACCCAGCCCTCCGGGAAGACGACAGGCCAGCGAATAACCGACTACAGGATAGGGGGGCTGCTCCAGCAAGCAGAGGGCTCCGGCAAGTGGAGCGGGAAGGATTCACAAGCCGTGGGCCTCCTGGGAAAGGCTGCGTGGAAGAGAGGTCATCTGGGAAGGGAAACGGGGGGGAAAGGAAGACTCCCAACAGTTATGAGATCCTTCAAGTAGATAACAAAGCTCCGAGAGGTGTGCGCGCCCTGAGTTATGCTCCGAATCCAAGCACGCAGAGCCAGATGCAAGGGCCCCCCGGGACCCCATGTGGTTCGAGCCAGGTTCTTGGATCTTCCTGACACCGTGAATGTCTTACCACGCCTTGCCTGGGGTTTCTGAGGCCATGTCTGCTGTTGGCTTAAGTCATTAAATAGGCTTCCCTTCCTAAGCATTGTGCCACTCTCCTCTGGGTAGGGACCTACCTGTTGGTGGAACGGATGAGAATTTTCCAGGAGCAGGAAACTACCACTCCAAGGGGCTACTCTGAGAAGGGTGTACAGCCAAGTCCCATCTGCAGACCCCTCCTCTCGCTGCCACTGCTGTTACTGCTGTTTTAGGACGTGGTCCTGCTCTTGGTACCTGGAGGCATTTCCCCAAAAAGCTCTGAAAAGCTGACCTTGACCTGAGGCCTTAGACATTGAGCCACCAGCACCCAGGTCATCTCAAGCTCAGGCGCCAGAGACTCTCACCCGCTGGCTTCCCTTAGAGGCCCTGCAGGCTCTGGAGGATGGGGGATGATGGAGGCACCCACTTATGCAGGCGCGGGAGGCAGGGGCACTAAGGACAATACGCAGGTGGCCCACAGAATGCGGGTTCAAGAGCAGGTCACTGGACTGATACAGCAGCACTAACAGACGGAATAGGAGCCAAGATAGGAAGACCGGCGACAGAAGCCCACGGAGGGCTGCACTGGGGACCGTCCTCCCCCTTAGTGCATCCTGGCTGGTAATAAAATCAGCCATCTGCAGAGCCCAGTGGGTGCCTCTAGGTTTAAAGAGCCCACAGGGAAACACTGGGATTTCTTTCACCACTAGATTGAGATTAGAACCAAAGCCATAATAGCACTTTTCCTCTTTTGGATAGAGGCAGACTACAATTCTCCAAATTGGGCTGAAAAGGACCCCAGTTCTCCAAGTGCTTCTCCCAAACTACAGTCCCCACGAGCCATGGAAACTTCCCAAGACAGTCAGAGACTTTCTTTTTCCCCCTACGTCCCTGCTCGGGAAGCCACTGTCACAACTGGCTAGAGACTGTTTTCCAGTAGACCCGTGACTCTCAGGGTGGGCGCCTGGGCCACTGACACGACCTAGAAAGCGCCAAGTCAGAGACTCTGGGGATAGGGCAACCTGTGTTTAACAAGCCCTCAGGGTGATTCGGAAGCACACTGAGGTTTGAGAGCCAAGGCAAGAGGCTTATTGCAATCCAGCAATCCACGTGAACTGGTCAAAGGCCTGTCTCCTCACTGCGTTGCCAAAGGCAACTTCCCCCTTCCGGTAAACACAGTCATTATTGAACATGCGCCTGGTTGCAGCCCTGACCCACCTCCCAGGAAACTCAGTTGTGGCCTCTGGAAGGAAAAGGAGAGGGGATCCAGCCTGCTTCCCAGGAGCGGATGCGACAGGTCAGAGCCCGAGTGAAGCGCCCAGCTCCCCATGCTGGTCTCCAGGCCCAGGGTGTCCCTCTGCAGGGAGCATCGGAATCTTTGGTGCTCCTAGACTGGGCACAGCCACGTTACCCTCCCCGGCCACTGTCCAGGGATGCTCGGACTCCAGCAGGGACTATCTTTAAAAATTGTAGCTTGGTAATAAATACTCAATCTTCTTTGTTTCTATTCTCCTCTGTCTTCCCGCTGAAACTAAGAAGCGCAGAATACTTTCCACGACTTCCACACTGGTAAAGGTGAGGAAAATGCAACCCGAGTGTGAAGTGAGGCCTCTTGGCTGAGGCCCGCTGCTGCCCAGAGTCAGCAAAGGCCGCCCTCCTCCCGCGCCTGCAGGAGGAGTTTTGCGTAGTCAGCCGGAAAAACGGAGAATGCCCGAAGGATGTACCATAGGCTGGTGGGAGGAAATCCGAGTCCAGAGAAGCAAGACAGACTGCCTGAGGGTACAGGAGAGACCTGCCACGTCAGGCCAGGCTCCAGCTTCCTTTTGGATCCGCAAACAGGGGCAGTACAGTCTTAAACCGCCAACCAAGTGGTTATAGGCTGTTGGGAGTCTGGACCCCAGGAAACCAACCCTCTTGCAAGACGTGTAAGTGCCTGGGCCCATCCTGACTCACCTGTTGACAAGAGCCCCTTTTACTAACTAGTCCTGGAAGATGCAGAGCCACAACCAGGGTCAGTTGGAGAAAGGAGAGGCTCCCTTCTAAGACATATAAATCTGGGCTTTACTCCTACTGTAAACACCCACAGTGCCTTGTCTGCCAAGCGTCCCCATGAATCCGTGCCTCTCCCCACGACAGCCAAAACTCTATGTTCTCGGCAAGAGACCCCAGTCCTCCATGCTCCAAACAGAGGGAAATCCACAAGGCAGGTGGAAACGGACCCCGTCCCCTGCCTCTACTCTGACTCCTCGGGCTAGATGCCCGGGGTGAGAACGCAGGAGCCTCAGATCTTCAGCATGGAGTAAGAACCAGTGCCAAGACCGGAATCGGAGCCCCAGAACCCCCACATCAAGCCCCACCCACGGGTAGCACCCCAAAACAGCAAGTCGGAGTGGAAGCATGGGTGCGGGAGGCGGCTGGGGCTTCACCCTCAGAACCAGAGGAACTAGGAAGGAGAAACAGGCCAACCTCAGGGAAGGCTGAGCCCTCGGGTCAGGCATTCTTGGCCAACCTCGCCGCCTCCTCCTGCAGACAGTTCTAGCACAGAGGCTCTGGGCGGGGGGTCCCAGCCACTTTGCTTTGAGGAGGCATGGGGGCGGTAGAGGAAGAGAAGTCTGTTTCCATTCACCTCATGGATTGGCTTTTGCATCTGGGAGTACAGAGGACCTGGGTCTCTCATCAGGAAGCAGAACTGATCCCTGCAAGGGTCTAAAACCCTCATCAGACCTCACAAAGGTGACCTGCGGAGAGCAGTCAACACTGAAAATTATCTCCGTCAGAATCGCCTCCTCTGCTGCATGTTGTCCCCCAGCTCGGCAAGCCGGGGGCACACAAGCACCCCAACTGGGCAGGGGGCTCATCCTGCTCTCAGTCTGACAGAGGAAGGAAGAGGAACATTATAAAAATAGCTAAAGCTTGGTGAGCACTTGCCATGTGCTAGGCGCGGCTCCAACTGCCTGCCTGGCACGCACCACCTCGTGAAATCTCACGAAGGAGGGCCTGGCGTCTCCCCATCTGAGGTTGAGGGGCCCCAGAATTCAAGGTTACTGTCTGAACTGGAGGGCAGCCAGCCCCGAGAACGCAGGAAGCGGTTTTCAGTTTTCCTGAATTACCTGGAATTCTGCGTTCTTCCCCTCCCACCCCGCCCAGCACAACCTCCCTTCGAAATTACATAATGGGCTCTCAGGTGTCTAGAAGAAAAGCAAGAAAAAGAGTAAATCGGAACAAATGCATCTTTGCTGTTAAATGTGGTTTTAAAAATGCTTCTGTGGCTGAGGCAGAAATCAGTCCTATGGCAGCTGGGCTTAGGGAACAGGGGCCAAATCCAAGGTCAGCCAAGACATGGTGACCCTGATGCCTCATGGGCTGGCCCCAAAGCACGAGCAGCAGGAGGGAGCCAGGAGGGAGCTAGAACCCGAGTGGCCAAGTGCCAAGAGAAGAGAGGAGGCTGGGGCTGGGGCTCAGGGCAGAGGTAAGTACCAGACCCTTGAAAATGGCAGCACAAGCACCTGCCGCCGATGACTCGCTGGGCCCGCCCCCCGCCCCCACACACGCCCCTCTGGGAGGCGCTCATCTGCGTGCAGGCCGCCCTCCCGGCCACCCTCCAGCCTTGCAGCGTGTCACAGGGCACAACATGGAGCTTCCCAGCCACCCTCGGCCCAGCCATTGGGCTGGAGTCCTTCCTCTGCAGCCTTCCGAGCAGAGAAAGCTCCCAGCCACAGCCCTGAACTCTCTCCTCCACAACTCAGCCAGGAATAGAAGGAAAATGGAACCCATTATTCTCATTCTGAAGGGCTGGGAAATGGCTTGTGCTTTTCAACATGAAATGTGCCTAAAAATAAGCTGTGAATTTCAACCAGAGGTTGAAAATAGCTCTGGCAGTGAACAGAGTTCTCTGTTCAGAGTGAGCTCAAGGATGGCCTTCATTCCAAGAGAGCTAAACGCTGCAGTCTGAGCAGGGGTCCGGGGCAGGGGGCTTTCCAGGGCACAGGGGCCGTCGCACGCTCACAGGGCTGCCCTGGCCATGCTCCACCGGGGGCCTGACCTCCGGCTTTAGAATGCCATCCTCCGTGAGACACACAGTACCTGGCCTGCTGGCTCCCTGAGATCCTCAAATGCCCAGGTGTGTCTCGGGCACCTTTAGGGCCCCTGGCCCTGGGGAGAAGCAGAGCCAGAAGGTTCCAGAGCTCCTGGGGCACAGGCTGAGCCAAGTCACCCTGGCCAGCCACCAAGCCACTCACCAGTTACTATCTCAGAGCCAGGGAAGCCGGCAGGCAGGAAGGGCAAGAACACACTCCAACGGTAAGTAAAAAAAAACAAGCTGCTAAAGGTCTTTTTTTTTGTTGTTATTGTTTATCGTCACCTCTGGAAGATTCCAAAGTTTGACAGGCTGAAACGACATTTCTATAAAATAGACTTCTGTTAGAAACAGTCTAGAGACCTCAGCCCCAGCGGTCGGGGGAGCCCAAATCTGGCCCCGCGGAGCCGGGGCAGGAGCTCCGGAGTCATCCTGCCCGGGGCCGCCCACCCTCCGCGCCGTGGCCTCGCTCCTGCTGCCACGGGGACACCCCCAACCCACCCGATTCCTACACTCCTCCTGCTGCTGCTCCTGCATTCGCTGCCCTTCTGGGCTCACTCCTGAGGCCACAGTTAGGGTAGCGATTCTCAGCTGGGGGCCACCTGCCCCCCCCGGAGGCGGTACGGCAACACTTGAAGACATTTGAGGTTGTCACAATGAAGGGAGGGGAGATGCTAACGGCAGCCGGTGGGGAGAGGCCGGGGAGCTGCTAAACACCCCGCGAGGCCCACGACAGCCCCCGCCGCAGCCTCTGCTGGGCCAGGGCGGGTCCGCTTATGGGACGCACCGGTTCCCGGCGCGTGGCTGCAGAGGACCTGGGCTCCCGGGGGAGCGGAGACACTCTGGCCAGCCATGCGATCGGTCACTAACTCAGTGCCAGGGCAGCCCTGGGGCAGGAAAGGTGAGACTGTAATTGTCAGCTTCCCTTCCCACCGCAGGGGCAAACCTAACCGCTGGACAGGGCTGGGCCAACGGGCTCTCCCGGGCGTGGGGAGCTGAAAAACCCCTGTGGGCGACAGCGCTGACGACTGGACGACAGCGTGAATGCTCTTCACGCCATTCAACTGTACGCTCTAGAACAGTTCAAGAGGGAAATCTTAGGTCAGGTACATAAAACAGACCCAACCCACCAAAAACCCCTTCGCCCTCCTCTTGGCCCGGGAGTCCTGAGATCAGCGATGCCCCTAGACGCGCACTCCACATGGTGTGTATACTCTGGCACAGGTGTGTGTCCGGGTGAGGGTCTATACACCGCCTCAGCGTCCCAAAGGGGCTTGTGACAGATAAGGGAAAAGCCAGAAACAATGAGTTTAGGACTAAGAAGTCAAGTCACCGTGTGGATTAGCATAGTTCACCTATGTCCTCAGGTCCTGCTGTAGAAACAGAGGCGTGGGAAGAATGGGGGCTCTCTGTCTGGGACCACACGGCCAGGATTCAGACCCCGTTCTCTGGGGTCCCAGACCCCAGAGCCCATTATCGTTTCCCCTGTGTGAGCACCATGTGGCGATGTCCAGCGGAACCGTGGCCAGAGTTCCGTCGTGGGCCAGAGGTAGCATGGGAACACACGGTTTTCCTGAGTACTGGTGAGCTAGCCTCCCAACCTTGCCGAACCCTGCCCGGCCTGCCGGCTTCCCCTACCCCGAAGGCCTTCATGCTAGATTATCAGGCCCCACAGCTCTGGGACACATGAGTGCTCCACACCCCTTATCTGAGCAGGACTGAAGGGACAAGAGACAGCTTGTCCAAGCTGCTTGCCTAATAACCACAAGAAAAGGAGTATGGGATTCTCCCCTTGCTGCTGATTACTAACCATTCCCAAGAGGCAGGTGGCAGTGCCCTCTCCTGGGACGGGGGGCGGGGGCAGGGGGGGAGCTGCCGGGCAGCCCTCTACCACCTGCAGTTTCTAACTCGATCAGCCTTGCTCAGAGGGGCTGGCGTGGTGAGCCCCCAGGTCCAGGCACTCAGGCAAGTGACTAAGCCACAGGCATCTCATCTGGGAACCAGAGTAGTACCGCCCAGCCTGGGCTCGGCCCACTGTAAATGCCCAGCACACGGGGAGGTGGAGGGGAGAGGTCGCTCGCCCCACAGGATCCCAGTCCTACAGTCTGAGAAATGCCTTTCCAGGCAGAAGACCAAACAGCAGCAAGCAGACCGCAATGCAATCCGGTCATCCCCACCAAACCCCAAAGTTGAGGATCGGCTACTTGTTAGCAAATGCGGAGAGAGAACAAAAAACCTCCCAGCCCAGAGCCACCCTCGGGAGAAAAGCTTTAAATCTCAACCTGGCCTAGGGGTAGCTACAACACACAGAATGGGCGCGTCTCAGGCTGGGGTGGGGGATCCCTCTGCCGAAGCCAGAGCAAGCCCAGGATGGACTGAGGGGCTTCCTGATTCTATTCTGGGCCAGCCTTGACTGGCTGGGGGCCTTGGGCAAGCCGTTTCCTGTTGTTCAGGCCAGTTTCCGTGGGCGGGAGAGGTTACACTGCCTCCCGGTCCGAGAGGGAGAGATTTAAACACCCTGCAGCCACTGGGGCTTAAAAGCCTCAGGGCTCCACATCCTTGGCTTGAGAGCTTACTTCAGCCAAAGTGGAACGCAACTTTATTCAACGAGATCATACCAGTTATCAAATTTTCCCTCAAAAGTATCTGTCAAAAAAATATTGTTAACTATTTTAATTCAGGAACACTAAATGCCCTTTTACCGACAAAGGTACTAAAAACGGTTTGTGGCTGAGGAACTTCCTTTCCATGGTTTAAAAAAAAAAAAAAGGGAAGTGAGAGCAACAAGGCTGGGTCTTTCCCATCCGTCCCAGCTGTGGCGCAGGCCCCACGCCCTCTAGGAACTCTCCATCGGGTCCTCCGGCCCGTGGCTCAGCATGGGACAGGTCCTCCCTCTCCTCTATCAACAGCAGCCTGCCCCGTAGAAACAGCCCCCCACCAGACGGCACGAGGTCTCGCACCCAGCAGCCTTCACGTCGTTTGTACATTCTACACTAGAAACAAAGTACAGCAAGTGCCAAAGTCTGATTTGCCCTTCCCCAGGACCCGCCAGAGTTTCAGGGCTCGGAACACGCCTGCTGAGCCACTTACCAGACTCCCGGATGATGTGGCCAGTGGGGCTGGGGGCCTGTGCACTTTTAGGACCTCTCCGTAATCCACAACATCAAAGTTACTCTTCCAAACCATCACCTGCCAAGAGCAACGAGCACACAGACATCACAGCAGCCCTCCTTCGTGGAAGAAATGAGCCCAGGGGTGACCCCCCCCAAAAGTTGCAAGACAGTCCCCATCTGACAGCCCCCCTCAACTCGGAGACCTGCCCCACCTCCCAGGCTTTCGAGACGGGCCTCGAGAAGACCCGGATGCACCATCGAGATGGGCTCACTGCGTGCTGTCCCTAGGCCTTTGCACTTTGCCGGCCCCTCCCTGGAGCGCCCCAGTGTCAGCGTCACCAGCTCCTCGCGCTAAAGTGTCTGCTTCAGCAGCATCTTCCCTGAGAGACTGTCCCTGGTCTCCTGCTAATTTTTATCATGGCGCTCTATCGATTTCTTTCATGGCATCAGACTCAACAGTTATTTAATTTCTCTGTCTCGTCCTCATTTACCGTCCATCTCCCCACCGAAACAGAAGCTCCGAAGGGCCGTGGCCTGGCCTTAGGTTACAGTAGACCACTGCGGTTAAATTCCTCAGTCCACCGTTTACTGTGTGGCTCCAGGCAAGGCACTCAACCTCTCTGTGCCTCCGGGTCCTCATCTGTGAAGAGGGGATGAGGCTACTTCCAACCTCCCAGGAGACAGCTCGGCACAGACAAGGGTACCCAGGGAGCCGTGGCTAACACACCCATCACTCACCGCGCCGCTTGAAGGAGCGCTAGGTCCTGAGGCTCCCCCAGCAAAAGGCTGGCCAATGGCCCCTGCTGGGGAGCAACAGAGCTCCTGCTAGAAGGTGTCGGCCCCACGAGGCTGCCCTGCGCCAGCGTGGTGCTCAGCACAGGGCCCAGAAAGAGCTCTGAATCCTCGTCAGATGAGAGCTCACCACGCCGGGGAGGCCTCCCTGCTTGCGACGCAGCCACGCGCTGGCTCTGAGGCAGGCCGCTCGCCACTCCCAGGGCAGCCCACTGTTTACTGGCCCCCGAGGCCTCCATTCCTCCTCCTACTTACGAACAGACTTAGCGTGCCGTGCCCCCCTCACCTTGTTTGTAGAGCCGTGTGTAACTGCACTAGTCCAACTTGCTATGTTCCTGGGAGGGGGGGCAGATTCACATGTCTCTCCGCAGAGGCTCTCAGAGCCGACTTTCAGAAGGCAGCCAGGGGGCTGCTCATGGGGACGGCCTGAGGAGGGGCCAGAGTGGGCGGAAGCCCTTCTTTCTACCAGGCTGCCTCTTGGACCCTGTGACTTTCTTTTACCAGGACTACTTATGGTGTGACTTTACTGTATAATTTTTCCTCATTTAAGCAATGATCCAGGCCTCCATGCTCGGGGACAGCTCAAGGGTGCCCTGGACCTTCCTCCTCCCTTGTTTGGTTAGCACAGGAGCTGGTGCTGGGACAGGAAAACGCCCACGGTCTCTTGTCCAGGCCGTGCCGAAAAAGCCTCCAACCACATTCTGCTTTCCTGGTGGAAGCTCAACCCAAATCTGGGGCTGGGGCTGGGGCTCGCTGGGAGGCCAGTGGGACTTTCCTGGGCTGAGCAGTCAGAGCTGTGAAGCCCAGCACCAAGTGAAGGAACATTCTGGGCAGGAGGCACCAGGGCTGACAGGCAGAAAGGCTCGGCACAAAGGGTGACAAAATGGGACAGGACCTCCTCACACGTCTTCTCCCCACAGCCAAAGAGTTTGAAAACGGGGCCCCTCAAATAGCTCGCAAGTGGAGCACCCTGGGTCTGAGCACCTCAGCTCAAGTTTCAGCCTTCGTGGTTGCTGAAAGCCACCAAGGAAGCTGATGACATCTGGCCTATCCTCAAGGTGCCTTGGCCTCCTGTTCTCATCTGCCAATGCTGCTCGCACCATTCTTTACTTACTTGTTCATCAGAACCTCCAGACGCAAAATATTCCCCCGTTCTTGAAAAGGCAACCGTGGTGGCTGGGCCCTATCAGAACAAACAAGAAAGAACAAACACCAAGGGTCACTCTAGCATCTAAAGGCACAGGAAGAAAACCAGCTCATGAACGAGAGCAGCGGGAGGACCAAGGGCTGAGGCCTCATGGGACCCCTGGTCCTCCCCAGGCTTTGGCATAGGCACCTGTTGGAGCTCACCCGTGAGTGTCACGGCCAAAGCCTCTATTCCCAGCCAGGCCACAAGGTCGTGGGTGGGCAGGGAGGAGGGAGCAGGACAGTGCACACTGTTGGCCCTGCCCGGTTGACATCACCGTCCCCGCTTCCCAAGGGTGAGCTGGAGGTCAGAAAGGTGCCCTGACTCATCCCGGGCCTAGCACCGGCTCCAGAACCTGGTCCCCCTGGCCCGAGCCGTGCTCCCCTCCCCACCCGACACCACCCTGCAGCCGAGCAGAGAAGTGCATGGCCCCAACCAGGAGCCGATGAGCAGAAGCAGGTGCCATCAGGGAGTCCAGGGGACACAGGAGGCCAGACCAGGGCAGGAAGTGGGGTGGGGAAGGGATTATCAAAGGTGCCTGAGCAGAGAAGCGACAAGACGCATCCCCCTAATAGGTACGTTACGTGCCTTATGTTAGGCCCCTGGTGGGGAGAAGGGCCCGCTCTGGCTTCCCCGGGGCTGAAGGTCTGCATGGCGTGGGAAGGGGATGCCAGACCAGTGCAGCCAGCGCTTGGAGGGCCCGGGAGCACATCCAGGCTTGGAGGAGCCGGGCACGATCTCCCGGGAAAGAGGGAAGGCTCCCTCCCGCACCCTGACATCCAAGCAGAAAGACACCCGGAGCAAGTCTGCCCGCTCCGCACGGTGAACCGCCGGCTCCTCCCAGCCAACGGCCCGTCTCCCAGGACGCGGCATCCCTCAAGCAAAACCAGAAAAAAGAGCTTATCTCCTAACTGATGGCAACATGGGCTCTGTTGCAAAGGCCATCTCCTCTCCCTCCTTTCCTCCAGACCAGAGCAGGAAGCATCAAGAGACCCAGTTGCCCAAATGGGTGCCTGTGGCCATCGGGCTGGGAGAAGCAGTAGACACAGGGACAAGGGGGACACTGGGACACACCTTCTGCTTGAGGCCAGAAAAGACCAGACAAGTTATGGGCTAAAAAAGGGATCTGTGGTCACAGAACAAGACAAGCTTCTGCCTGCCCAGAAGGGACAGGCAGGTGGAAAGCTGCTCCCTGAGCCCGAGCGTCCTGGGCAGAACGAAACATTCTTCCGCCTCCTGAATCTACCCATGGCTCCTCCTCTCCAAGATGCCCACGAGGGTGGTGAGGAAGAAAGTAAGCATAAGGCCAGTTAACACTGACGTGCACTAACCCACTTAATCTTCGGAGGCTGGTTTGCATGCTGACCCCTCCCCACAGGTGACACATCCCAGGAGGGAGACCAAGGCCTGAAAGCTGCCCTTCCCCCCGTGCCTCTCCCGGCCTTCTCTCACAGGTGGGGCTCCAAGCGCCCGGGGATCAGGGCGGCCGGGAGCCCCACACGGCCATCCAACAGGACACAGGGGATCCATCTCTGTGACTGGCGACGACAGCAATGACATCAGTTGGGTGCCAAATGCCAGGTGCAGGGCGCCACGGGCGGCCAGCGTGGGGCTGAGTGCGGGAGGGGCGAGGGCGCTCGAGCGTCCCGGAGACACTCGTCGAGATGGACGACCCCCAAGGGTGAACAGGACTTCCGGGGTGGTGAGGGGAGAGAACTTCAGATGACTCTTACTTGATTCTTGGAAATCCTGTAGTTTCCCAAACTTTGAATTCTTAAACAATGAGTATATGGCGTTGCTATGTTAACATAAAAACAAAACAACAAAACTATTTTCATCCTGCGGAAAAACAAAGAGGGGAGAGGGAAAAGAGAAGGAACCCAGGACACAGGAGTGTCAAAAGAGCTGGGCTCTTTGTCAGCCCAGAGCTCATGGAGGAATAACCAGTTTCCACAAAGTCACAGCAACTAAGGAACCAAAAAAATACTCATCAGTCTCCTTTCCTGCTGTCACTCAACCCCCAGACGCCAAGCTGGGGACGAGATGCCGGAGGCCAGCTGGGGCAGCACCCCTGGAGAAGGCGGCCAGCACCTGTGGCTTGGTGGGGGAATGGGACCAGAGAGCAGGCGCCGGAGCTTTCCCCAAAGTCCAGATGCCCAGACACTCTGGGGCCGGCGCTAGCGGCAGGCAAGCAGTAAGGGGGCAGGGCCCACAGTCCTCCCCGGCAATGTCCGTTTACCCAGAGGACGGCTCGGCTCCTGTACTGGGTACCTCGGTGTTCTCGGAGAGAGCACCCTTCCACAGAGGCCTCGCCGGTCTGAGGCCCACAAAAGCAGCTCCGCCATGGGCCAGAGCCAGCAGGGGCTGGAACGCAGACGGGGCTTCTCCACCACTGACGACCCTCATCCCACCCCTTCCAGGGCCCAGACAAGCCTGGCCCCCACCGACCTCGCCAGAACCCCCCCCGCCCCCGTCCTTCCCACCCTCACCGGTGCTCCAGCCCCACCGGCCTGCTCGCTGTTCCTCACCACAAGCTCCAGACGGTCTCATCTTGCCCTCAGGATCTTTCGTCGACTCTCGGCATTGAGCTCTTAATTCAATTCGTTCCAATCTTTCTCAGTTTTAAATCAACTCCTCTAAGGCTACACGTGTGCCTGATTTACTACTTTAGATACATCCCCAAAGTTTCCAACATGCAACATTCTCACCAGCAGCCACCTCCAGACCTCGAGGTCCCGCTGTGATTCTCTTTAGCCCAGCACTTATCTAGGAGGGCACTCTAGCTTCCAAACCACCGTGACTTGGGGGAGTGGGGGGTCCCTTTTATCACTGACAACCATCAGATGGGCTCCCTGTTCTTTGAGATCATTCTGCCTTCAGGGTGGCTTACTCTTTTCAGTTAGTCACTCTCAGGGCCTCAGTTCACCAGCTCGGGGCAGGGATGTCACCAAGTGTTTTCTGCGCCCGGCAAGAGGCAAGGACCTCTGCAGTGACTCCGGAGCGTGACTCTGAGCTCTTGGAGGAGACTTCAGCAGTGTGCTCTGACTGCCAGAGGTGCCCACCTGCGTGACGTCCTGGTCCCCATCTGCCTGCAAGCCACACCCGCTGGCAGGGACCCTTTGGGGCCCAACCAGATCCTTTCCTCCCTCTCCAGATCAGGCCAGTTGGTCTTCGGTGAGATGATTCTGCTTGGTCATCACAAGTGCGGGACGCAGCCTGGCCTCCCACCCCACTCTCCCTCCTGATCCAGCCACACAAGGCCCTCCGGCTTGGCTGAACCCACACCCGGTCACTAAGTCACATCCTGTCTCTGCTTTGACACCCTCCAGATCTAAGGGACCCACAGGGTCTGCTTTCTTCGTTCTCGCATAGCAAAGCATCAAGCATCAATCAAGAAAGTTTAAAAAAAAAAAAAAGGCAAAACAAAGACACCCACAGTGTTTAGATCCCATAGCTCCTACTGACTCTCTCTCTGCAACCCCTATAGCTTGTCCAGACCTCTCTGCTCTCCTCGCTCCCTTCCACCTGACTCCCCGAAGCCCCTGTGCGCCTGAAACTTCGGCCACGGCGCGACGCCTATGCTGCCAAAGACCCGGCCAGGTACCCCATCCGCCACCACCTCCTGAGGCTTTTGAAATGTTTTTCACTGGCTGCCGGCAAACGAATAGGAACGTCACACCGCATGCCTCGAGTCAGAGGTAAAAGAGTGACCATCTAACAAAGATGTGGAGATGAGGGAGGCCTGAGAAGCCCCTGGCGTGGGCGCCCAGGCTGTTCCTTCTGCAAACCTCCAGCAGGGAAGTTCTTGCACTCACCAGCCAGCACCTGCTGCGGGCTGACTCTTCTGAGTAGTGACCCTGTGGACAAGGAGTGGCCTCTGGGAGAAGCAGGGGGTCAAGAATGCTGAGGCTCTCTCCTGACCTTGGCTGAGGACACCTGCTCTCCAATCCTCAACCCTGGGCTGCTGGCGGGGAGCAGAAGGCCAGGCCGGCCTCTCGGTTACACAGGTTGGAGGAAATGAGCTGCTCTCCCTCTTGGTGTCCTCTCACCTCTCCCCGGAGGTGAGACACAACCATCCAAGCTGGGGCTGAGCCTCCCAGGCATAAACGTAATTCTCCAAACCAGGGCCGCAGAGCGCTGGAAGAAGCAAAGGGAGCGGGGCACTTTCGGAGAGCTTCCTTCCACCTGGAGCCGCCTGAGGGGCAGCCCGCGTGCTCCAGGCCACTCTGTCACACTGCCACCTCTCTCCTCGATCCTGTGTCCCCCTTAATGCCATGTCCTCAGGCCCAGCCTCGGCTCTGGCATGGCCCAAGCTCCCAGTGACCCTGGGGGATCCCATACCCCAAGCCTGTGATTTCACAACCCCCAAGCCTCGGAGCACAGCCCCAGGTGTGGACAGCAGCCCTGGTTCAGGGTTCCGGGCCCTCGAGCCAGCCTGGGTGCACGGCCCCACATGCCCAGTCGTCCCCGTGCAGCTCAGTCACTCCGCAGCAACACGAACACCAACTGCCTAGCCAGAAATGCCAGATTTAACTCCCACCCACGTCCCGCCCACCATCCTCTCCCAAATAGCTCTGGGGACTTGAACCAAATGAGCATGGCTCAAGATTATGTTTCAGAAAATACAGAAAAATAAATCTGCATTTCTAGCAAACTGCCCCCACACTTGCCACACAGAGCTATGGGGGCCTCGCATGGGGCCCGGGGCTTCGAACTACAGCTGTACCCGGTTGGGAGAGCTCTTCCTTCTCTCGCTCTTCCCTGCTGCAAGGTGGGGGTGCCAGAGGATGAGGCCCCTGTATGCTGATACCCCTAAGTCTGTCCTGGATCCGGCGAGAAGCAGGGACCCCTCTTCCTCCTGCATAACTGTCACCGCTGTGGCTTGTCCCCAGAGTGAGACCCTCTGGAGCCTCCGAGAGGGCAACGGCACCCCGGCCAGCCCCTTTGCCAAGATACGTGGCCCGTCCTCTGAGAGGCAGGCCCTAGAAAAGACGGCCCGATGGGCGGGACTACTAAAGGCCACAGCCAGCAGACCCGTGGACGAAGACACCAGCAGGCCGCACCTACTCAGAGCAACCGGCCGGGACAAGCGCGCTGAGGCAGAGAGTCACCACAAGGACAGATTTCGGGAGCTGTGTGGCCAAAGAGAAGCCAAAGCAAGGAGGTGTTGTGCGGGGAAATGAGGACGAGCCTAAACATAACAAAGAGCTAGATAAACCTCTGAAAGACTCCGCGGGTGATGGAAGGAAGGGAGACAGGAACTCCCCAGCCCTGAGAGGGAGAGGCTGCTGGCTATGGCCGGGGCCCATCAGAGGGGTCAGAGCCATCAGAGACCCCTACCAGGGACTCCTATTCCTACCGAAGACGGACTGCCCACCCAGGGTGCCAGGACCGTGCCCGGTACAGAAACATATAACGGCCTTTTAAAGAGGTCTCACCTAGAGCAGCCCAGGATCTTTCCTAAAAGCTGAAGTGGAAAAGGACCAGTATCTGTAAAGACCTACTGTGCCTGGTGCTAGGGAGTGTAGACACGTGCTCCCCTGGGATGAGGCAGGCGCAGTGGTTCTTACAAATAAGGAAGAGCTCAAGGTCCTGCCCAACGTCCCAGAGTAAGAGGCAAAGCTGGAATGGTCTGACCTTGACACCCTTCTTCCTACCTCCTGAGGCTCGGACTCTTTGGCTGACCTAGGCGGGAGAGTAGCCGTGGCTTTTCCAAACCAGAAACAGGTGGGCAAAAGCTGTTTGTTCTTGGAAATATTGGGGTGTTTCCTTAAAAAAGCTGGGCACCATCACTTGCCAGACAAGGCTGTGCGCACCCTGCCCCACGGAATGGCTCCCAGCACTCGCCTCGGTCAAAGACGCTAGCAAAGGAGACTGGTGCAGGCTCTTTACTTAGCTCAGTGCGCTGAGAGAAACCGCTCCGGTGTTCCCGGGGCAAAGGCAGAGGAAAGAGGATAATGCGCCACATCCAGGTTGCCAGTGCCCTCCCTACGCCGTCCACCCTCCACCTGGGGTGGGCACACTGCTGGAGGCAGAGGGCTACCCTGTCTCAGCCCCAACGGGCTCCCCTCAGCCTGTCCCACCAGCCCCGCCACCCGCCGCCTCCTCACTGCCCGGGCTCCAGGGCTGCAGAGAGCAAAGGGCCTGCCTGGCTCTCGGCCCGGCACCCGGTGCTCAATCACTCGAAGACATTCACGTGCTGGCAGCTTCTGAAGAGCCCCGTGGGCCCCAGCTGCAGCCAAGGAACCGTTCCTGGGGTACAGCCGAGGTGGCAAAGACTTCCCGTGGGGCAAATGCCCCTCTCAGTCCCCAGCTACCTCCCCTGAATGACCCTCGTAGCTCAGAGTCCCAAAGCCAGGACTGCAGGAGAGAAACACCAGAATCCTTGAGGCCCGCAATGAACTTAGAATTGACATCGACACCTAACCCCACAAAGGGAGCCAGCCTCCCCTGGGCCGATGGGAGCTACGGCCGACTGCGTGCTAGACGAGCAGCAAACCGCTGCTGTGGTCAGACTCCTGGGCTGACGAGCTGCCCTCAACACAGCACAGGAGACCAGCTACCTCGGGTGATCCTGACCTTAGCTTTGGCACTTGGCAAGCGCCTCCATCCTGGTGCCCCTGTGCCTTTAGGAGACCACGAAATGGCATATCAGACTTTCAGCCTCAACCCACATCAGAGTGTTAGCCCAACAGCACGGCCGCCCCTAAGCCTCCTCCTCCCTGATCCTCCCTCCTCCTCCTCCCTGATCCTCCCTCTTCCTCCTCCCTAATCCTCTCTCCTCCTCCTCCCTGATCCTCCCCCAGAGGGGCTGGCTCAGGCCCGGCCCTCACACGGGGACAGAGAGACACTTCCCTGGCAGATGCCCAGAGCCCCCTCCTGGCCAAGGACTGCCTCCCGCCGGCCTCAGCTCCCCGTTGGCTGGCTCCTCTCGGCGGGCCTGCCCGAGCCTGCGCTGTCCCTTCTCGCAGGTGTGGAACTAGAAGCACGAGGGGGTGTGCTCCACTTGGCAGGACGACTCACCAGCCTTCCCTCCCACAGCTCTTCCCGCCCGTGCCTGGGGACCGTCCCAAGGAGGGCCGCCAAGTCCAAACCCAAGTTTCACGGGGTTCCCTCCTGTCGGACCGGAATGAGGTCACGTAGCAGCAAGGCTGGGATGCAAGTGGTCACAAAGCCCGCTGGCCTCCTACGCAGACCAGGAATCGGAAAACAAGAGTGAAATCACAACTCGAACGCTAAAAGCCGGACGTGTGAGGCAAGTGGGTAGCATGGGCACCGCAGAGACCTGAATACCAGTCCCAGCCCTGCCACCCGAAGCTGCGTGGGGTTCAGTCCCAAACTGCTCCCTGGGCCTCGGCTGCCCCCACCGGGATCAGAAGTACTTTCCAATCGGCCGTCTTCACTTGCGGGACAGAAGCCCTAGGCACCGCGGATCGACTCGGGAGCCCTGGGGCTGCTCAGTCCCATGCTTCGGGAAGTGGCTGGTGGTACCTGGGCCTGCCGGGGCACTCGGCCACCTCCTGGAACACAACGCGAATGCTCGAGTCCCCAGAGAGTCCAGGCGCGCAGCTTCCCGCAAGGATGGGCCTGAGAACGGACTTCCCGAGCAGGGAGCCCGCACGGGGCTGCGCGAACTGCCGGCTGTCCCGCAGCCTAGTTCCCCCACCTCCAGGTTCCACAGCCGACGAAAGCCGCGCAGCTTCCCTTGTTCCCTGTGTCGCTTGTCCAGGAGAATAGTGCCGACAGGTCTCCTTTATGTGCTCGATGCTGTGCCCGAACGTGGGACTGGCATTCCACGTGCCACATTTACCGCTTGTCAGGCTGAGGCGAGTGAGCAGTTTAAACACACACACACACACACACATCCCAAAAGCCCCAAGTGATCACTTAGCATGCCTCTGCGTGATGTTTCTGGGTATTGCTTTTTCCTTCTGTGGGGAGTTGGGGGAGAGCACCACTCACATGCTTTTCAAAAGTCCTCTTGGTTATTAAGAGCCCAAACTGGTTACATGTGAGTCTGAGTAACTGACTCGCCAAAGGGCTGACCGGGTGGCTTCCCGGCAATCACCCAGCCCGGAGGCCAGATACTACACCTAGATGGGCCGGCCGCTGCGGGGAAGGGCCACCGGTCCTGCACTCCACACATGTGACAGGGAGGACAAGCGGTCACCATGGGCTGAGGGGAGCAGGCAGCCCTCCAAGGCCCAAGAGAGCCGAAGAGAAGGCCCACACTCCCCCCCAAGCCATGGGCCCCCACATGGCCGACTCAGAGGGCGGGAGGAACCAGAGCCCCAGCTAGACCCCTCACTCACCCCTTGCTGCCAGCCCGAGACGCAGGAGCACGGCGGGCCTCCCTGAGCCCTCGAGTCCATCCCCTCTGCTCTTTGCCTGCCTCCCGCTCACAGGCGGAGAAGAGGATGAACTGAAAACTCTGGTCTCCTCACCCCCTGCCGCACTTGGCGGTGGCAGTTATGTCGCGACAGGAGACGTTCCAATGACTGCTATGCTCAGCCACACTTCCTGATGGGGCGCTGCGAGAGGCCGGCCCCAGGCCAGCTGCTAGGGGGCACTACAAGCGGCCCACCGCCCCACGGCCTGCCCACAGAGGCTAGTGCTGGTCCCTAGTGCCCAGGGAGTCCAGGCCACCGGCTACACTGGCAAAAGTCACTCCGAGAGAAGACCTCTGTTCCCTCGATTCAATTCGCAAACACACCACACACACACACACACACACACACAGGAAGATGTCCCTCCTTAGCACCTGCCTGAGAGACACCTGTGGTTTCTGCCTCCAAAGGCATCATGTCCCCAGAACCTCCAATTCAGGGCAGGGGTTCCAGGCCTCTACTCAACTGTTGGACCAAAGGACACCTGAGGTCACTGTGGGGCAGATTCCATGCAGCCCCCTGGGGGAAGTGTGCCCACCATGTCCAGATGCCTCCCCTGCGCTCCCCACCCCCCCGTTAACCCCTGCACTCCCTTCTCAGCTATAGTACCAGGCCCAGCACTTCTGCCAGAGGTCACAGGTCTTGCGAGGGGCCATCTGTTTCTGCATCTCACCCCACCGCCCAGGCTGTGAGGGGACCACAGAAACCGTCCCCAGTGGGCTCCAAGGGAAGGGCCACCTCCGGGGAACCCCAGCTCCGCATGAGCCTCAAGACGGCACCTCCGCCTCCCTCCATGCCGCCCAGCACCAGGCTGGTGCCCTCACCTGATGCCCGTGGAGTGTGTAGAGCAGCCGGCCCTCCATGAGGTCCAGAATCTTCAGGGTCGAGTCGCTGGAGGCGGTGAGCAGGTAGTTTCCGGACGGGTGGAAGGAGAGGGCATTCACCGCCGCGCTGTGCACTGGGGGGGGGTGGGGGGGGATAAGGGGGGATGGCATCAGTTAGGCCCTGGCCGGGAGGCCCGGAGGTGCAGCTAGAGCCTGAAGACGGGCATTCGGGGCCAACCAAGGCTCGGGGCCGGGCCAGGGTGGCCCCGGCTCCAGTGACGGGGTGGTGGGGAGCCCCACAACCAAAGAACAGGAGCAGACTCGCCCAGCGCTAAGGACAGGCAGCAGGAGACACAGGGCAGGCTCGGGCAAGTCTTCTAGCTCTCCCACGGCGAGGAGCGGTCGAGCCGGCCCGGCACGGAGTCCTCAAACGCAGCGCCCATTCTGTCTCTCATACCGTTCCTTAGGGCAAACCGAATGGAAAAGACCATCCCTGGGGCGCCACTACGATGCCCCTGCCGGATGAGAGAACGCGCGTGGGGCAGGCAGGCAGATGGTGAGACACGCTCAGGAGCCCGTCAGGCCTCCCCACCGGCCCTCGCCTTAGGACCCTGAGCAAGCGCCCAACACGCCGCACCCCTTTCTCCCGCTCTATCTCAGCACCCACGGGTTGGGGGGCGGTGGGGAGGGGCCCGCCCGTGAGGCCTCTGTACAGAGGGAGCCCCCGATGGGCCTCTCTGCTGTCCTGGCTGTCTCCCACAGCTTCCAGGCCCTGCCGCTTGACCCACTCCGCTGTCCACCTCATCGGTGTGACTTTCTTTTCCCCAGCGGCCCAGCCTGCGCCTGTCCATGTTGGGGACCCCCACTCTGCGAGATCCAGCCACCCAGCCCTGTCAGCTCCCCAGCTGTTCCACACAGAGCTGGGAGACTCTTGCCCACCTCCACCTGACCTTGAAGTTGAACCCCTTGAAGGGTGGTTGAAGCTCACTGCTCAGGCACCTCCTCCGGGAAGCCTCCCGACCTCATCGGGGCCACCCCCTAGAATTGTCCCCCCCCAAAGCACCATGAGTCTCCGGTGGGCGCACTCTTCACTGCAGTGGTTCATGTTTCTGGGTAGCGGGTCCAGGTCCCCCGCGAGACCATGTGCTCTGTCAGGCGGGGGCTGTGTCGGGTTAGGGTTAGCGCCTGACGCTGAGCAGGACTCCAAAAGCGGCCGGTGAGCTGGGGCCAGGCAGGCCACGTGGGGGCGACAACGGGAGGACTGGCTCCCTCACACCTTCTTAAAAGCAGCTGCTGAAGAAGACCTCGGTGCCTTCACCCCCACTACCACGGGCCAGGTAGGGGACAGCAGTGGCGGTGAGATAAGCACGGCCTGCCGAACCAGAACTTCTACGAACAGAAAGACAAATTCTAAAACCAGCCCATCAGCCTGGGTCTGAGAGGTTGTAAGAACCCGAGCTAGGCCGGAAACACAGCCGCCGCAGGTCGGCCTTCCGCAGAGACCCCAGGGGTATGGGGAGGCCCCCAGACGCCGGCCCAGCTGATGTGCCAGCATGCCTGGGGAGCGTGGGTACGCGTTCCCAAGCACACTTCGGGGAGACAGCCAGGGCTTTACATAACACGGTATCTCTAAGCACTCTCCAGCACGAGAGCTCCCGGGGCCAGCCCGCAGAGGCAATGAGGGGGTCTCCACAGAGGCAGAGCATAGGGCCCTCAGCCCGCCGCACCCCCCACACTCGCGGCGGCGGGGGATGGGCGAGGTTAGTGTCCTCAGTGTTTACCAAGACTTGGGGCATGGAGAGCCAAAGAATTCAGCCAAAGCTGACCCCATCGGGAATTGAACAGGCAGGAGCCAGCCACAAGCAGAAGCAGAAAGAACATTCGTAACGCAGAGTGTGACTGCCACTCCCCACATCTGGAAGGGGGGACACACATATGCAGAGGGACGTGGACAGAAGCTCCAGATAGAAACCTCCTATAGAGTCCTCTGGGGAGGACAGGAAGAATATGGGACTTCTCATTTTTACTCTGCATACTTACAGATTTTTTTAAATTTTTTTTTTATTTATTTGCGAGAGAGAGAGAGAGAGAGAGAGAGAGCGAGCACGTGTGTGCGCATGAGCGCGCACAAGCGGGGAAAGAGCACAGGGAGAGGGAGAAGCAGACTCCCTGCTGACCAGAGAGCCTGATGCAGGGCTTGCTCCCAGGACCCTGGGATCACGACTGAAGACAAAAGCAGCCACTTAACCGACTGAGCAACCCAGGCGCCTCAGATTCTATTTTTTAACTATCAGAATACAGTCACTGTTATTACACAACTGGGTGAATGATAAAAAGTGAATTCTTCCCTCCCCCAAAAGAGTGAGTCACGCCCAGAGAGGCGGGAGCCCAGTCTGGCTCGGCACCCTCCCTCCAGCCCTCCAGGGCAGGCATCTACAGGCTAAGAGCTAGGGCCCTGCACTCCCGAGGGGCCAGTGATGCTCGCCGTATGGCTCATGCTGGCAGTGAGGTGGGGTGGGAGGAGGGGAGCCCCACAGCGGGACAGCTCTGCGAGGCAGCCTGCCCTGCCTCTACCTCCCCAGGACCCATCTCCCTTCGGGCCTCTTCAAATGCTGCCCCTGGCACGTCCACCTCCCTGCGCCTGGAGAAGGGCATGCTATTCTCGTTTCTTCGGCCCTTGGCAGCCTGTCCGGGAATGAACGCCACCCCGCCCAACCTGAGGCAAAGCCGGCAGAGCAGCAGCAGCAGGGGCAGGAGGGGGCGGCTCAGGGAAGGGCGAGCTCAGGGAGCCCAGAGCTTCCCTGCACCACCAGGGCGGTGGGGTAGGGATGTGGATACCATGCAGGGCCTCCCAGCTGGGCAGGTCTACCCTACGGAGGGAATCTCCCCCAGAGGCGGGGACCAGAAGTCCTGCTCTGTTTTAAACGGCAGGAATATCAAAGGCCTCCTCACTGGGGTAGAAACACCTGAAACCATTTACGCTGGAAGAGGGCTGAGCCTGGGGGAGGAGGGTGTATTAGACACCAAGACCCATTGCCTTGCCCCCCCCCCATGCTCCTGCCTCTCCCACCGGTGCCACCAGCCTGGGGCAGCCCCTCTGGCACCACGGAGGTGGAAGACACATTCTAGGGAGGCCTCATCCAAAGAATCAGCCCTGCACGACAGTCCCCCAGGGAGACTCCTGCCATAAAGTTCCGAGCAGTGACCATCCAGGAACAATCCACTTCTCATCAAGCCCAAGGCTTGGAGGCCCTCTTCTTGCTTCCACGGCAGCAATCAGTGTCAAGTGACAGCAGGGTGCCCCAGAGAAGAGATTCCAACCCATGGGCAGAGATACGCCAACATGAAGATCCTTCAGGTCACGGGGAGCCCAGAGCGGGTGGGACTGAGGATGCTGCAGAGCCCGCCCCTGCGCACTGGGAACTGACCATCGCTTACGGGCAGCACGTGGACAAAGGAAGAGGCCTAGGTACCCACACCCCACGCTGCCTACACAGCGCTGCACGTACAAGCCCTCGGCAAACCCGGCCCGCTGCCCAGCGGGCCCCAGAAAAGTCCCCGGTACACAAGTAGGAGGTAGCTTTGTAAGACAGGCCACCCCAGGCCGAGCCCCAGCCCACCACCCTCACGAAGGGCTCTGCTCGCTTCACCTGGGGCGGCTTCTCACAATGTGCCACTGGCATCACCAGTGACTTCGCGTTTCCAGGGACCATGAAGTCACACGATGACGGTGCTCTGACACCAGCAAGGAAGGATGCTCAAAACCCGCCTCCGTGTGAACGTCACATAAATGCCCACTTAGGGATGCCACACGGGAAAGGGCCCGTGAGCTGGCCAGATTAGGTGGGACAGCGGACTGCCCTCCTGACCAACACTTCCGGGTCTCCAGATGTTAAGCTAAGGATACAAGCCCGCCCCACCAACTGCACAGCCGTCTGAAGACCCTCCGTGACCACATCTGGGATACAGCGGAGGAGTGCGTTAGGAACCAGGGGACAGAGAACCTGGGATTCTGAGCTCCAACTAGAATTTCTGGAGAGGGCCAAGCCACAGCCTCCCAGGAGCCTCAGGAAGCAAGTGACGAGAATCAACATGGTGTTAAGGAAGTCAGCTTGGGGTGGCGGAGAGAACGCCACACTCAGAGGCCTTCCGTTGGAGACTCGGATTCCCAGCTTCCCAGCCGCAGGACCATGGGCAAGCCTCAAACTGCCCATCTGAGAAATGGGGAGCAGCCCTGCCCTGTTCGCTCCCGCCCGAGCCCGTCACCGGACGGCGGACCCACACGTGCCTGCGAGCCGCAAACCCCATTATGGGTTCCGGGTGGGGGTTGCTGCTCAGATGTCTGAACAGCCTTCGTGTGGGCTCAGAGCATATGGAGCCCGGCGCTCCCAGGGCGCCAGCAGCCCCGCCGTCTCCTTGCTGCGTTGGGAAACCAGAACTGCTCCCCACAGAGACAGGCTAGAGCCAAGAAACTTGCCTGAGACGAGTGGTGCCAACTGCCTACCGTTGCCCGAATTAAGTCCTAGCGACCCAGCACGGGACAGGAAGTGTCCTCAGCGACACGCGGCCGCGGGGCAGCTGGACACGGGCAGGCTGGGCTTGCTGACCACACACAGCAGTAGCAGGAATCCAAGGGTCTCAGAAAAGCCCGGCAGCCTCACGTGCCCCAAGCCCACCCAGGAACGTCTGGTGCTCATCCGGAGTCACCAAGGGAGACACGGGATGTCACAGTAGCCTTAACAACAGTCCTCCAGGGGTCGGGGACCGGAAACGGCCCAGGCACGTGCTACCAGAGTGCCAGGAGTCCTTCTCGGGGAATCGGAATCCAAACAGATGCCCCTGCACCTCTGAGGATGAGGGAGCAGCTGCTACGAAGGGGCGAGGGGGGGCCCCTCAGGTAGAAAGTTCGGCCACGGAGCCCTTCAGGGAAGGTGCGGGGCCTGAGCAGACCTGGCCAGGGCCCTCGAGCGGCAGAAAGGTGAGGAGTCCGTCCCCAGCCGATGTGCTCAGACCCACCGGGCCCTCCCGGAGCCCCAGACGGCGAGCTCAGAGGCAGCAGGATGTTTGCTGCCCCGGGCGCCACGCGTTGGACAGGAGGCTGAGGAAACCCGGTTGTTTACAGGGCACTCCAAGCCCCCTAAGGCGTCTGATCTACATTGGGGTGGCTTAGGAACAAGACACCGGGTGGCTCCGTCACAAGAGCAAAGGACAACAGCAAAAAGCACACTGAAATCTCTCTGTGGAGCCTGTCAGGCTCCTGCACCCCGGGTCCCCTCAGGACTTGGCTCCTGAGGCCACCTGAGCCGTCACACCACCTCCCCAGCCCTGCCGGTCACTGATCTCCCATGCGCACCCACCGCCAAGGCTGCCCCCTCGAGAACTCTCCGGCACCCGGCACCCTCCTCACCCACCCGATCACACTCTTCAGGAGATGCTGCTCTCCTTCGTACCCCTGGCTCTGCCCCGTGAGCCCTCCCGTACTGGGAGAGAGGGCTCCCGCCCCTCACTCTGGCTGCTTTGTGGCCCTTCCCCTCCACGGCCCCTCAATCGCAGGGACCAGGATATGGCCTCAGCCCTTCTCAAGCTCCCGATTCCTGGGCCCAGCTGGCCACTCAACCCAAAGCATCACCTCCTGACTCCATTCAATCTCCAAAACCTCCCTCCCAGGGCCCGATCCCCGCCCCACTCGGATGCCCAGCCCTCACTCAGACACGGTGCACAAGCGGCCCACCCACCAGTCACCCAGATGCACCGGCCTCCCCCATTCCCCCTTCCAGGCTCTCAGCACTGCCGTCCTCCCAGACAGACCTTCGCTCCTCGAGCAATGGGACCAGTCCCAGCACGGCCAGCCAGACTGCATCTTTGGGACCATGGGCCAGAGTACAGCATTCAAGGTCCTCCCCAGTGGGTATCCGCTGGTGTATGCTACAAACCCACACCCATGCTCTTGATCTGTCGGAGGGGAGGCTGGACCCTCCCGGGGTTGCCTAGACATCCTCTCCCCTCAGTGTCAAGACTTATGTGGTGAAATAAAAATATAGTACAAAATTAAAGGGAAAAGACTTCTGTGGTACAAACCACATTCCCAGGACTCACGTGGACTCCCCCAACAGGGCTTCGCAAACCCCATAAGGTATTATTACCACCCCCTTTGCAGACAGGAAAGAGCCTATCCTCCTAACCTGCGGTGCCTCGTCGCCTTCCCTTCCCATCTCTCCTGACCCCACACTCAGGGGCGCCTTCCCGCCCAGCACTCCTTCCCCCCCATCAGCCGTGCAGATGCGCCCAGTCTCCAACCCAGGCCTGGCCCAGGGAGGAGGAGAGGCCCCTAAAGGCTGAAGGAGGGGAAGGAGACGTGTGGTCTCCAAGTAGAGGGCAGACCCCACAGCTGCTCTGTTCTGGAAGCTGTGTCTGAAACAGTGGCTGTGAAGGAACCAGTTCCGCGGCTAGCCCCTGCCACCTGGTGGCGGCGTGGGGCAGTGCAGGCCAGGCTCCCTACTCCCGCACCTCCAGGACCCAGACTTGGCAAGGCAGGCATCCCTAACACAGCACCTGGTTCCTGCTCTCTCTAAGCTCCTGACACAGACCGCCTCGTTACCCTACCAACACCATCTGTGAGGGAGGCCCCATCACTGTCCCAGGGGCCCAGCAGAGTCGAGGGACCTGTCCAGCATCACGCAACTAGGAATGCGGAGCCCACCCTCCACTGCTCGCTTTTTAAGAACGGGAGCCTCTCCCTCTTCTTGGGAGATCTGCTCGCCTCGGTTACCTCGAGAAAGTACCATCCTCAACATCTGAGAATCAGCTAAAAAGGGCTCAGAGTGGGTGGAAAGGAGAGCTCTGAACCCCAAGTCCCACACCTTTGTCCAGACACATCCTCCCCATTTTCAGTGTGAATTCTGGAACGTAGCCCATGGACTTTAAACTTAGTCCCAAGTCACCGACCACAGCTGCTCAAACTCCAGCTCTCCCCCTCCCCAGTCTCAGCCCCAGGCCCACAGGCCTGCCCAGTATTTTGCCCTTTGCACAAGTCCCAGTTCCTCCCATGGCCCCATCCCCACAACTGAGGCAGCTCAGGGCCCTGCCCAGGCATACCTGCTTTCAAGACAGTTCCGTCTTCCAGTGCCCTCAGCGACCTCATCCTAACCACAGCCGAATCAAAGCTGGAGCCTGACGCGGCCCATGTTGACTTCCTGCCGCTCTGCCTTCCAAGGGCTACCATTAGATCAGGGGTCACAGCCCCGGGGATGCCTCCTGAGCCTGGTCTCCAGCCTCAGTGGACCGTCCATATGGTTCATGGCTCCATATCTATGGAGGACACCATGAGGCCAGAGGCGGCCAAGGTCACACAAACAGGGACTTCTTCTCACAGACCTGCCCCTTCGCCTTAGGCCAATAGCAGGGCAGCTCCTGAGAAGTGGCCCTTGAGCAGGGCCCTGGCCAGAGATCCCCTGCGAGCTCCTCGTCTCGCCCTGCAGTGTGTGAGACTCCCAGAGGGCTTGGAGGACACCAGTTAGTGCCACAACCCGCCTCCAGGCCAGTGTTCTGAGCCGGCACGGCCACGACACAGATTACCGGCCGCTGGAGATCCCAGGAGGCCAGAGGCTTCTCCCCACTGACCGGGGCCGTCCTCGGGCCCGCTTCGGCACCACCTCGACGAGCCCGCCGCCTGCTCCCGCCCAGCCCCGCCGTGGTGGCGCACAGACACTCACATTGATAGTGTTGTAAGAGCCGGTGTGTCCGCACGTCCCACACCTTCACCGTGTTGTCCATGCCAGCGGCGGCGATGCATGTGCCACTGGGGTGGAAGTCCACAGAGGTGACAAAGCTGCAAAGACAGGGGCCGCCACACGCTAGAGGAGGACCGTCTAGGCTCAGAACAGACCCCCAGATATCCAGCCCTTTCCTAACCCTGCACATCTGCTCAGGCTATTCCCCAAACCCAAGCCTCCCTCTTACCCTGTTTCTTTACCAGGGGGCCAGGGGATAGCAAGAAGAGGGTGAGAACAGTGGCCAGCAGGGACCAGACATGGACTCGCCAGGAAGCGAATCCCAGCAGCCACTTCTAAATACAAGTAGAGAAAGTGGTCTTCAGCCCAGAGGTCAGCTGATGCCTCGGGGTGTTCCGATTCAGAGCTGGAGCCCTCATCAAAGCGGGAGGCAGGGCCAGCAGGGCCCCCAAGGGGCCCAAAGGGCCCAGCAGGGCCCCAAGGCTGCCGGTTGACCTATCTCTAGGAGGCAGGCCCAAGGCCCCCAGTATGCCCACATGTGACACCCAGGCTGGCATCACAGCTGGCTCTCTGGAGGAGCCTTGCCCTGGGTTCCTAGCCTACCAGAGGAGGACAGAAGCTGGGGTTCATCAAGGAGACCAGAACAGGGGAGGCCCAGCTCCAATGCTCCCCGCCTCCTGATAATGCAGCACGATGGGAATCGCCACCAAGAACTTACAAGAACCTGACAAGCCTGTCACTGACAAAACCATCACCATGTGTAACATACTAATGTGATTTGGGGAGGTCCGGGGTCACCTCCTTTCATAGGGACAAGTCGTCATTCTGAGAACTGGGAAGTGAAGGGGAAAGACAGGTGCCAAGCGTCACATGCCTTGAAGTTAAGCCCCGTTATTTGTGGGGATGGGGATGAGGCTGAACCTCCCGCTCACAGAGGAAAAAATTCAGAGACGGGGCGCCTGGGTGGCTGAGTGAATTAAAGCCTCTGTCTTCGGCTCAGGTCATGATCTCGGGGTCCTGGGATCAAGCCCTGCACTGGGCTCTCTGCTCAGCGGGGAGCCTGCTTCCCCCTCTCTCTCTGCCTCCATGTGATCTCTGTCAAATAAATAAATAAAATCTTTAAAAAAAAATCAGAGACAGAGAGCAGAGAGCAGCAGAGACGTGGCCCCACAGAAGGCCACTGGAGCCCCTTCATGCCTAGGTCCATGCTTTTCCCAAGCACCTGCAGGAGGAGGACAGGGGCCGGTGACTTACCCGCCGTGCTCACAGTAAGAGTGGATGCACTCCCGGCTCGTCTTGTCCCACAGTTTGACAGTCTTGTCATCGCTGGCAGACACTATGAGCCGCCCGTCGGGGGAGAACCTGAACCAGGCAATGCACAAGTCACACCCCCGCTGTGGGCGGGGCACGCTGTCCTCCACTGCCACCTTCCTGCCCTGCCCACCACCCAATCCCAGAACCAGCCAAAGTGACGCACCCTGCTCCGATCCTGAACGATCCCGGGCAAGCGGCTTTCCCTTTGGGAGATGGGTAAGAACAGTACCTACCTCGTGGGGAGCAGGGAGCAGCGTTGTGCGCACAAGGCCACCAGCACTGCACATGACATGTGGCAAAGCGTGTGCTGATTGCCAATGCTATTAGCGTGAAGGTGGCCCGAAGCCACCATCAGCATCCTTATTCTGTTCCCAGGTCCCCCGAGTCCACATTTGACTCGGAGAACCAGCCACCGACAAAAACGTGTGGAGGTCCTAGGGACCCACCTCCGAAGGCTGGTGTAGGTTCCACGCTTGTTTGCTGGCCTGGCCCCTCCTATTCTCACGAGCCTGATGGTGAGGCCTCTCTGAGCAATCAGGGACCTCCCAGGACACAGGTGTCCTGGTGAACAAGTAACTCGCACAGGGTCCCCAGAAGAACACCATAATAGTCCCCGACCTCTGACTCCCATTGTTTCCCAGCGTCCCCAGCCCTCCCAACCTCTTCCTCTGGAGCCCAAAGATCTCTGGAGAAAATCAGAATAGCTGTAAGCAGGCACATTTATGTCCGCAATCCTCGGACACCAAAAGGTCCTCTGGGTCACTTGGCCCCCATCCCCACAGCACCGGCCCCCCCACAGCAAAGGGAGAGCCAGACTCCCGACCAGCCTCTCAGAACCCCCGACCCCCATCCGGCAGCTCAAGCAAAATCAACTTCTGAGCGGTAGACGCAGGTTTAAACCCCAGCTCTGCCAACTAACCCAGCGAGCGCCCAGGGGCAAGATAGTGCGCTGCCCTGGGCCTCAGTGTCCTCATCCGCAAAATGGGAATGACACTACCTAACCTGTGGGACCGCGTGGAAAGGGAAGAGAAATCGTAGAGTGGTAGCAGCGACATCGCCTTGTCGCTCTTGCCCCGAAACAGCCCCTGCTGACGTGCTTCCGGCCGCATCAGCCGGATGTGAGGCTCTCAGTCGTGCCTGGCGGTGAACTCACTTACTTGCCACGTGTGAGCCAGAAGTTCCTTGTCACAACGTGACAGTTTCTCTGCTCCCATTTCACCGATAAAGAAACTGAGGCTCAGGAATACGAAAGAGGAACTAGTTTGCCTGAGGTCATGACACACTGGCCGCCGGCAGCGCCTTGGAGCTGCTCAAGACTGGGGTCCCTCCGCGGGGCCCGGGGGCAGCGCAAGGCTCACCTGGCGCAGCGGACCCAGTTGATGTGCTGGCTCAGGGAGAACAGGAATTTCTGGCGATGAGTTGACCACACCTTCACCGTTTTGTCATCGGAGGCCGTCACGAAAGACTGGCCGTCACTGCAGAAGTGGACGCTCCTCACTGTGGCCGTGTGGGCACGAAACACGGTAGACTCGCCCTTGCTGCGTGGACGGGTACTTCGACTCAGGAAACCCGGAGCAGTGACCGGAGGGCCCGTGAGCACATCGACGCTCTCTCCACCCTCGCAGGGGCCCCTCCTGGTGTCAGGGCAGGCCTGCCACCCCAGCGCCCCCACAAGGAAGGCCAGAACCCCCCCCCACCCTGTCCATGCGTGAGCAGCACCAGATGGGAGCCCTTCCAGGATGGCAGCGGCAAGCCCCAAACCCCTCTCCCGACCCGAAGGGGAGGGCCCCAACCAGAGCCCCAGCTTCTGATGGCCCCTCTCCAGAAGTAGGACAGATGTCCCACCGTGACAAGTCCAGAGCCAGGGTGGGGACCTGAGTGAGGACAGCTCCGGCACCAGGGCCCCAGGCCCGGACGAGCCCTTCCAAGTCTGTAACTCACACATTGGGTATCCACATCCGGACAGTCTTGTCTCGGGAGCCTGAGGCCAGCAGGTGTCCCGAAGGGGAGAAGTTCACACAGGTGACGGCGTCCTTGTGGCCCGCAAAGCGGTAGGCGCGTGACTGGGGCTTCATGTGCCAGACCATGAGGCATGAGTCCATGGAGCCACTGGCTGAGGAAGGAGGGATGCTGTGACCCTCAGCCCTGGCGGGCCTTGAGTATCCGAGCAGGATGATGGGGTGAGGGGACAGGAGACAGACCACACTTCCAGCGACTGCTGAGCCGGGGTTTGGAGCATCGATGGGCTGTCAGCTCTCCAAGCAGCAGGCCCACAGAGAAGCAAGACCAAGAGATGCCCTTCACATGTCATCCCGGGGCTGCAACCCAGCGGGCCTCTGAGAAAACTCATCCCCCGTGGGATCCCCCACAGTCACACCCTAAGGGCACTAGAACTTAGAGATCACCAAGACAGATCAAACGAATTCACTTTGCTCTTCATCTACAGTGACCAGCAGCCTCTGGCAAGGGACCTTGACCATGGGATGAAAGGAGAGCCTTGTCCATAGAAAGAAGAAAGCAGGGGCACCTGGGTGGTTCAGTTGGTTAAGGATCTGCCTTCGGCTCGGGTCATGATCCCAGGGTTCTAGGATCAAGCCCTGCACTGGACTCCCTTCTCAGCCGGGAGTCTGCTTCTCTCACTCCCTTTTTTCCTCCCCTCCACTTGTGCTCTCTCTCTCTCAAATAAATAAATAAAATCTTAAAAAGAAAAAAAAATTTTAAAAGGAAGGAACAAACAAACAAACAAGAAAGTAGCAGCCATGACAGCTGTGTAGGAACCCCAAGTGACCAAGGAGCAGGGGTACTCAGCTGCTGCACAAGGGCAGCGGTAGGAGGGGAGTACTCGGCTCTGCTCTTCGCCCTTCTCACTGGATGCCCCCATACTGCTGTGGACAACAGACTCCAGGACCCAAGAAAAAGGAGCCACTGTTTAGGGCCATTCCACCAGCCAGACCCAAGAGATGGCTAGGGTACACGCAGTGAAAAGCCCAGACCCTGGGCCCCCCCCCCCCAAGGCTATGTGCCCTTGGCAAGGCCCCCAGACCCTCTGAGTCTCACACTCTGCATGTAGAATGCAGTTCACAAAGCCTAGCACCCAGAGAACCGGCCAGCTGAAGCTAGACGCAGGTCTAGACAAAGCACCTGGGTCCTCGAGGTGCCCTACTACCCCCACACCACACCACCTAGCTAGAGACTCCGCCTTCTCGGCTCATAACCTAGTGCCTAGGAAAAGATGCCCCCTCTTACCCAGCTGCTTCGTGTTGAGACTAAAGTCCACACTGGTAACTGCATCTCGGTGGCCCTTAAAATGCCTCTCCAGCGAGGGGTCCTCCTGTGGGAGAGCCAGGGTCAAATGTGTGAAACTTGAATGAAGAAGGGGCTTCCCCAGGGCCAAGACTCTTCCTCAAACATCCAGGAGGGTTCAAAAATGCTCAACGCATGATCCTGTACATAGAAAATGCTAAGGAATTCACTAAAAAACTATGAGAGCTAACAAACCAGTTAAGCAAGGTTGCAAGATCAATATATAAAAATCTGTCGTGGGGCGCATGGGTGGCTCAGATGGTTGAGCATCTGCCTTCGGCTCAGGTCATGATCTCCAGGTCCTGGGATCGAGCCCCATGTCGGGCTCCCTGCTCAGCTAGGAGTCTGCTACTCCCTATTCCTCTGCTTGCCTCTCCCCCTCTCAAATACAGAAAGTCTTTAAAAAATAATAAAATCAGATAAATAATTAAAATCTGGGGTGTCTAGGTGGCTCAATGGTTGAGCACCTGCCTTCAGCTCAGGTTATGATCCCAGGGATCTGAGACCGACCCCCATGTCAGGCTCCCTGCTCAGCGGGAAGCCTACTTCTCCCTCTCCCACTCCCCCTGCTTGTGCTCCCTCTCTCGCTGTCTCTATCAAATAAATAAATAAAATCTTAAAAAAAAAAAAAAGAAGGGTGAATTTTAGGGCAGTGAATATTTCAATAAAGCAATTTTTCTAAAACAATCAAGGAGAAATGGGGGCCGTTCAGCAACTCCCATTTCAGGAATCAAGATTCTGCACCCTCAATCTCACTGTCAGCCAATGTCGGCCAATGAAGCCAAAAGTCAGCCTGAACAGGCCCCAAGGGGCAGTGCCACCATCTCTACTGCACCCAACAACATCAAGGAAGCAGTAGTTCAAGACACTGCTTAGAAAGACATGGAGAAAATATTCCAGAGACTCTTACCACCCAACAGCAGCTTCTCTTAGCACTTGAAGAATCACAGCCCTGCCATGCAAATATCTCCCCCTTCCCTAAATATCAGAAACATCAAGGTAGCATTTAGGGCCCAGCAAAACCTCCTCTTGGGAAAAAAAATGTCCTTGGGGGCAGAGTAAGACTGTTATCAGAGCTGTAATCAGAACTGTAATCAGAACCCCACAGAGCTGTAATCAAAACAAAGGCCCCTATGGCCCTGTGCCCAACTGCATCCCCAACACACCTGCCTGAGTCCCCCTTTCAACAAGAAAGGGAGTGGCAGCTGGGGGAGGGTGCCCAACAGAGCAGCAACTGCCTCATCTGAACCTCTTGGGAGAACAAGAATAAGATAATGCCCACCTCTAGGCTCAATGGGCAGGGGCAAGTTCAGTTCCACCTCTGACCAGAGGGCTCCTGAAACCTCCCAATACCCTTTCACCTCCTCATCCTCCCAGGCTCCGTGGTTCCTCACCTCCCCCAAAGGTGGTTTACATATGGAAAGAAGTCAAGAGGGACTTGTGGGAAGGACTAGATTAGGGGTCAAAAAGCCAGGATCCTAAGTCTAGGCCCTCTACTCAACAGAGCACCACGTGGTCTTCCTGATTCTCAACCCAGCCCAAAGACCAGACATGTTTAAACAATCTTTCAAAAAGAGGTGTTTTGGAGTGCTTCCCTCTGGAGGAACCTGGGACTCAGGGCGCCCGGCCCAGATCACACTGCAGACCTGGGCTGTCCCGTCCGAGCAAGGTGTTCGCTCATCAAAGCCCCCCACCCAGTCACCCAGTGCTCAGGATGGTGAGACAGGCCAGAGAGGCCCGGAGCTGGCCTCCAGCCCGACCTCCAGTCGAAACGTACTAGTACTAGCGTCTCCTCCGCTAGGATGCGAATCCAGGGAGCAGGTACTCGGTGGTTCGCCCCCGCAGTCCGCAAAGGGTCTGGCGCGCAGGAGGTGCTCACTACGGGACCCGACCCAGAGCCCCCTGCACAGACGGTAAACGGGCTGGAGAAGACTGGCTCGGAACGCAGCGTCCCACTCGCCCCCTCGCAGCCATCGCCCCGCCCAGGCGCCCACAGTCCCAGCGGAGAGACTAAGGCCGAGCAAGCACCGCCGGCAAGTACTTACAGGGCAAGGCGCAGCCATGGCGGGCCGGGGGCGCCCAAGGCGCCGAAGAAAGCTGCGTCGGCCGTTGCGACCGGTTCAGTTTCCGCGCCCCCAACCGCCGCCAATAGCAACGCGGGTCGCGTCGCCCCGCCCCGCCTACGGCGATTAAAGGAGACGCAGCGCCTCGGCTTTTTGACCCCCGGCCGGAAACAGAGCTGTGTGGCCGGCCTTCGCGCGCAGCTCCGCCAGGCCAGCAGCCCAGGGACGTCACCGCCAAAGATCTCCGTCCACTGTCACTAATCCCCTGAGAAATTATAAAACCCAGGATGAGGGGTTCACGCCACCCACCCGTCGTCTAGTAGCTCGGTTTACCAGACGACCAGCACAGCCTTCTGGGAAATGCAGTTTCAGGACGGTCGCCACCTTGTGTCTGCAGGAAAGTGGAACTACTTTTCCCAAGATAACTTGAGGGCGGCCGGGATTGATCACCCGTAGGAAAGGCTTCAAGGATCCCGGAAGTGGGGGACACGTGAGTCATTCTGTTGGCGTCCTCTTAAAGGGCCCTTGAAACCAGGTGGTCGCCCAATGCTTTAAGGGCCGATTAGTCGCCCCTCGGAGATTCTTTAAATGGTTCGCTCCTCCGAATTTAAAGCAAGTGTCGATTTAAAAGAACACCAATCACTTGGAATCACATCCATGGGATTCTCCATGAATGAAGAAACCTAGGTTCTATTCTGTTTTTCTCTTGCTTCCTTGTGTGACCTGTGACCTTGAGGGGGAAAATACCTCTGCCCAGGCCTCGGTTTACCCATTTGTAATACGGGGAAGTGTGATGCAGCTTGGCCCTCTCCAGACCCCTCAGCCCTGAGAAGCGTTTATAAATTGCATGTTTAAAAGAAAAGGAGGCATATCTAGATATGTCTCCTGAGGCAAGAGAGACAAAAGCAAAATTAAACTATTGGGACTACATCAAGTTAAAAAGCTTCTACACAGCAAAGAAAGTAATTAACAAAGCCAGAAGACAACCTACTGAATGGGAGAAGATATTTGCAAATGACATATCTGATAAAGGGTTAGTGCCCAAAATATATAAGGAATTTATACAACTCAACACCAAAAATGCAAATAATCCAATTAAAAAATGGGCGGAAGACAAGGGTGGCTCAGCTGGTTAGGCATCTGCCTTTGGCTCCTGTTGCGATCCTGGGGTCCTGGGATCGAACCCGCATCTGGCTCCTCATTCAGGAGGGAGCCTGCTTCTCCCTCTGCCTGCCACTCCCCTTGCTTGTGCACATTCTCTCTCTACGAAGGAAGAAAAAAAAAAATAAAGACATGGACATTTCTCCAGAGAAGACATCCAGATGGACAATAGACACATGAAAGGATGCTCAACATCACTCATAGTCAGGGAAATGCAAATTAAAGCCACAATGAGATACCACTTCAGAGCTGTCAGAATGGCTAAAATCAAAACAAGAAACAACAAGTGTTTGCAAGGATGCAAAGAAAAAGGAACCCTCGTGCACTGTCGGTGGGAAGGCAAACTGGTGCAGCAGTGGAAAATACTGTGGAAAACAGTATGAAGTTTCCTCAAAAAAAAAAATAGGACTACCATATGGTTCCATAATTCCACTACTGGATATTTACCCAGAGAATAGGAAAACACTAACTCAAAAAGATATGTGCCCCCCTCTATGTTTATTGCAGCATTATTTACAAAAGCCGAATTATGGAAGCAACCCAGGTATCCATCAGTAGATGAATGGACAAAGATGATGTGATGTGTATGTGTGTATATATATCCTTGGCCATAAAAAAGAATGAAATCTTGCCATTTCCAACAACATGGATGGATTTAGAGAGTATAATCCTAAGTGAAATAGGTCAGACAGAGGAAGAAAAATACCATATGATTTCACTCCTATGTGGAACTTAAGAAACAAAACAAATGAACAAAGAAAAAAAGAGAAACCAAAAAACAGGTTCTTAACTATATAGAGAACAAAGTGATGGTTATATTAGAGGAGGTGGGTAGCACGAGGAGTAAAATAGGCAAGAGGGATTAAGAGTACACTTACCATGATGAGCACAGCATGATGTGTAGAATTGTTGAATCACGATATCATACACCTGAAACTAATGTAATGCTGTATGTTAACTATGCTGGAATTAAAATAAAAAATAAAATAAATAAAAGAGGAGACATTCTAAGGGCCTGGCCACCAGAGGCCATCCCTGCTCACTTTATGCCGTTGGAACACCCAGGCAGTCCTCGTCCAGACCCTGTCTTCCAACCTGGAACTGACCTGGACCGGATGTTTTGCAATATTCAAGAACCTTCTGTAGCCTCCCTGGACAGGCCAGTTTGGCCAGAGTCCAACACTGATTAGGATCTGGCCAGGCCCAGAGGTTTCTCGCTACATCCTGAGACCTAAGACGGTATCTCCATGGACCTCCAAACCAGAGCAGATTCAGAACCTGGCACAGGCGGGTAGCTGGCGTGTAGAGGACTGGGTCTCTCCTTCGGATCTGGAAAGTCTGGGGCCAGACAGAAGAAACAGATACATTTGATCCCATCTTCACTGTGATTTGGCATCGAATTGGTTTTTTCCCATTACAAATGTTCAGGCTCATTTAACTCAGACACTGAAATTCTCCTTAAAACAAGTGTTGTATCATTTACACACCCTGAAATTGTTCGACACCATTCAAAGGATGATTTTCAAGTCTTCCCGCCGACATTCACAACTCATCCAGCGATTTTCTTGCCTGCCGTCCAAACGCTTAAAGTGAAAAAGTTAAGGAAGAAAAAAATAATAACAATACAGAAAAATCTATCCATTAAACTTTGAGTTCTTTTCTTGCTGTTATTGATATTGTTTTGGGTTTCGTTTTGGTTTTTTTGTTTTGTTTGTGTAATTTTATATATAATTTTTTTTAAGATTTTATTTATTCATTTAACAGAGAGAGAACATTGTTTGTGTAATTTTAGCTGTGGAACATCCCTGGTCTGTTGGAGCTCGTAGTCTACACAACTGAGCTTAGGGAAACCCTTCTATTAAATGATTTCCAAACGTCAAGCTTGCTCAAAGTGACAGGCGCTGGAAGACTTGACTCATTCTCCTTAGTCTTTCCAGATCCCACTATCTTCTATCCTTACCCACGGAAGAAGGGCTGGGATGCCCCACCCGTTCTTGCTCATTTATTCTCCACAAATTGCAACACCACGTTCTGCCAACACCATGGAGATAAGCCATGATCCACCACTGACACAACCTATATAAACAAAGATTGGGGCCCCCACCTTCCGACTGAGCAGCCCCTACCCTGTGCCACCTCCATCAGATTGGAGTCCATTTTTATCTAAGTCCCTCATATTGGGGATGAGTGTGCTCAATGTTGGGAGTCAACGTTGTTGGCCTCCATGTTGGGGGGACCTCCATGTTGAGGGGGGCTGGAAGAGAGATTTTTCAAACCCCCTTGTGGCAGGAGTGTTTCTATCCTGGTATAAAGCCCATGGGTAGGCCCCCCTGCAAGAGACTCTCCCCCTGTCATCACTCCCAGACACCCCGGCTCTGGCAGAGAAAGGAGGAGGAAAGGCAGGGATCACACCCACCCACATAACTCAATCCAGCCTGCCCCTGGAAAGCCCCATCTGTTCTATCACTCAGTTCTGCACTGTGGCCTTGGGCTTGAAACTCTGAGCATGGCAGCTTGGGACTTGTCCCAGGGTCAGACACATCTTGGGACGAGCCCAGGCCCCGCCACCTCTACGCTGGGTGATCTAGCAGGAGTCACGTCATATCTCTGAGTCTCCATGTCCTTGACTATAGAATAACCATAACATATCTGCCACAGTGGAGGAGGAGGGATTCCATGAGCCATTAATTAACGCGTGAGCTTGATACTAGCGGCCACGTCACACATTTGACTTTTTACTATCACCTCCGTCACCTCACATATCACCTCTGCTCCAACCACCCAGCTGATTCCTCTCTGCCTCTGCTCCCACTTCTCTCCCCCGGGCTGCCTCTGCTGCAGCCACATGGGCCTTCTTGCTGTTCCTTGAATAAGAATGCGCCAGGCACGCTCCCATCTCAGGACTTTTGTGCTGGTTACTGTCCCCGTGGCCATTTGGCTCAACCCGGCGCTCCCATAGGGACTTTGTTCGTATGTCACTTTCTCAGTGCGGCTTTCCCTGGCCACCCTACTTAAAATGCCAACCCGCCTTCCCTCTCCCTGCTTCACTTTTCACCAGGGACTTTGCCATCCGACACACTGGACTTCTTGGGTTCTTATCTTCTCCCCTCTTAGAACATCAGCTCCGGGGAAAGGATGCGACTCTATTCCTGCACCCAGCACGGGGCCCGGACAGAGTAGGCTCACCGTAAATATTTGCCAGTGAAATAAATGAATCGTGACAAGATTGCTCATGGATGGTTACAGAGCCTCTGAAGGGTAGGACCTGTTCTCCGCGGGAGAGAAGGGGAAGGGGTTAAGGTAATCAGGAAAAGCTTCTCTGGGGGCAGGGAAACCTGAGCTTTAAAGCACAAATGGGACTGGGGGGGTGGGGACAGACAAACATGACAATCCCAGTGCAGGGAACAGACTAGGCAAAGGTCGGGTGGCAGGATTGAATGCGGAGTATCGGGAGCGCGGGGATGATAAAGCAGGTGGGCGCAGAAGTAAGGCTAGACTTAGGTCTGACAAGGTCAGGTGACTTAGACTTAGTAAGGCTTAGACTACGAGGTCACACACATTGACAAGAATCGTGGGGATCAGGCTCAGTGGGTCAGGGGGCCGACCACATGTCCCCTCCCAGGGCTGAGGGGAGCCGAAAGAGCCTTCTCACAGATGAGGCTATGATATCAGGACTTCCCATTGTGGGAGTGATGCCTACAGGAGGGAAATCCCATTGCAATTCTGAGCCTCAGTCACACCCAGTGAGGTTACACAATGGTGTACCCCTGCAGGCCAAACTTCTCTAAAGACAGGCTATACTCCAAGCAGGGAGGAGTCTAGGGGGCCACAGGACATCATCCTTCCTCAGCCCTCCTCCTCCATCCCATAGCGTTGGCCGCTCCAGTAAGAAGCCCACACTGGGGAGTCCCTCTGCGTGACTGTCCACCTTGAGCCTGTCCTTCCGTATTGTAAACAGCAAACGGCATGCCTAGAGCTTTTATGGCAACTCCTGGGTGCAGTGACGTCAATGAACCCGGGACCAATTTCCAGGAGACGTGAAGAAACAGAGCTGGTCGGTAGCCACACTACGTCATCCACTCAAGTCAGATGGGGCAGCCTCGGTGTGCTGAGTCCTTCTACCCACATCCCATGAGCGTGACCAGTGTCCTCCCTCCCGTAACCCCAAATAACCCCTTGGGGGATGGTTTCACATTGTTCAGAAAAAAGGGAAGGGGCCAAAAAAGCCCAGTTGGGATAGAACAAATCCCACAAAGCTGAGGCCTGCTGACCTTGGCTCTCTACAGGGGGGCTGGGGTGCGGTACAAATGCCATAAAGGGTCTGAACTCAAACCTGAGAACCTTCCTGGTAGATAATGCAGACAGGACTTCCGAGCAGCAATATTCAGCCCCCACTGCTGTTTAGAACCTCTGCAGGTGGAGCCAACACCGGGGTCTTAAGAGTTTCCCAGGTGAGTCCTTGGGCCAATGCTGCTCTAAACCGAAGGGACCGAGAGAACTTTCTATGATGATGGGAATGTTCTCTACCTACACTGTCTAATACAGTAGCCCTTGGTTACATGTGACCATCTAACCCTTGAAATGTGGCTCCTGTGCCTAAACAACTGAATTTTAAATTGTATTTAATTTTCATTAATTTAAATGTAGCAGGCGTATGTACCTAGTGGCCACGGTATTGGACAGCACAGCCCTAGGCTATGAATGGGCTCTGTGGTCTTAGGCAAGTCACCGAGCCTCTTGAACTTCAGTCTTCTGGCCATGAGGAACATAGGCCCAGTCCGCAGTAGCCAAGGTAACTCTTTGTCCCCATGTCCCACCGCCCAGCTGCGGGGGAGAAGGGGGGAAATCCGGCAGGGTGGTGGGAGACACCAGCCCAACCCCCAGATGTGGACCAAGAGTAGGATGTAGGCCACATTCCCCTCAGGCTCCACAGCAAGACTTTACTGGCTGTCCCCAGAGCACTGGGAATGAGAAGATGGGGCCAGGGGCCTGAGGGTCAGAGGATGATTGGAGTTTCCTCCTCCAGGGGATCCTAAATTGTGGTGCAAGGAAAGGGGTCAGCAATAAAGCAACTGACAACTTTAATTTACCACAGTCACTCTATACTACACGTCACATGAAGTCTCAGCCCCAACCCCAGGAGCGATACCAGGATTTTACTGATGGAGAAACTGAGGCACAGAGTTAGTAAGTGGGAAGCCAGGATTAGAACCCAAGAACCAAGTACGCTTAAATAATTCTGACACCAGGAGAACTAAAAAGGGCCTCAGGACTTTCATTCCCAGGGCGCCTGGGTGGCTCAGTCGGTTGTGTGCGACTTGATTTCGGCGCAGGTCAGAATCTCAGGGCTGTGAGATCAAACCTCTCATCAGGCTCGGTGCTGGGCGTGAGTCCGCCTGAGAGTCCCTCTCTCCCTCTCCCTCTACCCCTCCCTCACTCCCTGTCTGGGGGTGGTGGGGGGAGACTTTCATCCCCAACAGCAGAGATGGGGACCCAAAGTGTCCCAAAGTGGCCAACTCCACATTAGAAAGTCCTTTGTTGTCTTGTATTTTATCTTAAATGGGCAAGTAAGTTTAGTGTCTACTTCTCTTTTAATATCCTTTTGATATAAAATCAATGTTTTGAGGACAGACCTGTTAACACCAAGTTACGCTGAGACTCAGGATCATGCCCCCGCTGTACCCTGCGGTTTCGTGTCCCCCTCTGCCACCCATCTGTGTGAGAAACAGGCTGTAGAAGCCTCTCTCAGCGGGTCGTCCAAGGAGGTGAGCCTGCTCCTAGGGTCTAGGGCTCAGTTTCCAGAATCCAGGGTGCAGCTGGTTTAGATGCCTGTTCCTAGGCCAGCTACAGAGACTGACTCCATGGGTCTGGGTGATCCTTCTGTGATGGTCCCGGTACCTGGCCGGGAAGCCCTGGGTACAGTGGGGGCCTAGACAGCCCTGCCCTCCAGGGGAGCTCTCACCTATCTCCGATGCTCTGGCCAGCGACCTAACACTAGACAAGTCTCAACTCTGACCCTAACTTGCTCTGTGGTCCCATCTCGGGCCTCAGTTTCCCCATTGGCCAATAAGAACTTCCATAGGGGACTTCTAAACCCATTCTGGCCTCAGTGGGTGTATGTGGCTGGGCAGACTCCCTGAGGCAAGGGGCTGGCACATACCTGCCTAGTCAGGCCTCCTTTGTCTCCTCCCAGCCCCATCATGCCACACTGGCCTCCCAAACTCCAAGGTCAGGCCCTACTGGGCCTTTGCACTGGCTGTTTCCTCTGCCCGACCTACCCTTACCCGAGATCATGGCTTGTCTCAGGCCTGGACCCTCAGGCCTCCGCCTGAACAGTAACTCCTCAGAGACATGCCTTCTGGCTCTCTCCTGCCTCCATCCCCCTCATGCATCTCCCCCTGGTTTATGAGCTCCGGGAGAGCGGGAACCCCACCCCTGCTGGTCACAGGGGGGTTGCTGCCCACACATCCCTGGCCTGACACAGGGAAACGTCACCCAGACTTCGACAGTTCAGTCCCTGGAGTCACGTGGGCCTGAGGAACACCAGGAAATCCCTTCAAGGCCCCCAGTGATGCTCGGACTCAGGGAGGGGCTTTCTATCGGGTTAGGAAGCAGGCAATTCAATTCTACAAGCGTCTGTGAAGTGCCCGCCATGCGCCTAGCCCTCTTCTGGCATCGCCGCATTATAGAGCATCGGGCCTGGCATCGTGCCTGGCTCCTCTGAGGACTCAGACAGGGAAGGAGCCATCAGGCAGGCTGAGCTCCATGAGTATCCTCCTGGGGGTTCCAGCTCAGCCCTGGGGTGTCCTGTTGACAAGATGGGGGGCTTCCAGGAGGAAGCGGGTGGGGAAGGGGATTGAAGAACAAGCAGGTCTTCCACAGAGAAATGGCATCGCAGGCCCCAGAAGGGGAAGGGATGGGTTGGAAGAGATCCACAGCTCCTCCAGGCTGAGGTGGGCAGTGACAGGCCTGACTGGTGAGGACTCGTCTCCACTGCCTCGCTGACCACCCAACTGTCCCCGTGCTCCTGGAGGACCAGCCCCTCCCACCCCAGTGGCCAGGAGCCCAGACGCCCATCCAGGGGACAAAGGCCTCCTGTGGTGAGTCATCCTTGGGCCCCAGGTAGGGTCACCTCCCACGGATCACTCACACGCTAGGGGCCAGAGCAGCCGCCCCGTGCAAGGGAGATACTGAGTTCCAGAGAGGACAGCACTTGCCGTCTGTTTCTGGTGGTGGGGGGAGAAGGGGTTTGGTGAAGATGTGGGATGATTACACTTGGCGGTCTGTATTCCCTGGGGCTGGCCCTGTGTTCCCTCACGTAAAACCCTTCCATGGCTCCCTGCCCTCAGAATAAGGCCAGGCTCCCCACAGCGCTACTGCTGGGCCCTGCTCCAAGCTCACCTCGCACCCAGCCCCACCTCATGGGTCAGACCCGCCGCACCCTTGGGCCGGGTCTGCACTGTTCCTTCTGCCTGGGAGGCCCCTGTGTATGGCCCCTCGGGCAGCTCCTACCCTCTACCCTTGGTCCAAATGCCCTCCATCTCCACGAGCAAAACGAACAAACAGCTGCCTCTCCTCAGGCGCCCACGGAGCTCAGGCTATTGGACTCGCTCAGGCCAGATCCTCCACTTCCACGGCTCCTGGAGGGAAGGTCTCGTCCATTGAGCCTGGTCCCCTCTCTAGGGCACTGGACACGCGTGTGTGCGTAGCTGTGTGTGCGTGTGTCTGCGTTGTGACTGAGGGTGCACTCGTGTGTCTGTGTGTGTGCACGTCTGGGTGTGGCTGAGCGTGCGCGCTCACGTGTGTGTGTGTGTGTGTGTGTGTGTGTGTGTGTGTGTGTCCCGGGCAGCGTCCCTGAGTGCTTCTGGGTGGTGGCGCGTATCTCTTGCTTCTATGTGTGTGTCTGTGTGTGCCTGCCTATTTCAGTGTAGGTTCTTCCAGAAACTGACCCCGAGGACAGATTCAGGAGGAACTCATTTATTTGGAAGGTGATTCTGGGAAACAGCATAGGGAGAAGGAAAGTGAAACAGAGAAGGGAAATCAGCCAGGGAAGGATGTGTTATGAAGCAAACGACCCAACGTTGTGGGTCACGGGGGCCTAGTCACACTGGAGAGCTTGGGGACACGACACAGAATAGGCCTCCGGGCTGTCCCACCTGAGGATTAGGGAGACAGTGTTTATGGAACATTCCTGACCGCCATGGTGGAGGCTCTCTTGGGCCAGACCCGAGGCCTTCTGGGGGAAGAAAGCCCTCAGCACGAGGTCTTGGGTGCCAGCCAGGAAGTCAGGCTTGCGTGTGTGACGGGTGTCGGCGGCTGGGGGGGTACCAGGGAGAGCGCCCACACCAACTGCCGTGCCGTGTGTGTGCTGGTGCCTGCTGTGCCACGTGGACACGGGGACTCCAATGACCTCTCTGTGCAAACATCTGCCGGTTCAGGAGAGGTCAGTGCATCGGGCAAAGGTTGGCCTTGCCCTCCTTCCCTCTCCTAACCAGGTCGGCTCAGAATTTGCCAAATCATGCCAGGCCTGTGCTGAATGCAGCCAAACAGACCTGCGCTTGCTTTGGGCAGTGGCAACTTCCCCCCTTGGGTCAGGGTAGGGAGTCGGGGGGACCAAAGCAGGTGTAGGGCTGGGAGCCCGGGTAGGCCTGACTTCAGAGAAAGCACCAGGGCTAGAACCCAGGCCTCCTCTGGCTGAAAGTTGCTGCCCGTGGGAGCCTGGACAGTAGTAGGAAAGGCCACACAGACCGCACAGAGGAACTTGGCCTCCATCCTACAGGCGGTGGGGGGCACTAGAGGCTTGATGAGCCGGCGAGGGGTACGGGCGGTGCTCCCCTTCAGGAGGACCACTCTCTGAGCCTGGAAGGCCGAGCGCTCAGAGAAGGCACTTAACTGGGCAGATTGGACAAAGCCCCAAGTGTGACAGGTGACCAGGCCAGGGCTCAAGGGCATGTGCATGGGGCGACGCTGGCCAGCAGGCTACTCCTCTCTGGGGAGGGCTGGTATCCAGTTACTGTCTCAGCAAAGGTTAGGAATTCAGGAGCTGCAGGACAGAGCTGGGGTCAGGGGACCATGGGAATGGGGAAAGGGGAACTGCCCAGTCTCGTTGGCTTGGTCTGATAGCCATCGGTGACGAGCTGGGGTAAGACAGGAGCCTGAATGACCCAGGGGAGTGGTTCTTGGCAAAGAGAGAGCATGGAGGTCCCAGCAGGGGACAGCCCCAAAGAAGCCCCTTCAGAAAAGGGAGAGGTTCAGGAACAAAGAGGCCTGGGTGGTTCAGAACCAGAGAGCAGCGAGTAATGGGTCCAGCTGCAGGGAGATCAGGATGGCACAGAGACGGGGCAGGAAGAGCAGCGGGGGGCTGGGCTGTGGGGCAGAATTTCCACATGAACTGAGGCCATTGTGGTGCCCGGTGGGGGATAGGGAAGCATGCCCCTGAAGCCTGCTGGGGAAGAGAAGGAGGGAGGGTAGGGCTGGAGCTTGGGGAAGCCAGGACACTGGAACAGTCTAGGAGCTAGCAAGGAAGACAGGAGGCCACCAGCAGGGAGGGCATGGGATCTCCCCCAGGGGCTAGGGGGTGGTGTGCTTTAGCCGGTCAGGGGATGGAGGCAAGGAAGAAGGTGACAGCTCTGGGGTCCTTAAGGGAAAGGCTGGAGCTGTGCAGATCTGGGTTCTAATCCCAGGTACAACACTGACTTGCTGTGTGACTGTGGGCAAGAGCTTAACCTCTCTGAACCTTGTTTGCTTGTGTAATAGAGATCCTGAGGAGGTCGTAACAGAAACCGGGTATGTCAGTTTCCTAATACTGCCGTAACAAAGCACTACACACTGGGTGGCTTAAAACCACGAAAATTCATTCTGTCATAGTTCTGGAGGCCTGAAGTCAGAGGTTGAGGCCTTGACATGGTCACTCTCCTTCTGAAGACCCTAGCAGAGGACACTCCATGGCCTCTTGCAGCTTTCGGTAGCCGTGAGTTCCTCAGCGTGGGGCCACATGACTCCACTCTCTGCCTCCTTCTTCAAGTGGCTGTCTTCTCTATGTGTCCAAATTTCCCTCTTCTTGTAAAAACACCGGTCACGGGATTAGGGCCCATCGTCATCCAGTATGATCTCATTTCAACATGATTATATTTGTGAAGACCCTATTTCCAAATAAAGTCACATTCACCAGTACTGGGGCAGGAAGGGGGCAGTTAGGATTTCAACACGTCCCTTTGGGGAACACAACCCTAGTGCATAGGGTTGCCATAAGGGTTAAACTACAGGCCTGGCACACAGTAGGTGCTCAATAAAGGGTGGTTTAAAAAAGCAGGGCAGGTGGGGGGAGACGGTGGGAGCTCAGACTGGCTGAGCTACCTCAGTAGGCTGAGTACTCACTAGGCTACTCAGTACTCAGTACTCAGTAGGCTCAGACTACCCTGTGGGTACCCACGTACTCACGCATGCATGCTTGTGTGTGCCTGGGCACATACGAGTGCCTGGGAAGCAAACACTGCTCAGGGAGTGACACCCAGCCAGTTAGATGGGGACAGGTGGCCCGGGGTCCTCAGTCCCCTCAGTCTGTCCACCAGGCAGAGCCATTCAGAGTGAGGCTTGGGGCCTAATGTCAGCTCACAGGTCAGGGGGCCCAAAGCCAAAGCCTTGCTTGTCAGAAAATTCCTTGGGACTCCTGAACAAGGCCACCGCTGACATCATGTGCAAGTTCACACAGTCCTTGCGGGGGGCTACGCAAGGCCACCCAAACACAGCCTTGGCATGATGGCGGAGAGCCACGGGGTACAGCCAGCACGGCTATTTGTGGGGAGGGCGAGACACAGAATCAGACCGGCCCCAGGGACCGCAGTGAAAATCCTGGGCAGCCACCCCTCACCTGACAGAAGAGGAGGTGAGAGCAGGGTCTACCACTCTCCCACCCCCTCCCCACAACTCCTCTGCCCCTGTCAGTCAGACAGGCCCGGCTGACCCTCCTTCCCCCAGCTGCCCGCTGGGGTCACCCACAGGCCAAGCCAGAGCCGGTGGAGGGTGCTGTGGGGAGAACAGACCTGGCCCCAGTTCCTCAGAACCTTCTGGTCTCTGCCACAGGCCACTCTCTGAGCTCATCAGGATCACTGGGGGCACCAGAGTTCGTCAGCACTGCCATGACCTCTGGGGAGAAGCACCAGGAACACCGAGTGCTCCAAGGATAGGCACTGATAAGGCTCTTGGAGCCAGTGACGGAGCCCAGCTGCCACAGGGCCACTCCCCACAGCCTCAGCCTGGACACCTCTGTCCACCTCCCCAGCCCCTCCCGGGGCACCAGACCTGACCTCGGAGCAGAGAGCCCCATCCAGAGCCCACCTGTGAGAGAGGTCCCAGCTGCTCCGGCCTGCCTGGCCTGGGAGCCCCCGCTTCAGCACTGCTGGGGCTCTGGGCTGCTCTGGCTCCCTTCGCTTAATAGTCCTCCCCCACACCTCCCGTCCCCAGCCTCTGCTGAGCGCTGTGCTCAGTGCGAGGAGCAGTCACGGGACAGCACGGCCCTGGCCTCGTGGGGCCAACACGCAGGGCTGTGGGCCTCTGGGAAGAGCAGGGGTACCAGCTGGGTCGGGGGGTTGAGAAGGAAGGGGTAGGGGGAGGATTGCCCCTTTGGGGAAGAGCTAGGGAAGGAGCATTTCGGGGCAAAAGGAACAGGCACAGGAAGGGCCCCACGTGAGGATTTGCTGGGTCGGCTTCAGAGGGAGGGTGGGTGGGCCTTACCGACTTCATGACCTGGCTTCTCCTGAGCGAGAGGGAGCCACAGGAGAGCTTTGAGCAGAGGAGGACCTCTGGGGTTTGGCTTTAAGAAGATCCCTCTGGCTGCTCTGAGAGAAGATCTGTGGATTTCCCCATGAGGTCTTGGCAGAACTTGCAGAAATGCAGATTCCCTGGCATCCTGCTCAATCTGGAATCCTCGTGGCCCTCGAGCCACATTGCTCAAGGTCTCCCACCCATGGGAGGCTTGGAGAAGAGAGCAGGGCAGGAAAGGAGACCCACGCCGTCTCCCCACCCACCCCCCAGAACCCTGTTGCCACACATGGCCTGGCAGGGGCTCTGCCAAAACCCACAAGCATGAAACCAGTTTGCCCTTGTTCTGCCCCGCTGAATTATATAATAGGCTTTCCTAACTTACTTGACCACAGAAATTTTTTTTTTTTTTCCCCAGAGAACACCGTTAAAAGTCCTGAACCCATGCTACTCTGGGTGCACTTTGGTTTATTTTCTCTGGGTTCCTGCACTGAGCCTGGTACACAGTACCCTCTCAACAATTGCCCTTTGGAAAGTACATGGATCTCTCCATGGTGACCCTGACCAGGCTTGGGAGATTTCCAAACCCACTGACCTTTCCCGAACTCTGAGGAGACATACTAACTTCTGTGCTGTCCTGGAACCCCAGGGGCCTGAGGAGATCAGGAACAAGAAGGGGAAGAGGAAGGGGCTGCCACTTGGCCCTTCCAGAACAATGACCGGTCTCTGGTGCTAAGACACCCTGCCCGAGCTCATGGCTGAGTTACACGGCAGCTTTTCTAGAAGGTTCTTTTTGCCAACGTGTTGCTCATAGAAGGCTTGGGTGAGTCCCCAGAGGTCAGTCTTGCTGGCCCCCTGGCTCCAAGCTGGGCGCCTCCTCCTCAGGCCCTGGCGGACAGCCAGGTATCAGGCCTGCGTGAGAGCCTCTTTGAGAACTCAGGCGTAGCCGGGCTCTGCTTTGTTTCCCAGGAAACTTCACTGGGGGCCCAGTCCTCAGTGAGAGGCATCTGCCTTAAAGTTTAAGTAGAGACTCAGGAGCCAGATGGCCCCAAGGAGCCCACAGCCCAGGAAATGCCAGAGGGGCCACAGGATCATAGCTGTCCCTATCACGAGTACCGGAAAACACTTGGAGCCACCAAGTCCATGCCCCCGTTAAACAGGTGAAGAAATTGAGGCCCCCAAGGAAGAAACTGTTATTGTCACCGAGCTTGACTGTGATGCCCCAGAGAGGCCACACAGGTCCATTGGGGACTTCTCAGAGTTGCACAGGGCCATCGGGGGGATTTGTGACTAGGGGGGCCAACGGAAAGGCAGGGCGAGGGAGGGACAGTCAGGGCTCATGATAGCTTTGGCCTCATCAGGGATGTGGGTGGGGGTAGGGATGGTGATACCCCATCCCAGGGAGTTAGTGAGCACTTGGGGAGAGGGTGAGTAGCGGCAGGAGGGGGCGCAAAGCAGTGTGCACAACCCCGTGTCCCCGCACTCCACACGTGTGCGACACCATGCATGACAATGTCACAGCAGCAGTCCCCTGCGGCCAGCCTGGTGCGTCTGCCTGCAACAACGTGACTTTGCAGCTACGGATGGCTGTGAGCGTGTGTCCTGCTGTCCCTCTGATCAGGGTGGCTGGGGGTGTGGCTGTGCAGAGGGGGCATCTGTGACCCTGCCACCTGTGGGCCAGGGACCCCTGGAGAACTATCCAGTGTGTGCCCCTCCGAATGTGACTAGCAGGTTTCTCCAGCAGAAACTTGGCCCTAAGAACTCATAGACCTGGTTTGTCACTTCGGAGCTATCGGCAAAGACACGGGCCGACGGTGGAAAGCCGATTTTGTAAATGCAGCTAGGCAGAGGTAGAGGGAGAGTCTTCCTGCTGCACGGCCCATGGCCATCCTCTGATGTGCTAGCCCCAGAAGGCAGCGGGGCAAAGACAGAGAGAGGCGGTGAAGGCCTGGGATGGGGAAGACTGGCCACCTGTGCCGTGGAATGTCCTGCAATCCCCACCCCAGCTCCGCTCCATGGGGCTCGGTGGGCTCCTGGCCGCACACACGGTCCACGGACCAGGCCCAGGATCCGAGATGGCCTGACTCAGGACGAGCACAGAGGGAGGCGGGGAGGAGGACCTCGTGGACACCTGCGAGGACCCGTGTGTGCTTGTATGTGGATGAGAGGAGGTGTGGTGGCCGGGTGCTCAGGACGAGGGCACTCGCAGATCTCCCCAGGGCAGGCTTTCACAAACGTTCAAGCAAGCAGGTGCCTGGTCAATGACCTTGAGAACTCCCCTGCCCATCTCTGGGCTATCTGCTGACCAGACCTGGGCTTCTTGCCTTCCACACTTGCCTCTCTGCTGGTACAACCTGCCCTCACACCACCCCATCTCTGGGGCCTGGGAACCCCCCTCACACACATATGCATTCACACCCAGTCCGCAGGGAGTCCTCATTTATTTACCCGCTCCATTTCTTCATTCATGCATGCATTTGTTCGTCCATCCATCCAACCATTCAACAAAGCTCATTGAGGAACTCTCGTGAGCCACCAGCACTGCTGACCCCCTCAAGCCCCTGGCCCCCGCCCCGCCACCAAGGCAGAGCAATGAAGGCAAAATCCCAATGAACCTCGATGTGAGTAGCTCAGAAAAGAGGAACCTTGGGGCTAGGTAGCGTGGTGGCCGTTAGCCGGAGGGAAGCACTGAGCCAGTGTCACAACCCAGAGGCTGCATCAAGCCGGATGGGCTCTGGAGGTTGGGTAAATGTCATGGGGTGGCCTCCCCCCATGCCAGGCCCCTCCCAGCTGGGTCTGGCACTGCCACTCTGCTTGAAGCGCACGGTCTGGCTCAGCTAAGGTTGAGCCCCAAGGTTTCAGAGCCGTCCCTCAATCCCAAACCCCACGCAACAAGGTTCATCTCTAGCCGGGCTCTCAGGACCCCTCCACTGGGCCCAGGCAGCCTTGGCTGTCCTTCCTGCCCCTTCCCACCAGCTGCACCAGACTCTGTCTTCATGGAGGGCTCGAAGGACCTAGAGGCCTTCCGGCTCCTCCCTTCTCTCCCGCCTCCAGTCCTCAAAGGTCTAGAGACCCCAGCTGAGTGCTGTCTGTCTCCCCCAGACTTCTTGCCCGTGCCTCCTTGTTCACATCTTTGTCATAATTGTAGTAGCATGATGAAACATACCAACACCTCCTCGGTCCTGGGCATGATGGCTGGTGGTCCCAACCTCGCGTGTTATAAAGTGCTTTGGTCAGAGCTGGAGGTGGCCAGGAGCATGGATCCCCCAGCCCGGCCTGCTCACTCCCAGTTGGCTCTTTCTCATCCACCAGGACTCACTTTGTTTTTTGTTTTTTTTTTTTGTTTTTTTAAGATTTTATTTATTTGACAGAGATCACAGTAGGCAGAGAGGCAGGCAGAGAGAGAGGGGGAAGCAGGCTCCCCACTGAGCAGAGAGCCCGATGCGGGGCTCGATCCCAGGACCCTGAGAGATCATGACCTGAGCTGAAGGCAGAGGCTTTAACCCACCGAGCCACCCAGGCGCCCCACCAGGACTCGCTTTGAACATCCCCTCCTCAGAGAGGCCTCCTCAAGCCCCCAAATAAAGCAATCCCTGTCCTTGTCACTCAGACCACCCATGTGAGCATTCACTCTGCGATCACATTCGCACGGGCTTGTAGTTAATATATATATAGTGAATATATATGTATATTTACACATATATTCTGTCTCCCACACTAGACCATCCCATGAAATAAGACTACATCTGCCTTGTTCTGTCTTAAAACCTAGTGGGTGCACAGTGCGTGTTTGCTGAATCTATAAACCTATTTATCCATTTCCTGAAAGCTACCTCATTTCATCAAGGGTCTGAGACTGCTTATTACAAGAACACATGCAAGTCAATATGAGAGGAAAAAACAATATTGGAATCCAAGATTTTGACCTGTAATCTAGTGATTTCCTTTCTAAATATCCCACATTCTCATACAAGGAAGCATGTTCAAGAATTTGTAGGGGAAACCTACTGGAACCCACCGAAGGACTGGGGAGGAGCTGGCCCAGTGAACCAAGAACGCCAGTGCAGTGGGTACTACGTAGCCATAAAAAGGCTCTCTGCTCACGATGGGGCCCTCTCCAAGCCACAGTGTTAAACACAAAAAGCAAGGAACAAAGAGGAATATGTTTTATAAACGGAACAAAGAGGAATATGTTTTATAAACGGAGCCCATTTATAATAGGCAATCATCTGGTAAATGTTGAATGAATGAGCAGGATCTTTCTGGAAGGACCCATGAGAACTTGGGAACAGTAGCTATGTCTGGGGACAGACCCGGAAGAGGGAAGTTTGTTTATCATGTCATAGTATTTGCATTTTAGTCATAAGCAAATATTATCTACTCAAATAAGTTTTTGTCCTTTAAAAATATAAGAAGAATTCCAAGTGCTCACATAAAAATCTGGATGTGAGGCTTTTCTTGAGAAAGGGGAAGAAAGCCTGGCCACACTAGGCTGTCTTCCTGGGGATACAGTGAGTGAGGCTGAGATGTAGGAGGGCCTGGGGCTCCCCCTGCCCTTCCCCATCTGGCCTCCGTGGGCCCCTGTGCTGCCAACCCCAAGTTCATGCTGCAAAGGGCCTAGCACGCTAGGTCTGCAGGGTGGAGGCAGGGCTAAGAAGCCTTCCCCAAAGAGAAGGGGTGGTTTTTTGGCCATCGCTCCTGTGCTGATCTCACTCCAACCACTCCAAAGGCCACCGCAGGGCCACAGCAGTTCAGGAGTTCGGGGCTGGTGAATGTCGGCATGTCACAAGCCTGCTAGTCTTGCACAAGAAACTGTTAACTCATTCCCGGCCAGGCCCCAACAGTGCCTCTGGTCTCACCTCCCCCACCAGGGCCGTTCAGCCCCAAGAGAACCCCTGGACAGAGGGAGCCACTGGTGGCCCCTTGGGCACCTCCACTCAAGGTTCTCAGCAAGGAGGAGGGTGACAGGGCAAAGGCACATTGAGAGAGGTGGGAAGGCAGGATGGGCTCGAACACCGACTCTAGCTCTGACACTTGGGACAAGTCACTTTTCCGAGCCTCAGTACCCTCATCCGTGGCCACCCGTTAACACGAACTGCCCGAGATTGCATGGGCTGATGCCTGTCCCCCAGCACGGAGGCAGCGTCCCAGGGAGCCCCCGTGTCAACCTCGCACATAGGCGCTTCACAGAGCCAGTAAGATATGGATACGCAAAGAGAGAAATTTATCTCATTTTAAGGAATTGGCTCACATGACGGCGGAGGCTCGCAAATCTGAAATGTGCAGGGCAGGCCGGCAAGCCGGAAACTCAGGTAGGGTTCCTATATTACAGCCTGCAGAAAAGCCCTTCTCCAAGAAACCTTGGTTGTTGCTCAGCCTTCAGCTGATTGTATGAAGCCCACCTCCATTATCACGGCCGGGTCAAATGGACCCATAACCTTCAACCATCACAGAAAGCACCACTCCCTTTCTGTGCCGGAGGGAATGGAAGCTCAGAGAGACTGTGCCATCTGCTGAAGGCCAGGGAGCACACAGACAATGGAGCTGGGAGCCGAACAGCAGCAGGAGCCTGCCTCCACTCCCTAAGAATGGGACTGCTCATTGCTATTTCAAGGGCACGTGTGGGAATTAGATGTGGAGATACGCCAAGGGCCAGGCAGAGGGGCCGGTGGTCTAGGAGAGGAGGCAGAAGGGAGGCAAGTTCTGGAGTACAGAAAACCTGTAGCCCGGGCCCCCTTTCCTCCTTCCAGGTGCCCCAAGGAGAGAGGAGGGGAAGAGGAGGCCTCTGCCAGGCTGTGAGCTATGGTGCAATGCGTCTGGGCCCAGAGCCACTGACCCAGGTGCAGGGGATAGAGAGGGAACACAGTGTCTACCAGGGTGTGGGTTCTGGAAGGACCCCGAGTCCATGATTGACTGCCCAGAGGTCCCTGAAAAGAGGTGACTCCCACTAAGGGTCGGGCTGGCTGGCTCCTTGGTCTGGAATTCCCATCTGTCTATCCAAACCAGACCTATGTCCTGGAAGTAGAGAAGAGCTTCCACACAGACCTTGACCCTTGACACAGCCCCAGTCTCCTCCCAGCTGCCTTGTCCTCCAAGGGTGGAGCACTAGACCAAAAAGCCCAAGGCCAACAGATGAGCCATGCTCCCCACTTGCTGGCTGGGTGAACTTGGGAAGGCTACTGCGCCATGTATGGGGTCATCATTCCACTGACCTTGCAGTAGGGCTGCTCCAAGGGGACCTGAGGTTGTGCATAGAATCCCGGCACCAGGCCAAAACGTTGAATAGAGCTGTTCTTGCTGCCATACTTGTTCACTGTATTATTATCTTCCCTGGCCTTCTCCTAGTTACCCCTGCCCACCCAGTACCACTTCTCTGAGCCTCAGTCACTCTTTTCCCGTTCTTCCACCTTTGTTCCAGCTCCTTGATGTCTGAACAGAAGGGGTGCTGGGCAGGCCTTTAAATGCCTCCAGGGCCAGAGAGAAATGAAGGGCCTCGCCTTGGTTGACCATCACCTTGTTGATAATAGGGGGATTCTGGCAGCAGTTGGTTAGAACTCCACTGTCCCCCCAACCTCCACCACGCACCTCCTCCTTCTCTGGCTGAGCCCCAGCCTCCCTGGCCTCCTAATGTCCCTCCTCCATCCCAGCCTCCTCGAGCCTTCACTGGGCACCCCTCAGCCTCACTGCTTGTCCAAGGCGGCACCTCTTTGACACCAGGTTCCAGTTTTGAGGTGGGTGTCCCTCCTTGCCATTCTCTGTCCCAGTGCCCTTGCCCACGCTGGTCATAGCCTCAAAAATAGCTACTTTCCTAGCCTCTGTCTCTGCAGCAGCCCAGGAGTTCGGGGAAGAAGGCTCCCCCATGCTGTGCCTCCAACATGGGCCAGAGGGGCAGGGGCTTGGCCTGTTCTATCCATCACCAGCCCACAACCTCCTGGGGCCTGCCCTGGCCCGATCCACACGCAGGAGCTGTGGGTGGCGCATGAAGGACGACAAGCACCAGGGGACCCACCACCTCTCGGTCAGTCCCTTCCAGAAAGCCCCTCGCACCCAGCCTGATCCTTTCCCTAACCACCTGCCTCTGACTGTCGTCTAGAGGCTGTGAGGGCAGAAGAGCCCAGTGTGTGGCTTAGAAAGCAGGACCCCGGGGTCCTCTAACTGCCCAAACCTCCCTTACTCCATGATCTTGAGTCCTCTCCCCTCTCTGGGCCTTAGTCACCCTAGCTTTAAAATGGGTTAGGGCTGCAGACACACACTCAGGTGCCTATAAAGCAGACATATGTCACTGCTTAGACATCACGTGTCCTTAGGATTAGGGACCCACTGACAGGAGGGCTGGTGGAGAACTGGAGAGAACACACCCTGCCTAGGCCAGCTCAGGGGCTCCAGGCCTGCTGATTCCTCAAGAGAAGTTGGAAGTGTTTCAATTTAACAATCTCCTGGCTGTTGAATGTTGACAAGTAATTCACATTTTTAAAAAGCCCCATGTGGGTCAAAGAGAACATGTCTGGACCACAGTTTGTGGGTTCTATCCTGAAGGACTAAGTTCAGGGGTCCTCTGGGGCTTTCTGGGAGAATAGTGTTTGCTCTTTGGAGGTGATGCTGTTTCCTGTGTGTAACACCCCTCCCAACACACACACCTGGAGCATTTGATGGCTTTGCCCCAACCTAGCCCCTCTCTCCCCTGGCTGGTCAGAGCCCGCCCCTTGCTCCAGAGCTGGCTTTACAAACCCAAACCCAGGCCTATTACCGGTGGGCCAGAGCCTAAGAGGGTTCCAAAGGAAGGGCCAGCACAGGCCAGGTGTTAGGGACTTCAGGACCCTCCTACCCTGCCCAACCCTTAAATTCCATTTCCTATGGGAATTTTAGGACCCTATTCCTATAAACCCTGGAGCTCACATTTCCAACACTCTAGGGCAAAACTGAGCTGTTTCCAGAATCTAGCCATTCTGCAAGGCTGACCTCCCACTCATTGCCAGCCACCCCAAGAAGCGCAGCTGTCTCACGGCCAACACTACACTGAGCATCAGTAGCACAGGCTGGAGGTTTTGCTCATCTTCAAAACTGTCCAGGGGCACCCAGGTGGCTCAGTTGATTAAGCATCTGCCTTTGGCTTGAGTCATGATCTCATGATCTCAGGGTCCTGAGATCCAGCCCTGCCCAGCTCCCTGCTCAGAGGGGAATCTGCTTCTCCCTCTCCTTCTGCACCACCCCCCCACCTCCCCAGGCATATTTTCTCTCTCTCTCAAATGGATAAATAAAATCTTTAAAAAATATTTTAAAAATTTAAAAAAAAAAAAAGCCCCAAATCCATCTGGATCTCCTTGGGGGTGGGGGGCTGGAGGGATTTTTTTTGCCTGACAGATAGATGTTGAAACTGAGGCCCAGAAGAAAGCAGTAAGCTTGTGTAAGGACCCCCCATCGGCTCCTTGACCCTCACAGAGGGGCACTACTACAGTAGCTTCAGGGACCCAGAGTGGAAAAGGCTGAGCTCTCGGGCTGGGGTTGACATTCTCCTTCTGCCTTGACCACTGGATGAGTGCTGTGTGCAGCAGCCCCTGACGGTGACAATGACGACAATGATGATGACGATGACGCAGACTGGGCTGGAGGGAAGAAACAGGGGAGGCCAGGCCCCAGCATGGGGTCTGGCCTTGCCTGAACTCCAGCGGCTTGGGCTTCCCTGCCCAGAAGCAGGGTGATAAGATGAATTTTACTCCAGCTCCAGGGGGGCAAGACAGCAATGAGGGAAAAAGGGAGGGCAGGACAAAGAGAAGAAAGGAAAAAGAGGGGGAGGAGGGAGAGGAAAGGAAGAAGGCTGAACCCAGGAGAGGGGTCACAACTCCACCAAAACGGGGCCCACCCAGACTCCTCAGCAGGGAAGGTGGGCTGCTTTCACTTCGCATAAGCAAAGACAGAGTCAGGATTAGAACTCGTGACTTCCGCACTTGCCCTTCCAAGTCTCCCACCAGAACTCACTCGGGAAGCATTTCCTAAAATGTGGCCCTAAGATTTGTCACCCCCACATTACCAAGAGAGAGGCCTGGTGAAAACGTAGATTCCTGGGTTCAGATCAAAGGGGCATTGCCCAGGGATATGCATTTTGACCAGTGCCCTGGCGGTAGTTCTTGAGCCCTGACATCAGAATCTCTGTGGCCCTTTTATGGCCTCTATCTGACCTCCTGACCTCACATTCTGGCTGCATCCCTGAAGCCCAACTATTTGGGCTGACTCATACACCCCCCCCACCCCCCCGCCCCCCACCCCCCGCCAGGACAGGCCTGGGACCTTCCCACTCAAGGCTTCACTTATCGTCTCCCGGTCCCATGCAGACCCACCCTTCCAGCTGGCACCTCTCTCTGGAAGCCTTCCTGGTGGTTGGGATCCCCCCTCCTTCAGCGTGTCTGGGGAGTAATAGCTTCCTCCTCCATCTGGAATTGTTGACAACATTCTATTTCACTTTCCAAGTGAGTTTCTTTGTTTCTCAACCTCTCCCTCTATTAAACAGGAAACTCCCAGAGAGCCGGAGACTTGCTGGTTTAAACAATAAGCCTCTGAAATCCATGACTTCACCTGACCCTCCTGTCAACCACAAGTGGCAGGGCTGGAAGAGCTTTACAGTGAGGACGACGAGCCTCAGAGAGACCTCGACCTGCCCAAAGCCAACTGAGATTTGGAGCCGGGGTTGGAACCCATAGTTAGTTCCAATATCCAGTTCTTTCTTCTTCCTTTTTGCTTCTGACCACTCAAACAGCTCTGTGAGGCAGGTAGAACAGGGATTGTAATCCCATTGCCCAGATAAGGAAGGGGAGCCCCAGAGAAGGGCAAAGCACCCAACACCATCTTTACCGTGTTTTCACTTCTAGCTGCGCTTGGGGTTGAGTCCCAAGTGCTAACCTTTCCTCCTGCCTCCTTTTGGGCTGATGGGCACTTCCCAGGGCCCATCAGCAGAATGGGGCAAAGCTGGGCCCCTGGCTCCCAGGCCAGAGCCCTTTTCCTGGGCCCTGGACTGGTCCCAGTGCCATTCTGTACCCAGCTGCCTCTTCCGCATGTGGAGACTCACTTTGCCTGCCTCTCAGCTGGCTGGAGACTCAAAAGGGAATTGAGAAGAAACTAGACATAGCTTGGTCATTGTCATTCTGGACTTCGTCCCTTTTATTAATGCCCAGCTGGGGAGGGAGCAGCCTGGATGGCCCCTTCTTCAAGAGTGGAGGAGGGTAGCTCTGAGTCTGGCACAGGCCCAGGCCAACCCAGCTCAAGTTAAGCTGGGAAGGGTGTGGAGCAAGGAGGCCAGATTGGCATTCCTGAGAGAGGTTTGCCTAACCCTACCCTGCAGGTGTGGACTGGGGGAGACCTAAAGGAGGAATGGCCCAACTCTGAACTTGGGACGGAGTCCTGAGTCACCCAGTGGGTGCCCAAAGTGGCTGGCAAGGGACTCCGGACAGCCAGCAAATGGAAAATAAAAATAAGAGTAATGTGGTTTTGGAATATAGGTGAGGTTCAGTGGTGTGGGGTCCAGAGCAATAAGAACTGAGATATCTCTGGTGTAAAATGGTGGTTTTATTAAAGCACATGCACAGGACCTGTGGGTCGAAAGCTGCTGCACAGGGGGCTTGAGAAGTGGTGATTATAAACTCCCGAATTGGGGGAAGTAAGGAGAAGGGAGGTTTCCAAAAGAACTTTCCTATATTAAAGAGAACCGACTTATAAGATACCTACAAGATACCAGAGGCCTTGCCATCCTCAAGTTAAGATTGTTTTTTCCTCTAGCAAGGTATTAACGTTAAGATACTTAGGAGATCCCTGGAAGACTGTCGTACACGTCCTACCCAGGAGCGGAGTGGGGGGAGTTTGCAGGCCGTCAGCTTATGCTTTGTCTTCAGCTAGCTTTCTGCTCCCTCTTCAATAGTATGCGTCAAACCCTAACCATGCATCAGGCCCTGTGCCTCCACACCACCCTCAGGTTCCCGGAGCTGTGTAGTCCACGGGTTCCATCCAGCCCTGCCCCTCTGGCTCCTTCTCTGCCTCAGGTTAAGTCCCTTCATCTCAGACCCAAAGTGCCACAGGGGGGTCTCCTTCCGCTCCTGCTTCTCCACACTCCAAGAACTCCTCCTCCAGCCACCGCCCCCTCGGCACTCCCACAGCCACTCCATCCTTGGGCAACTACACCCCCACCTCCTCCGGGAAGCCCTTAGTCACAGACGGGGCGGATCCTGCTTTAGACCGTGGTCCAGAACCCCTTTCTTTACGCTCCTTCTATATCCAAGGGACCCGTTTCTACAGCCCCTTAACCCTCCAGTTGTCTCCAGCGGCACTTCCCTCCGACTCTGCCTTTTTATGCCCTACACGGGGGCATAGGGTTCTGAAGTATAGGGCAGTTAGTAAGAAAGGGAGAAGGGGCCGTAGGATAAAGTCCTTGATCAATCGCCGTGCCCCGACTTGTGCCGGCAAACGATCCGGGAAAGCCCTGGTCCCACTGTCTCGTCCCCGCCCCGCCTCGCCCCGCCTGCCCTGCCCTTCCTACTCCAAGAGTGAGACGCAGGGCGCCTGCGTGAAGGCAGTCCGCGCCCAAAGCGCATGCGCAGCGCTCCCTCCGGCTGTATATTAGGACGACCGCACTCGGGGCCTGAGGCTTCTCGCCGACAAGGGCAACGGGTTGGTTCGATTTGGTTTGGCTCTCTGCCGCCGCCGCCGTCGCTCCCGCCGCCTCCTCCTCCTCCGCAGTCTCCCGCGCAGGTGAGGGCCCGCGCTCTGGGTGCGGCGCCGGCCAGGGAAGCCCCGCGTGTCCCGCCAGCCCGCGCCCGGCTCGCCCGGTCGTCGGGACCCCATCCCCCACTGCTCCCGTCACCCGCCTCCTTGGGGTCAGCGTTTATCCCCCAGACCCTTAGCCCATTGGGCTGCCTCAGTTTCTCCTATTCGGCCCCCTTCTTACATTGCCTTTTAACGGGCCGCTTCTTTAGGATTCCTTTTCCCCCTGTTATTGTCGAGCCCTCGACCCCCGATAACCTCTGACCTCCCCCTGCCCAGGACCACCACCTAACTCCAAACCTAATGCCCTCGATTTTATACCTCCTGCCTCTCCCCAGTTAGCCCCAACCGCGTCCGCTCCTACCTCTGCCCTTCTTTATGTCCTCTCCTTTCTCAGTTCTGTCCTGTTGGAGCTGTGGGGGATGACCTCTGGGAAATCTTTGGCTCAGGGACCCAGAGCCCAGCTGGGTGCCTTCCTCAGGTTTGGGGATGTGAGGACCAGGAGAAGTTCAGGATCCCTGCGAGTCCTCTCTGCCTGGATGGATGACAGTGGCTTCTTCCCTAGCCTCACTTCCCCGGGGTGTATGCCAAGGTGTCCTATCTGCGCTGTGCATCTCCCTGACCTCCCAAACCTGTTCCCGACTTGTCCCTTGTGGTTCCAGCCCCTTGGTTGTTAATCATCGGCATTTACTTCACTTGGTAAAGTTGCTTTGCAGGTGCTTTTGTGTAGAGCTGGGTATGAAAGAAGAAGTTGGTGACCTGGGTTAAGTACTGTTACCACTCCTTAGTCGAGTCCCACATGAGTGCCATCAGACATTTTTCGGACTTGTTATAAGGGTACTCTTGCTATAAACTGCCAGTGACACCTGAACCCAGTGAGCTTGCAGTGGTATTTGCCTAATTATTAACAAGTGTTGATGTCACTCATTGTCTTTCTATAGGATCAGTGTACCCTCTCGGACATGGAGACTGTTGTTCGCCGCTGCCCGTTCTTATCCCGAGTGCCTCAGGCTTTTCTGCAAAAGGCAGGAAAGTCTCTGTTGTTCTATGCCCAAAACTGCCCTAAGATGATGGAATTTGGGGCCAAGCCAGCCGCCCGGGCCCTGTCCACTTCAGCAGTACACTGCCAGCAGGTCAAAGAAACCCCTCCGGCTAATGAGAGTAAGTGTCATTGGCAACAAAGTAGGAGGTGGTGGTGTTTGCATTCATCACTAGACTAGAAGCCCTTCTAGTCCACACTGGTGACGAAGTGCACCATAATCGAGGGCGATGCTCTGTACCAGGCTTGGTTCTTTGCACCGAGTATCTCATAATTGTCATCCTAATCCCACAAGTAGGCACTTTTAGTTTTCCCATCTTTAAAAGCGAGACGGTGGCCAGTATGCACCTTACAGGTTTCTGGATTGCATGTCAGTGTCTGTTGGAGTTTAAGTGCTCATCAGTACCTCATTTGTGCAAATATAAAGTTGGAATGTTGTGGGGTGCCGGGGTGGCTCAGTTGGTGAAGTGGCGGACTCTTGATCTCCGCTTAGGTCTTGATCTCAGGGTTGTAAGTTCAAGCCCCGCATTGGGCTCCACACTACTCAAAAAAAAAAAAGTTGAAATGTTCTATTTTAACCGTTCCTTTAAATATTTGACCCTTTGGCTTTTTTTTTTTTTTAATTAATAGACTTTACTTTTTGGAGCAGTTTTAGGTTTGCGGCAAAATTGAGTGGAAAGCTTTTGGCTTTTAAGGTTGTGACTTAAAAAAATGTTGTGATTTTCTTCTTCTTTCTTTTTTAAATTATTTTTTTATTGTGGTCAAATTCACCTAACATAAAACTTACCATCTCTTACCAATTGAACAGTAGTATTAAGTACATTCGTGTTACTGTGCAACTGTCACCACCGTGCAATTGCCAGAGTTCAACATCCTAAACTGAAACTCTGTTCCTTCCACTCTGACTGCCCCTCCCCCACCACCTGGCAAACACCATTCTACCTTCTGTCTCTGAATGTGACTGCTGTAGGAACCTCAATAAATGGAATCATACAGAATTTGTTAAAGTGGTGACTTTTTTTTAAATACATGTATCCTTATTTTATACGTGCATTTTTAAATTTTGTTTTTAATAAAGAGATCAGAATTGGCTTTTGTTTTGGTCTGGCTCTCCCAGGAGAGGAGGAAGCTTTTCAGGTTGCACTTAATCCTAGAGAATAATTTACCTTACAGGCTCTCTTCGGTGTATTCTCTGGATGTGTTCCTTGTAAGAAAGGAGTGTTTTGTTTTGTTTTGTTCTGTAAGCCGAAGGGATTTAATCCTTTGTAGGATTTCTTTTCCTCTTTCCTCTTTTAGGAGTTATGTTTTGTTTTGTTTTTTTTAATCAAACAATCAAAATACTCTTTAACAATTCTGTCCCTGGCATAGAGAAAGTTGAGTGGAATGTGGCTTGTTCATTTGATAGACTCTTATGCAACCATTCAGATGACATTCACAAACTATTTACTAGCTTAGGCAGATTTTTATAATGAAAAGGGCAAAATAAGCAATGACATACAGAATAAGTAAAACTATTGGAAAAAAAAAACCTTTTGTTAAACTTGTACATGGGGGAAAAAAAGATAAGTTACCAAGATACCTGTAATGGTTATTTTTTGAGGAATAGAACACTATTGTTCTAGGTTTCCCACAGTGAATGTATATTACTTTTGTTAATGAATGAAATGAACTTCAAAGCAATTTTTTTTAACTTCATAGATTTAAATAGAAACCATATTGAGACATGTCTCTTACCCAAGTTGTAGGAAAGGTTAGCTTCTGACTCACAGTATTCCAGGATAATGCAGAATAAGACTTTACTAGAAGAAAGGTGAATGAATTTGCTCCCAGGGAGAGGGAAGTCATTGTGACTAGAAGCACAATAACCAGCCAACTGTGTTAAGTCAGTGCACTTCTTTGATGCATTTAGATGAGCAAGTAGATGAAGGGTGTGACTGTGATAGCCCTGTGGTTTTTTTCCCTCAGCAAACTAATAATTTGAACTCTGTTAGACAACAATCGAAAGACCTCACTTTTAGCCGAATTTCTTGTTAAGAAGAAAGTCAGTTTATATGTTAAGCAACAGGAAGCTTCTTTTTTTTTTTAATTATTTTTTTTTTTAGGAAGCTTCTTTGTCAAGAATCTGTTTCAAAAATATCAGCAGAGAAAAAATTGTACAAGCACTTCTATTTACCTTCAAGAATGTGTCCTGTCAAAAAAAAAAAAAAAGAACGTGTCCTGTCATGAAATATGCTATGTGTCCTTTGGGTAGATTTACTGGGAATCCTCCAACTCAAGAACTCTAGGCTCTCTGAAGCTAGAAAATTCTACGTTTTGGTGGATTTATATGGGAGAAATGTGGGTTTGAGAGAGAGCTGGATTGTGCCAATTAACTCTTCATAGGAAGAGTTTCCAGTGAGGCAAATGAGAAAACAGTTCAATTAGCGGAACCTTATAAAAATAAACTGGTGCCTGGAAAGTGGGGGTAGCGTAAGTATAAAGCTTGTCTTTGAGGCAATAAGAGAAACAAGGGGCTTTCTTGTATTGTGCAACTAGATCTGATGCTTCAGTTTTTCCATTTCACCCCCCAGAGGACAAAACTGCCAAAGCCGAGGTTCAGCAGGCTGCTGAAGGATCCCGGGAGACTCCAGATGGCACACAGCTTCCGTCTGGACATCCCTCCCTTGCCACGAGCCAGGGCACTGCAAGCAAATGCCCTTTCCTGGCAGCCCAGATGAGCCAGAAGGGCAGCAGCGTCTTTCGCAAAGCCAGTCTTGAGCTTCAGGAGGATGTGCAGGAAATGCATGCTGTGAGGAAAGGTAAACACATGACTGGAACCATTAGGAAGAACCAAGAGGTCCTTTTGGTTCTTTTGATCCTTCAGATTTATGTATGAGCTATTATTAGGGTGGCCTTTGTATTAAAAGCTTCCTCTTTTAAGGCCAAGGAGGAAGGTCTTCAAGTTAGGCAGTCAGAGGACTGCATGAGAAAATGTGGGGCTTTCTTTCTGGGGTGTGTGTCTCTAGGGTGTGACCACTTTTTATAGTAATTGCTTCATTTCTGAAAATACCCTGTTGGCGTAAGCTGTTACCAGCTGCCCTTTGTTTCTTTCCTGCCGTCCGGTGAGATAAAAGGGAAAAAAGAGTGTTCCTGCAGTAATTGATGGTCTTAGGACTCCCAAGCTGTATGTCTTACTGATGGTCATTAAGAGGCAGCCTTAATGCCGGTTGTGGCTATAGCCACAAGAGCACCAAAAGTCCCCAGAAAACCTCACCCAGAAATGATGCATATGGATGGAATTGTCTTCCATGAAGAAAACTGAGATTAGGGTTGGGTGGAGTGGGAAGGTGGGGAAGACCTGCCAACCACTTAGAAAGCTTTGGACTCTAATATTCATTAAAGCCGCCTGGTAGCTCTGAAAACAAAACAACACCAGGCATTGGCCATTAAAACAGAAGGGGAGAAGAAAAGCTTCATACACTCAGTTGCTACTAACTTTGGTTATGATCAGCTATTTTTTGTGAACTAGGCAGTAATTCATTTTTGACAGTATTTCTGGAAAGTGTTGCGAACTCAGAATAGAATGTTGGTCCCCTTTTCTTCTCCTTACTTTTGTTACAGAGGCTGCCCAAACCTCCGTGAACCCCAGTGTAATTAGTGTAAAGGCCGACGAAGGGGAGCCAGGTGGACTGCTGAAGAACTTCCAGGATATCATGCGAAAGCAAAGACCAGAAAGAGTGTCCCATCTTCTTCAAGATAACTTGCCAAAATGTAGGTCTCATTGTTATTTTCCTGACGCATGAGAGGGTTTTTAACGCAAACAGATGTTAGATTAAACACAAAATTGTATGGTGAGTTGAGGATTAAAAGCCATGTCTCTTGCTTGATGCAGGTAGGTGTTCTCAGCCATAGTAAATACAAACCCTATTGGTAACCTGCCTTCTCTCCCTTAATACCTACCTTCTATGCCCCGGCTCTGTGCTGAACAGTTCACATACGGTCTCATTTGAGTCCTTCATGGTCTCAGTGTGGGGCTGTCCCATGAGTTGCTCACATGAGTACTTCGTTAATTTGTCCAGAATCGCCCTGCTCTCGGATGACCAAACTGGGGTCAGGGGTTGGAACCCAGGTCTTTTGCCAAAAACCAGATGTGCTTCCTAACCATCATTCTGTCCTGTCTTTGGTTTTTAGCTGTTTCCACTTTTCAGTATGATCATTTCTTTGAGAAGAAAATCGAAGAGAAAAAAAATGACCATACCTATCGAGTTTTTAAAACTGTGAACCGGAGGGCTCACATCTTCCCCATGGCAGATGACTATTCGGACTCGCTGATCACCAAAAAGCAGGTGTCAGTCTGGTGTAGCAATGACTACCTAGGAATGAGTCGTCACCCACGAGTGTGTGGGGCAGTCATGTAAGTAGCCCCCCGCTTTGAGATACCGCTGGCGTTACTTGGCAAGACAGTGATGATTTAGAGGGATCGGATCTTCCATGGGGGCAATATTCAGAAGCTGAAAGTATGCCATAGCAAAATACTTTCTTAGCCTTTAAAGAGGTCTACAGATTACTTTTAGACTGGAAGTCACAAGTAGGTGGTGGAGCCCCTTAGTGTGTGGGGGTTCAAGTGTATGGGCTCATTGACTACTCATGTCCATTCACTTCCTAGCACTCTTCAAGTGAGTGTGCCCTCAAGCCCAGGCCACTTTGCACGGGTGAATGGAGAGATACAAATCCAGCAGTGTTGGAGGAGAGACATTAATGAGGCTGGTAGATCCTGTCACTCGTGCTTCTGGAGGTTTGCCATGGCTAGAAACACTTGAGAGAGTTGCTTGCCAAAATCTCTATGGAGGCTTACTGGTGTATTACTACACCAGTCTGAGGTGTAGTACTAGATCCCTCCTAACATTATGTGACTGGTTTCCAGAGAGTTTAGGTTCAGGTAAACACCATCCAAGATATGCCAGTAGAGACTGATAATTGTGTTTGGAGAGAAGAATGTCAGAGAAAAGACACCTTAGTAATCAGCTAATACTAAGTACCTAGTGACTGGAAAACACTTGTTCTTGATGATCCCTAGAGGTATTCACAATATCCTCACCCTAGTGTTGACACCGGCCACCTAGTCTAAAGGTGAAGTCACCTGGAACTTCTGGCCCCTGGTTTCACCATGAGAGACTTGCTAGATGAACATAAGATTCAGTGTCCTAGCTCCTGGGAAAGGAATGATTCACATAGTGCCCAGAACCATGAGGTTTATTTTCTGTCTGCCCCCGCCTTTTTTTTTTAAATAAAAGGGACACTTTGAAACAGCATGGTGCTGGAGCAGGTGGCACTAGAAATATTTCTGGAACTAGTAAATTCCACGTGGACCTGGAGCAGGAGCTAGCTGATTTACATGGGAAGGATGCAGCACTCTTGTTTTCCTCGTGCTTTGTGGCCAACGACTCAACCCTCTTCACTCTGGCTAGGATGATGCCCGGTAAGCAAGCCTGTCCTGACTGCCTTCGAGTTTTTTGGGTTTCACAGGGAACAGCAAGGATATTGACAAAACAGAGGGCTTACCAAAAACAGTTTGGTAATCTGTTGGCAAGAGCAGATACCAACTGCTCTTACCTATTTCATAAGAGCAGTGATGGTATCTGGGAGCGTTTTTTCTTGAAACATGAAGTGCTCACTGCACATGAAGGTTGCAGTAGCAAGTGATACTAACGAAGGGCTTGTCCTTAAGCTAATTGCTTCAGATGTGCTCTGTATTCGAGGAAAATCCTTTGGGGAATTCTCTTAATCATTCGTGGTTACCTTTTGATGGAGTCTGGAATGAGGTGATTTAAAAGCAGATTAGGCGTCTTCCATTGGTTATTTTACACCTATGGGTCTTCTCAAAGGAGAAGCACTAGCTCATGATTTTCCTGGGGAGGAACTGGCCAGGCGTCTTTCCTACGGGGCAAAGTGGCACGTTCAGGGCAAAGTCCGTTGTCCCTGTCTAGGAAATAATTTGTCTTTGGTGCAGATGGCGATAAGTAGTGTTTTGTTTTTGTTTTTATCATGTTAGGCTGTGAGATTTACTCCGATTCTGGGAACCATGCCTCCATGATCCAAGGGATTCGAAACAGCCGGGTGCCAAAGTACATCTTCCGCCACAATGATGTCAGTCACCTCAGAGAACTGCTGCAAAGATCTGACCCTTCGGTCCCCAAGATTGTTGCATTTGAAACCGTCCACTCAATGGACGGTAAGTCGGAGTAGAAGCCAGTCCGAAACCTTAGATGAAAAACTAGGCCTGGACTCTTTGAAAGCGTGATATCTATTTTGTCTTTGCAATTTGTTTTCACTCGGCTAGGATTTTGTATTTGGTGACATTGTATAGGTTTAGGTGAATGTAGATTTTTTTATTCTGGCTCTTACTAGGCTCTGAGACCCCAAGATGACCTAGAAACTGGGGGAAGTTCATTGTTTTTCTCAATATTAAAAATGATACCTTTAGAACAGAAGTTATTTTGTTCTGATTCTTACCAAAACAGAAATTTGTGAAGTAGCGAGTCTTCAGAGTAGGCTGTGTTCCCTCCTCAGGAGCAGTGTGCCCACTGGAAGAGCTGTGTGACGTGGCACACGAGTTTGGGGCAATCACCTTCGTGGATGAGGTCCACGCAGTGGGACTGTACGGGGCTCGAGGTGGAGGGATTGGCGATCGGGACGGAGTTATGCCCAAAATGGACATCATTTCTGGAACGCTTGGTATGTATACTCTGCACATTCTGTAATCTGCACCAAAATTTTATTCTTCTAATAAGGCCACGGACTAGGGATCAGGTAAGGAGACGGGGTGATGGCCTGTCAAACCTGGGCCACTTTCTGGATGAGTTGGTATCTTCTCAGTGGTGGTGCAGCTTAGTAGAATCCCTTGAGTCACAGAGGCATGGCTCCCAAGCCGGAGTAAATCTCACAGCCTCACATGACAGAAACGTTATTTGTTGCCATTCAAGTTCGTTCCAAATGTGGTTGTGGTTCTAGCTACGTGCCATGGCGACAGCCTTTATGTACTTCAGATTGTTCCATTATATGAAAAGAAAACCAAAAAAGATGGAGTGCCGTTCTCCCGGAGCTTTCGTGAGGCCCCGTAGCTCCAGGTGTGGTGAAGCACTGGCTCTACTTCGCGTTTGCTCCTCCTGGGCCAGGAGTGCCGTGTCACGGAGCTGGCGCGGCCGCCACGCGGCCTGCCCGCTGCGAGTCCTGTGTGCCCGACTCCCCAGCTGCGTGACCTTGGGCCGCTGCTTCATCTCTCTCCCCCTCAGCTTCCTCACCAATACAGGTTTCCCCACCACCCGAGAGGAGAGCGTGCCTTTGAAACCTTTCGTAAGCCCAAATGGCGTTAAAGCGAAGACACAGGTGCTCACAGACCAGGTCATAGGTGCGGCCGCTGGCCTGCCGAGTGGTTCCCAGGCCGGGGCTCGGCCGGGCCACTCCCGGGGCTTGGGGCGCGCGCTGTCCACACCAAAGGCTCTTTTCACTTTCCACCTTTTATCTTAAAAGTGAAAGTTCTCTTCAGATTTTTTTCCAGTTAGTGAAAACAGGTACTAACGTAGGTTTCTCATAAAAGCGAGGTGGCCTAACAACTTTTGAAAAGTAGGGACGCTTATATAATGGAGATCACAGACCCTACCTCAGTTTTTGTGGAGAAGGTAGACGAATTGTGTGCAGACGATTGCCATAGACGTTCTCTTTGCCTGTGAGGACTCTAGAGAGTGAAAATGTGAATTAAACAAATCTAAGGATTTCAGAGTTAGTGAGGCAGTTGGAGACCCAGGTAGCACTTAGCTAAAATGCCAGTCCACAGCCTGCACTTGGTAACGGAAGGGCAGGCCAAAGAGAGTGTCCTTTGGCACTGCCAGGGGGCTCTGAACCTTGGGTCGACCAGGAGAGCCCAGAGGTTGCAGGGCAGAGCCTTACCAGGAGGGAAGCACGCATTCATGTGTCTTCATTCCAGCAACCCTTTTCTTCCACCGAGCCCTCGTGCCAGGGCTTTGTGAAGGCTGTACAGTCGCTGATGAGCTGGGACAGCTGGGAGAGAAATGCGCCACTGTTTAAGACTTAGACCAGCCCTGCCCTGCACGGGCTTCCAGCAGGAGTGTGCATTACAGAACGCAGTGTTAGCATCTAGAAGGAGTCTTCTGCCGTCCTTAATCCTGAAACTTGAGATACTGATTATACAAAAGGATTTAAGGAGAACTGAGAACTGAGGTTGGCCCTAAATCAACGCCGATAGGTTCCGAGTTTTCATGTTTCTCCGGGCAGTGCTGCTTATCAGAGTTCTGCGTTGACACGGGTAGGAAACAAGATCGGTCACACCAAAGCAGGTCACGTCTTAGCCGGGTTACGTTCCAGCTCCGGGGTGCTGCTCGCGGCGGGAGGACAGTGCCAGCGGCACACGGCGCACACCGTGGCAGGTGGCACCTGGAAGAGCGGCGAGTCCGGGTGGGAGAGGCAGGGGAAGAGAGGCTGCAGCTTGCTGCCCAGGCACACAGGGACAGGCCGCTCAGCGTCAGGACCGTTGCAGAGACCTGCGCTTTGGTCCTCGTCGGACACCAGCTAGGTCCTGTGGTTTAGGGGAGGACCCTAACCTCCACTTTCTCCCCTTCAGAAATGGCTGGACGTCCCTCGACTTGAGTCCTAGGGCACATAGAGAGGATAAAGAGGAAAGGGCCCTGAGGCTCTGCAGCGCCCTGCTGGGCACATGCCGGGGCCGTTGCCGGAATAAATGAGACTGTCTCCTCGCAGGCAAAGCCTTTGGCTGTGTCGGAGGGTACATCGCCAGCACGAGTTCTCTGATCGACACCGTACGGTCCTATGCGGCCGGCTTCATCTTCACCACCTCCCTGCCACCCATGCTGCTGGCCGGAGCCCTGGAGTCTGTGCGGATCCTGAAGAGCGCCGAGGGGCAGGCACTTCGCCGCCAGCACCAGCGCAACGTGAAGCTCATGAGGCAGATGCTCATGGATGCAGGCCTCCCGGTCGTCCACTGCCCCAGTCACATCATCCCTGTCCGGGTAATGACCCATCTGGGACTGGACTTGCTGGGGGCTGCGCCTCTGCCCGGGACCTGGGGTGTCGTGGTCCACCCCTTCCTGCAGACGGGCCGGGGCAGGGTGACTGCTGGGGCAGGGGGCTGGAACCCGTGGCCCTCTGCTGTGTTTCTGCCTTGGGCCGACTCACAGTGAGAATGGAGCCTTTGAACCCAGCGGGCTAGGGCAGAGGTTCCTTCTCCCAAGCACTAGCCTTAAAAGAGCTTCTGTCTGAAAAGTTCCGGAAGGCTCCACTTGGCTAGCTTTGAAGTCTGATTTTTATTCAGTTAATTTTGAATTAGGTCTTGCCCTTCCCACTATGAACAGTGGCCCTGTTGGTGTCACAGTTGAATTAGTAGAATTAATATAGCTAGTATAATCAAAGCCGCTTCATTCCCATGGTCACACACGTCCCTGGGTAGGAGGATCAGCCGGTGGCGACGAGTTGCAGCCCAGGAGGGAGATCTGTGTGAAATCTCCTTCTAAGGTGCTTTCGGTTCTCTGGTCCGTACTGAGCACTCGTGGGCCCTTTGAGTGGCAGCTGGCACCGCTGCTCGAGCCTGAGCCTCCCGGGGGCCATGTTCATTAGAATCGCTGTTAGGGGTGGTCTGTCCTGCAGTGAGCTTACCTTCTGTTCTCAAACGTAGGTTGCAGATGCTGCTAAAAACACTGAAGTCTGTGACGAGCTAATGAGCAGACACAACATCTACGTCCAAGCCATCAACTACCCGACGGTGCCCCGGGGGGAGGAGCTCCTGCGGATCGCCCCCACTCCTCACCACACACCACAGATGATGAACTACTTCCTCGGTGAGTACCTGCGGAGTGGCGGGGCCTCAATGGAAAGTTGCACGAAGCCGTCCCTGCAGTGTGTGTAACTGAAGCCCTTCGAAGGCATTCCGATTCGTTTCTCCTCTCCGAGTAATTAAGAATGCTCTCAGGTGGTATAAAACTGTAAAAGACATTTAGTTGTTGGATTCACTTTAGGGGGTACAGCCATGACTTAGAAACTGAGGGCTCGTCCCTGCTCCTCTGTCCACTGTCTCCAGTGCCCCATTGTCTGGTGGATTCAGACATGCGCAGGAATGGCTAGTGCAGGGGAGTAGAGAGGCTCCTAAGGCCCGAGTCAGCTGTGGCCCCCTGGAGGTCAGCTTTGTGCTTCTGTCCCTCTCTCTGGTGTGTGGTCCCTGAGGCAACCCCCCACCTAACCTCTTCTCGTAAGAGTAGTTGTTTAGTATTTTGTAAGGCTTGCGGCTCCGTTCAACCATCCCGGCCCCTCTGTGTCCAACCTCAAGGCAAAGATTGAGGGGCTGCTCTCAGCCATGGGTCGCCTTTGCCTCCTGCCCCCCCGAGATGGGCCTGCTGCCTTGCAGGCCTTGGGGCCGTTCTGCCAGAAAGGCTCAGTTTCGATGTAGTGGAGGATGTCGGAGCAGCTTCTTCGCGGAAGCTGCATACACCAAAGCCAGAGTTGGGTTTTGTTTCTTAATTTTTACTTATTTTTATAACAGCCTTATTGAGGTATAATTCACATACCACAAATTTTACCCTTTGTCTTTTTTCCTTTTTTTTTTTAAAGATTTTATTTATTTGACAGATAGAGATCGCTCGAGTAGGCAGAGAGGCAGGCAGAGTGAGAGGGAGAAGCAGGGTCCCCGCTGAGCAGGGAGCCCGATGCGGGGCTCGATCCCAGGACCCCAGGACTCCATGACCTGAGCCGAAGGCAGCCGCTTAATGCCTGAGCCACCCAGGCACCCCTCACCCTTTGTCTTTTTTAAAGAGTCATTTATTTTAGAGAGAGTGCGCAAGTGCGAGGAGGGGAAGGGGGACGGAGAGAGGGAGAGAATCCCAAGTCGTCTCCCCAGTGAGCATGGAGCCCGATGATGTGGGGCTCGATCTCATGACCCCAAGATCATGACCTGAGCCAACATCAGAAAGAGTCAGCCACTTAACTGACTGAGCCACCCAGGGGCCCCTAATTTCACCTTTTTAAAGTATACAGTTCTGGGGCACTTGGGTGGCTCAGTTGGTTAAGCAGCTGCCTTTGGTTCAGGTCATGATCCCAGGAGTCCCGCAATGGGCTCCCTGCTCGCGGGGAGCCTGCTTCTCCCTCTGCCTGCCGCATCCCTGCTTGTACTCTTGCTCGCTCTCATACGCACTCTCCCTCTAGCAAATAAATAAAATCTTTAACGATACATACATAGGGGCGCCCGGGTGGCTCTGCCTTCAGCTCAGGTCATGACCCAGGTATCAAGCCCCACATCGGGCTCCCTGCTCGGCAGGAAGCCTGCCTCTCCCTCTCCCACTCCCCCTGCTTGTGTTCCCTCTCTTGCTGTCTCTGTCTCTGTCAAATAAATAAATAAAATCTTTTAAAAAAATACATATACAAAGTACACAGTTCCATGGGCTCTAAGTAGGTCGTGATGTTGTGCAGCCATCACCACTGATTCCAGAACATTCTCATCGGCCCCAAGAGAGACCACATAGCCACGAGCAGCCACCGCTGTTTTCCCCCTTCCCCAGCCCCTGTCAGCTGCCAACGCCCTTTCTGTCCCGTGGAGGTGCCCCTGCTTTACTTCCCGCGGACACCGCGTGGGCCCTGTGTGCCTGGCTGCCTTGACGGCAAGCACAGTGTTCTCAGGGCGCCTCCACTTTGTAGCACGAATCCTCTCTGTCTTTCTAGTTCCCAATGAGCTCCTTCGGTGTGGATACACCACATGGTGCTTGTCCATCAGCCGATGGACCTTTAGGTGGTTTCTGCTTTTTGCCTGTTAGAAAGAACACTGCCGCCAACGTTTAGGTTCGACTTTCTGTGTGGGCCTGTGTTTGCATTTGTCGCGGATACATACTCCCTTCAGTTTTGAAGAACGGTTTCTCCTCACAGAGAATCTGCTGGCCACGTGGAAGCGAGTGGGGCTGGAACTCAAGCCTCATTCCTCAGCCGAGTGCAACTTCTGCAGGAGGCCGCTGCATTTCGAAGTGATGAGTGAAAGAGAGAAGTCCTACTTCTCCGGCCTGAGCAAGCTGGTGTCTGCCCAGGCCTGAGCGCGTCGTGACCTCACTTACTCACCTAACCCCGGGCCATGTCGTATCCAGAGAGTCTCCCGAAGTGTCTTTATATGTGAATTAAATTATATTAAATTTTAATCTATAGTAAAAGCACAGTCCTGGAAATAAATTCATGTGTAAGCGATGGGTCCTCCTGTGACTGGCCACTGAATCAAAGAAATCATTTTTTTCATTCCTTTCAACGTGGTCAGTGTTGTTTACTGTGTGAAGTGACGAACCCACACCGGCCCTCGAGCCGCAGCCTCAGCCCCCGCTGCAGTGGCAGCGCTTTCTCCCGGGCTCGAACCCAGCTACCTCTCCGCTGCCGCCGAGCCAGCGGCCCAGCCAGCCCCGGCCCCCGGCCGCGGCGTCACCCCACCCCTGATCGCCATCCCGCCACAGCCATCTGCCTCCCTGCTTTCCCTCCCCTGATAGCGCCGTGGCCGCAGGCTTCCCTCGGAAGCTCCGGCATCAGGAGGGAACGCTAGCCTGCCCCCTCGGCCTGTGACGCTGTCCATTCTAGGGGCGGTGCAGGTGTTCGTGCTCCTCTCGGACTCCTTCTGCGTGGATCTTGCGTCCCCTGGCCCCTAGCGCCTTCCTACGACTCTCCCTAACCCCTCGGCCACGCAGACTTTGTTGTTCACCTTAAAAATAAACAAGCTCGGGGCGCCTGGGTGGCTCAGCCGGTTAAACCTCTGCCGTAGGCTCAGGTCATGATCTCAGGGTCCTGGGATCGAGCCCCACATCAAGCTCCCTGCTCAGCGGGGAGCCTGCTTCTCCCTCTCCCATTCCCCCCGCCCGTGCTCTCTGCTCTCTATCAAATAAATAAAATCTTTAAATAAATAAACAAGCTCTCCCTCCGTCTAGACCCCTTCTGGCTGCTGCCACAGCCCTCTCTTCTGCTTCGCTGCCCCATTCGGTCCTCCTTCCTGTTCCCTGTGGAGGCTGCTCTTTTCTGACCAGGTCTTGCCTCTATCTCACCAAATCTAGTGGTTCTGTTTTTCTCTCACTGAGCCTCCCAGGGGTCTTTGAGGTGGCCGGCTGTCCTTGGCCATTTCACAGCTTCTTCCGGTGAGCTGTGCCACTAACCTCTCCTGAACACGGCCCTCCTCCTCCGTGGGCTGGTCCTGCTTTGAAGGCTGAGCTCCCACGGCTTCATCTGTCACTGCACTCAATGCTTCCCCTCGCGCCGCGTGACCTCCCTCGGCCCCGGGTTTCCAGTTCCAGCTGTTCATTGCTGACCGCCATCCAACAAGCAGCCCGAACCACACGGGTCCGGGTGGGCCAGCCAGCTCCTCCCTGCCTTCTCTCCCCGTCTCCCCAGTGTCTACCGGCTTACGCTGGCCGCTCACAGAGAGGTCAGCTGTCTTTCCTCACCTGAGACTCACTTGAGTCCTGTAAGTTCTACCTGTAAGCTCCATCTCATCTTATCACGCCTGCTGCCGTGACTCCCGGCGTGCCGCTGACCTCGTGGCATGGGCCCCAGCCTCAAGCCCGCCTGGCAGCCCGAGAGCGCTTTTAAAATTATAAAGCGGTACCCCTGAAACAAATAATACATCACATGTTCATTAAAAAATAAAATTATAAAGCAGGTAATATTCCTCCCCTGCAGAAAACTTTCCTGGGCCTTCCAGCGGCACCCCGGTTAAATTCTGGCTTCCTCACACAGGCTGAACACGCGCTCTGAGGCCGGGACCCATCCGCTTCCATCTGCTTATGCTGCTTCGTGTCTTGACGCACACTCCCGGGCCTCAGCTCCCGCACGTGCTCCCCAGCTTCCGGGCCTTGGTAGCCATTGTTTCTTCCCTGGAGTTTGCTGCTCTGGCTCATGGCATGGCTGCCTCTCTTCACGCAGGACAAGGGTCCTGAGGAGAACTCCCCTGAGCCCGCAGGATAAGGCAGCCCAGCCCCTCTGTGTTCTCACCATCACTGGACCTCCTCCTATGCTGCCCTTCAAAGCACTGGTCACCATCCGCAACGACTTTGCCCCTGATGGTCATCTGCCCTGTGTTTCTTCTCAAGAACTTCTATATCCCCAGCGCCTGGCCCAGCCCCTGACACACAGCAGGCCCCGAGCAAGTAGATGTGTGTTGAATGAAGGGAAGGGGGCTTTCTTTGCTCTGGGGGCCAGAGACCAGACACCAGGAGACCGCCGTTTCTCACAGTAATAGAGGCCAGGAAGGTCAACTCCAAGGTGCTAGCAGACTCAGGTCCTGGCGAGAGCCCTCTTCCTGGCTCGCAGACCTCTCTCTCCTTGCTATTAAATTCACATGGCCTTTCCTCAGAAGGTGGGTGCAGAGAGATCTCCTTTCTCTTTCTCCTAAAGCCATTAATCCTATCATGAGGGCCTGACCCGACCTCATCTAATTATCTTCCAAAGGTCCTGCCTCCTAATGTCACCACATTGGGGTTAGGGCTGTAATACACGAATTCGCGGAGTACACATTCAGCCCATAACAGGGACCGAGGGAAACATCCAAGTCCACCTCACCGGAAAGCAGAGGTGAGCCGAAGAAACAACACGCAGCTGGAGGACAGAGAGAATGCTTGGCCTTGCCCCCCCTCTTATCTCTGGAAGGGCAGCTGTGCTCTCTCCTCCGTGGACACGGCCGTGCTGGTACGCCTTCCCGGGCCGCACCCTTCTCCGGACGGCCCTGGAGACAGCAGCCGAGTCCTGGCCCCACCAAACAAAGCCACACATCCAGGCAGGCCGCTGGGCGTGATGGAAGTCACGTCATCTTGCAACCAGCACACGGTTCCTTTCTGCTCGAGAAACACGCCTCCCTTGCTTTCCCAGCCCCGTCCCCTCGGGAGCGCCAGCCAGGCTTGCCCATTGTCCCGCTCTTCCTCCCAGGGTGACTCCGGCTCCAGTCCTGTTTCTCTCTGAACGCTTGGTAAGACATTCCCCCCTTCATTCTCGTAAGACCCAGGGTCCGCTGGGTCAATGCGGTTGCCCCCTCCCTTCCCCCTCTCTGCTGTTCAGGGTTATGAGAACGCAGGCTGACGGAGGGGCAGGATTTGTGAACTGCTTCACAATAAGGCGCTGGGCTTCTAACGGATGTGGTTTGGGAATCCAGGTGAGGTTTGGTGGGGTGCCGTCCAGAGCAAGAGAGAATTCTCGAGACCTCTTTGGTGCAAAAGGTGGTTTTATTAAAGCGCGGGGACAGGACCCCTGGACAGAAAGAGTCACGGCCCCAGGGTCTTGTCAAGTGGCAGATTATATCCTGGGAGTTGGGGGAAATAAGGAAAAGGGAGGTTTCAAAAGGATTTTCATATGTTAAAGAAGACCCTCACAATACCAGAGGCCTGGCATATTAGCAAGCTAAGGTTGTTTTTGCCTCTGGCAAGGCGTTAAGAGAGTTGGGAGATTCCTGGAAGAGTGTCACACGTGTCCCCCAGGAGAGGGGGTTGGGGGGAGCAAGCGGGGTGTCGGCTTGTGCCTTGTCTTCAGTCAGCCTTCTGCCCCCTCATCATAATAAGGACTTGAGTTTGGAAATGTAGGATGTCATAGAAGTTTTCCAAGAAGGGGCACCTGGGCGGCTCCTTCAGTAAGCGTCTGCCTTGGGCTCGGGTCATGAACCCTAGGTCCTGGGATCGAGCCCCACATTGGGCTCTGTGCTCTGTGGGAAGCCTGCTTCTCCCTCTCCCACTCCCCCCCTGCTTGTATTCCCTCTCTTGTTGTCTCTCTCTGTCAAATAAATAAAAACTTAAAAAAAAAAAAGGTTTTCCAAGAATGTATAGATGCCTAGAGCCTGAAACGAGAGAGTTGTCATTTCTAAGCCTAGCAGGGAGAATTTCCTTACATTTACGTTGTCCTCCTAGCAGGTTTTCCTAAGGCTTGTGCCCAGAGGTCTGCCTAGTACTCACTGCCCCCAAGACAGCCAAAAGCACGGGAGGCAACACCGGGGTCCCGCCCCCAGCTTCTCGTGCCTCTGATTCAACCACATCTGCCTCCGAGCCCCATTCAGTGCTCCGGGTGGAGGATCAGTGCCTGGGTTACAGAGAGAACGTCCCGAAGCCGCCTCAGCTAGCTGCCTTCCGCATTAGCCCCTTTACCTAACGATGACGGCCCAGGGCTGCTAGTTTCTCAGACCTTCGCACATTAGCACCAAGCCTTCTCGACAACAGGAATGGTAACCCTGGCCACCCGCACTGACAGATGAGCAAACTGAGGCTCCAAAGAGGAGGTCACCTGCTCGAGATAATCCAAATGGCAGAGCCAACAGTTAGCCCAGGTAGCCTGACCCCAGTCCCACTCTTCCCCAGCGTTGCGGGGCCAGGTCGCAGCTAGTGCTCGTGGCCGAGGATGTCGGCCGTGTGGAGGGGAGGGCTTCGAGTCAACCATGAGCGCCCTTCCTGAGCACAGTGCGGCAGCAGCCGCCTCTCCCCCAGCCCCGCCTTGAGCCCACGACCCAGGGTAACGGAGCTCTGCCCCCTCTGCTCCCATACACAACAGCAGAAATTTTTACTGCAGGTTGAACCAAGGGCCCTGGACCCTCAGACTCACTTAAGCCAAGCTGACCGTCCTACCATAACCCCGGGCTTCATTTTCAAAATGCTCTTCTGAATCCGAAGCCCCAAAAGAACCAGGACTGAGAGCGTGAGCGGGTGGGTGGGTACGTGAGGATTCTATCCGGGAGCTGCCCAAGGGCAGACGCGGCTGTCCCGAGAGAGGGGCGGATGGAGCTCCCCACGTGCAAACTGTGGGACCAGATCGGCCCACGAGCCGTGAGGCCAGGGGCGCCCCTAGACTCCAGCCCGGCCCAAAAACAGTTCTTGTTTTCTTTTCTCCCCAGGCACAGGCCAAGGAAGCATGCAGGGCCATGCCACGCCTCAGCCCGCTCCTCCAGAAGTAATAGGCCCTCTCAAGACAGGACGGAGCCCACATGGGACTTCCAACTGGTGGATCAGACCTTTCTTCCTTTCTTTGTCTTCTTCGTCTTCTTTTTTAAGATCCTATTTATTTGTCAGAGAGAGAGAGAGCACAAGCAGGAGGAGCAGCAGGCTGAGGGAGAAGCAGACTCCCCACTGACCAGGGAGCCTGACTCGGGACTTGATCCAGGACCCTGGGATCCTGACCTGAGCCAAAGGCAGATGCTTAACCAACTGAGCCACCCAGGTGTCCCTCTTTCTGTCAGGCAAGCAGATAACAGGGGCCACCGGTCTACCGCAGGAGCCCCTGTGCCCAAGTCAGAAAGAGGAAGTTGGCCTGTATTTCTCTCCCAGCTATGACCTGGACAGGGGCCAAAACAGCACCCCACTCCCCCGCAAAACCCCAGGGCTGTCCACAACCAGGCTGTGTAAGATTAGCCAGGTCTGCGGCCAGCATCCAACCTTCCATCCCAGACGCCTGGAGTGGCTGGGCTGGCCCCCAGCTGTCCGGAGCCAGCCACGCCGGTTCCACTCCCCCCCCCACCCCAGGCCCCAGTGCCAGCCGTCCGGCTACACACATCTCTTCCGCCCCTCAAAGGGCAGGTTCAGTGGTGGGGACAGTGAGGCAGCAGCCCAGAATAAACCACCTCCGAGGCCCCAGGCCTGACCTGACCCACAACTCCCCACACACTCGGCTGTCTCCAAACACCGGCCATTGGTGCTCCAAGCAGTGTGTGGAACTCTCCACTGGATAGCAGAACTCGAAACGTACACACGTACTGCACCCTCATCAGGTGTGGCTGTGTCTCCCACCCCAGCGGGCAGGGAAGGCAGGCCCCACCTTTGCAGCCAGGTGGTGGCTCACCCAGGTGTCCCTTTGATGTCAGAACAGAGAGACCCAGCATGTACTCGAGGTGAAAACAGAAAGGGATGGATTGTGAGCTCACTCTAGAATCTTCTGTAGCTCCCAGCTCCCTGCTGCGGGTTTCTCCCCAGAGGCTTCTCCCCAACCAGGCCAGCCTCCCAGGCACAGCACAGGCTTGGCCACCAGAGGGCGCAAATGCCCCTCTGAACTCAGCACAAAGCTTTCCCCCCACACACACCACCCCACACAGCCACCAACTTGGAAATGAACACCCACCAGGGCCGCTACCTCTCAGGACTTTGCTAGGGGCCAGAAATGAAACAGGCCTGCAGGGGCTCTGCCCTCAAGGCATTTTCAGTCCTGCAGATGTGGGAAGCAGATCCCGCAGCCAATATCTAACAGAGGGGTGCTTACCCAGCCTGCAACGGGTGGGGAGGCCTGGTGCAGCCTGGGATGGGGAGGGGAGGGCGTTCGGGGAGGGGCCTGAAAGGGACAGGAGACCCAGCCTGCTCTCCGGGAAGGACCAAGACCACATTCAGTGACCTTCCTCAGACTCCCCTGAGGAGACGTTCGTAAACACAACTGCCCTTAGCAGCTTCCCTCCCCTGCAGACCTGCGTTCTCTGGGCCCTCCCTTTTCTTGCTTGGCCATTTCTCCCCAACCACCCCTTGTCCCTCCTCACTTCAGGAAGGAAAGCCTGGCTGGTGCATTCTCCCTTCTTTCCTCCCACCCGCACCTCCAGTGAGCTCCAGGTGAGCCGTCTGGCCTACCAGTAGCATTTATTGAGCACCTGCTGTATGCCAGGGGTGGGAGTGGTGGGGGCAGAGCAGTGGCGTTGGGCGGTGTGGATTGCTGGGCCGTCCCTGGGCTATTCAGCCGTCGTGGGGCCGCGGCAGAAGTTCTGGTTATAGAAGTGGCGGTTGTCCCTGGTCAGGGCCGTGCCCAGCTGGGCCCAGAAGCTGCGCTGGCCGCGGGGCTGCTGGGGCCACAGGAGGACACTCTGGCGGCAGAGGCGCTGGCGCAGCCGCACGTAGCGGGAGCGGTGGGCATCGGGGCGCAGGATCACCAGCACCACGACGTCCTTGCGGTCCTCCAGCAGGCGCTGCTGGGCCAGCAGGAAGCTAGCACGCAAGAGGCCGCTGACACTGTCCGTGTGGGCCAGCACGAAGAGCGTCTTGCGGCTGCTGTACACGGAGGCCCACAGGTTCTCGAAGAGCGTTTTGCCGGGCAGCCAGTCGCGCTCTTCCAGACACAGGCGCAGCGGCCGGCGCCCACGGCGCTCCTCCAGCTGGACCCGCAGCTCGTTGTACACCCAGTCGGCCACCGAGCTCTGGGCCTTGTCGAACACCACGAAGGCATCGTAGGGCAGGGTGTCAGCGCCCCTTTGCTGCCCGCGCCGCGGCAGCCAGGCCAGGCCCAGGTGGAAGCAGTACCAGAGATCCCAGCCACACAGGTGGTGCAGCAAGGGCACAGCCAGGCTCAAGGCCACGATCAGCAGCGAGAGGCCGAAACAGTCCCAGGAGAGGGCCTCGTCCAGGCAGAGGCGCAGGTCCTGCGCGAAGATGCTGCGGCCCTGCAGCTGGCCGGGGCTGCCGCAGCGGACGTGGCTGGGCAGGCCGGGCACGGCGGCCTGCACCTCCAGCAGGAAGTCCACGAAGGCCTCCCCGCAGGCGCAGTGCAAGGGGTTGGCGGTCACGTCCAGGACTTTCAGGGCGCCTGCCACGGCGCCAAACCAGGAGGGCTCCACCGTCTTGAGGGCGTTGGCGCTGAGGTTGAGCTCTTGCAGCCCCGTGGCCAGGGCGAAGAAGCCGGGGTCCACGAAGCCGATGCTGTTGCCGCTGAGGTCCAGCCTCTGCAGCCGGGTGCCGTTAGGCAAACTGCCGTTGCTCAGCGCCTTCAGCTGGTTCCCCGCCAGGTCCAGGGCCTCCAGCCTGGGGAGCAGGGCCAGGCTGCTCCAGTTGAAGAAAGCCAGGTAATTGTCCCGGAGACGCAGCAGCCGCAGGCTCCTGGGCAGGTGGGCCAGGTTGCGGGGCAGGAGGGTGTGCAGGCGATTCTGGGACAGGTCCAGTAGGACCAGGCTCCTCAGGCCTTGGAAGAAGCGGAGGTAGAGGTCCCCCTCGGCCCACATCTGGCTCAGGGAGTTGCCGCTGAAGTCCAGGGCCCGAAGCGAGGCGCTGCGGAGCTCCTGGGACACGCGACTGTGGATGTCGTTGTGCGCCAGGCTGAGGTGGCGCAGGGCGGGCAGCTGCGCCACGAAGCTGAGGTTGTGGCCCACGCCGCGCATGCTGAAGGGCTGGCTGTTGTAGCTGAGGTCCAGGGCCTCGAGCCTCGGCAGCTCCGTGAAGGAGCGCCCGTGGTACAGGTCCAGCTTGTTGTGGGACAGGTCCAGCACGCGCAGGCTGGTGAGCGGCACGAACTGGGAGCCGTTGACCGCCTGCGAGATGCTGTTGTGGCTCAGCCACAGGCACTGGAGGCGCGAGAGCTGGGCGAACATCTCCTGCCGGATGGTCACCACGTTGTTCCGAGACAGGTCCAAGGTGAAGCGGAGGGTCCTGCAGCTTGGCATGAAGTCCTCGAAGCTTGGGGGGCCCCGCCGGCCCCGCCGGCCCCGCGCCGGGTCCCCGGACGGCCGCCGGCCTCGCTCGGCCCCTCCCACCTGCCCCGCGGCCGCCGGCGGCCCCGGGGCTCCGCTGATGCGGTTGTCCGACAGGTCCACGTAGCGCAGGCCCGGGAAGGCCCCGAAGATGCTGAGCTGGGCCTGGTTGATGAAGTTGAGCTGCAGGCGCAGGCGCTGGAGCACGGGCAGGTGGGCCAGCGGCCGGAGCGTGGTCTCGCTGAGCGAGCGGAAGAAGATGCCGTGCATGTCCAGCTCCCGCAGGGACAGCAGGCTCCCGAAGGAGGGCGCCAGGTGCAGGTGGGCGAAGGACACCTTCTTGTGGTAGTTGAAGGACAGGTTGAGTCTGCGCAGCCGGGCCAGGCCATGGAAGGCCTTGGTCTTGGTGATGCAGTCGTACAGGAAGTTCTCGCTCAGGTCCAGCACCAGGAGGTTGCCCAGGCCGCGGAACCAGCTGGGGTCCAGGCTGTGTAGAGAGCTGTCCTTCAACACCAGGCCTTCGAGGCGGCTCAGGCGGCTGAAGGTGTCGGGGTGCAGCTTGGGGAAGCCCTTGGGGCACTCCCTGCAGGGGTTGCGGGCATGGTCGCAGCGGCGACAGTTCCCGCCCACGTCCAGCACGCGCAGGGCGGTCAGATTGGCCAGGTCGTCGGGGCCCAGGGTGACGATGTGGTTGTAGGACAGGAGCAGGTACTCCAGGGTGGGGGGCAGGTGGCGGGGCACCACGGTCAGGTTGTTGTACTTGAGCGACAGGTGTGTGAGGTTGCCCAGGCCGAGGAGGGCGCCCGGGGCCACCTGCAGGGCCTGCCGGCAGGGGTTCTTGTAGTAGCAGTTGCCGTCCAGGAAGAGGTAGCGCAGGGCGTGCAGGCCCGCGAGGCTGGCCGGGTCCAGCACCAGGATGTTGGTGCGGCTCAGGGACAGGGACACGAGGGAGCCGGGCAGGGCGGGCACGGTGCTGATGCCATTGTAGCTGAGGTTCAGTTCCTCCAGGGTGGGCACGGCCAGGAAGGTGTTGGGCTCGATGGTCATGTGACAGGGGAAGTGCATGGGGCTGAGGCCGGCGGGGGGGCAGTTCCACTTGAGGTTGAGACGCCGCAGGCCGGACAGGTGGACAAAGTCGGAGTCATGGAGGTGGTGGATGCGGTTGGAGTACAGCGAGAGGCTGGTGACGTTCCCGCGGGGCGCGGTCGCCGAGAAGCGGGGCACAGACTTCAGGAAGAGCCAGTTGCAGTCCACCAGGCCGTGGGGCTGGAGCTCGCAGGGCAGGAAGGGAGGCAGGGCGCCCGGGGCCAGGACCACGGCCAGCGTGGCGGCCTGCACCAGGAGAGACAGGGGGTGCAGGGCGCCAGAGCAGGGGCCCTGCGGGCCTGTGAGAGCGCAGCCCCAGCCCCAGCCCCGCCTCCGCCTGCCCCACTTCCTGGGGGCCCCCAACAGCGCTCCCCAACCCCTCTCTCCAAGCCCTCCAGCCCCCCGGGAGGCTCCTGCCTTTCTGCTCAGCGCCCACCCTGCCTCTGAGGCTCGGAGTTCTGACCCAGCCTTCAAGTCAGAGTTGCTTCTGAGACCTGGAATCCAGACTCACGATCTGGAACTTTCCCTCAAAACCAAGCCCCAGCCGGACAGGAGGGCCAGGCAGGCAGTCAGCAGGCCCACCAGGTTCTCCCCCACCTTCCCTTTTCCTTCCTCAGGGGCCACTTCTCTTTCCTCCTGAGCCAGGGGACATCTGGCTCCCTTCCCCCAAGCTGCTCTGGAAAGCCCTCCATGTCCTCCACCAGCCTCCTCCAACGCCTCCCTCTGCCTCTGGCCAAGTTACAGGCGGGCACGAGGGTCTCCTGCTGGGGTCCAGGCTGAGTACTCTGGAGTACCCTGGGTATCCTGGGCGGGGGCGGGGGTTGGGCACTGCCCAGCTCTTCCCCTCCCCCCACCTCTCCCAGACCAAGCACCCAACCCACTGTAGGTCAGAACTGATCAGACAGGGTGGGCAGCACAGGGCCAGACAGGGCCTAGTCCCGGCTGTCCACCTGGCTTGTCCCCCGGCACCACCACTGAGCAAAGAAAGCCCCAGGCCTCAGCCTCCGCAGCCACGCAATGGGTTCAGGTGTCCTTGCTCAGAGAAAGGCTTCTGCTCTGATGTCTTCAGGGTTCAGTGCATGTCCCCAGGGCCACGTCGGGGGACAGCCCTTTCACTATCGTCTACAGCCACCAACCCCCCCCCCCACTTCCCGCTGCCCCCTTCCCCAGGGGGCTGAGGGCCGCCGTCCTACCATGACAGAGAGTGGGGGCTTCTCCAGAGGGTCTGGCTGGCAGACTGGGCACGGCTGCAGGAGACGATGCTTGGCGCTCCCAGCCCCTTCCCACATCGGCTCAAAGAACAGAGGAAGTGAGAATTAAGAAAAGACCCAGTAGCCCCCTCCCGCACCCCTACCAGGCCCAGAGCGAGGGTTGGGGGGGTGCGCTGAGTCACACCCCATTTGCATAGGCAGATGGAAAACAGCCCCTTCAACCCTTCCTCTTTCCATTCCCCTCACCCCCACCGCAGCCTAAAATTCGCCGCTGCCACTGTGGGCCTCACACCTGTGGTCAGGGGAAAGTCTGGGGAGAGGCAGGGGCCCAGAGCCCCGTCTCGGGCCAGTGGGAGACCGGGACTGGGGCTGGTGCCAGGCGTGGGCTGGGCACTGACACCCCTGCCAGGGCGCCCCCCGTCCCGAGAGGACTAGCACCTCAGCCCCGTGGCCCCTGCCCCAAAGGGAGCTCGCTTGGGCCAGAGGCTCCCACACCCTTGGCCTTGTCCCCAGGGCTCCTTGCCTTGGCTGTACCTGCCTCCACAGCAGCCTGTCCCTCCAGGGGCAAGGCCTCCTCTTCTGCGCTCCCATGTGCCCGGGGCCCTGTCGGAGCACCTGCCCCATGGCCGGGCCAGCGGGACGGCTCTTGCCACGCTCCCTCTGACAGATGACTCAGGCCCAAAGCCTCGGGGCGACCTGTGCCCCCGGCAAGTGCCGTCGGCGCCAGCTTCAGAATCTGCCCGTGGCGCACCACCTTCACATTCACCGGGCTGGCCTGAACCGCCATCATCTCTCACCCGCAGCCTCATGGATGGCCCTGCTTCTGCACTCACACCCCACGGCCTCTTGATATTCGGCTGCTAAGTCTCAGTGGGCCCTTCCTCCGCTCAGACTCCTTCCCGGCCCTTTCTGGAATCCAAGGCACGGTCCACATCATGGCCAACAAGGTCCTATGGGATCTGACCTCCCATTGCCTCCCTGCCCAATCTCCAGTCACACTGGCCTCCTTGGTGGGGCTTCAATACGCCCATGCAGTCTCCTGCCCCAGGACCTTTGGACTTACATTCGCTCTGCCTGGAAACTCTTTTCCTAGATATTCGCTTGGCCCCTCCCGTTGCCTCCTTTGTATCTTGGCTCACACATGACCCTCTGGAGACCTTCCCTGACCTCCTTTTAAAAACCCCTCACCCTAGATCTGGCACTCCTTAGCACCTTTACCTGCTGCTTTTCATTTTTGTAACTTTTTACCTGCTAATACATCATATCATTGATTTTCCATGGTTTATTGTATATTGTCTTATTCCCCTGCTAGAATGTCTGCTTCTTTTTTTTTTTTTTTTAAGATTTTATGTATTCATTTGAGAGAGAGAGCACAAGCAGAGGGAAAGGGAGAAGCAGACCCCCACTGAGCAGAGAGCCCGACTCAGGGCTTGATCCCAGGACCCTGAGATCCTGACCTAAGCCGAGGCAGACACTTAACCGGCTGAGCCACCCAGGCGCCCCTGAATGTCTGCTTTTTAATGGCAAGAGTCTTTCATCTGTATAGCCAGGGTCCAGCACACGGCCCAGAACATCATAGGTGCTCGATATTTGCTGGGTCCATGAGTCTCCAGCACTCAGCTCTGGGCAGGCACAGAGAGTGTCTCTGAATGATGGGGTGAATTAATGAATGAACAAATAGAGCTTCTTCCGGGAGGAGGCAGGGATGGACACCCGCCCCTCCCGCCTCTCCTCTGCGCCCACTTCTGGGTGGCTATCACAGCGGGCAGGCTCCAGGCTGCCGGGCATCCGGCTGGCAAGCAGGCCCGGGGCTTCAGCAGTGCAGGGGCAACGCCGCGTCTTCCTGTCCACCAGGGAACCAATGTGTGGGGTGGGCAAGGATAGGCCTCCTTCACTGGGTCCTAGCTGGGGTTCCAGCTCTCCTCTCTGTAACTCTAGGGTCTTGAGCAAGGACTGCGAAAGGCCTCAGGGATGGGACCCTCCCCTTAGCCCCAGTCCAAGGCATGCTCCCAAGAGAAAGCCTGTGCCCGTTCAGCAGCTGAATCCCCGCCACGGACCCCTCATGTCCCTCTCTGCACACCTCCCATCTGGGATGGGGGGGGCCTCTCACCCCTTCGCAGAGGCACAGACTGAAGCTTTGGCTCCTGCTGAATCCTGAGCCTGAAGGAGACTCTCCCAGAGTCCCTGGGACCAGGGAGCCAGGTCCGCAGGGGCAGGAACACAAGTAGCAGAGACCAAAGAGCTGACAGAGCTCAGGACTGCACGCATGCGTAGACCAAAGAGCCCAGTGGGCAGAGCCGACCCAGTGTGGCGGACTAACGAATGCCCCAGGGAGATCCACAGCCTAACCCCCAAACCTGTGGGTCCATTCCTATACAGGATAAAGGGGGCCTCGCAGGTGGGACTGAGTGAAGGATCCTGTGGTGGGGAGAGTAACTGGAAAGTGGAGGAGTGAACATAATCACAAGGACCCTTGGAAGACAGAGGCAGAGGAGGATCTGACAACAGAGGGAGGCCGTGTGACTGGGAAGCAGAGGAAAGCAGAATCCCAGAGAAGGTGCCACCTCTCTGGTTTTGAAGAGGGAAGAGGGGCCAGGAGCCAAGGAACGTGGGCAGCCTTTCGAGCTGGAGAAAGTGAGGTAACAGTCTCCCCTGAGGCCTCCAGAAGACACGAGTCCTGCCAACAGCTGGAGAGCAGCCCTGTCAGACTTTAACCTTGTTAGATTGATAAGAAATGTTAAGATAGGGGCGCCTGGGTGGCTCCATGGGTTAAAGCCTCTGCTTTCGGCTCAGGTCATGATCTCAGGGTCCTGGGATCGAGCCCCACAGCGGGCTCTCTGCTCGGCGGGGAGCCTGCTTCCCTTTCTCCCTCCGCCTGGCTCTCTGCCTACTCGTGATCTCTGTCAAATAAATACATAAAATCTTTTTAAAAAAATTAAAATGTATTTAAAAAAAAAAGAAATGTAAAGATAGTAAATTTGTGTGGGTTTGGGCCACTAAGTTTGTGGTACAGTTACAGCAGCCACAGGAAACGAATACACCCAGATTCCCCGTATCATGGGGAAGGGGTGCCTGCCTCTCGGGCTGAGCTCCCATCAAAAGGGACCCGTGTGAGGCTTCCGTGTGTGTGTGTGCGCACGGACACGCACACACACACTCTCCCATACCCCTCCAGCCAGGAGTGCCGGAGCCCTGCCTAGCAGGCTGAGCAGCCGATAGGCCCCTCTGAGTTCAGAGGGGGCAGCTATAGACAGTTTCCCAATTCCCAGGGCCAGACTCAGATGTTGATTTAAAAATATTTTATTCTTTAAAAAATACAGCATTCAACCATCTTATCCTTCAGTGACCCCCTACCCTAGCCCTGACTGAACCCACCCCTGTGGCCAAAGGCTTTTGGGCTGTGCTAGGACCCTAGTCTCAGTTCACCTGGGGGCCAAGCTCATTCCAGGCTCCCTACCCAGCCCCCTTGAGCCAGCCAGGCAGGGTCCCCAGACCCGTCAGGCACACAGATGAGAGGCAGGGACAGCAACAGGGGGAAGGTCACAAAATGCCAGCCCGGTAGCCCTCGGAAGCTGCAAGAATGTTCTGTCACCAGCCCTCCTGCCCCACGGTAAGCCCAGGCTGGGAAGGAGGTGGGTGGCCGGGAGCAGTGGGACACAGAGTCCCACAGTCCACATGCCAGCATGGCTCAGGTCCGGCCACCTAGCTGTCATCTCCATTCTCGCCGGGGCCACGGATGAGGCGCTTGTGGCCCCGCTTGCCCCCTGGGCCCTTGGGCTTGGCGAAGGCCTGCTTGAAGGCGTGCTGTTTGGGGTGCACCTCGTCGTAGAGGAACTCGGCTGTCAGCTCCGCCCCATCGCCAATCTCGATCTGCATGGGAGGCAAGGCAGTGGTCTGGTGGGGGTTCCTGACACATACCACCCTGGGTCACCCCCACTCCCGGGGCACCCCCTTGACCTCTCACACTCCAGCCCTGGGGTCTTCTCCCAGATGCCCAGCTGGAATGCCACCTCCAGGTTGGGACCTGCTGCTCTGCACGCCTTGGAGACCCCCTACCTGCCTTCCAGACCCAGGGAGAGGAGAGTCGTGGGAGGCCAAGGCTGTGGCTTGTCCACGCCACTGGTCAGCTGGCCCCGTCCCCATCCATGTAACACGGCACTAATAACCCCTGCCCGACCACTGCCCTGGGACGCCGGCGCCCCAGGCAGAGGGTGGTGGTACCAGCCCCTGGGCACTGAGACTCTGGGGAATGGGCACCCACCTTCTTGGAGATCTCCAGCTGGAAGTCGTGCTCCACAGAGTCGAGGAGGCGACTCTTACAGCTGGAATAGAGCATGCGCTCCTTGATGCTGCACTTGTACCCTGGCATGGAGTAGATGAACACTGCGGGGGCGGGGCGGGGGCGTGAGCTGAGCAGAGAGGCCTGCCGAGCCACGCCCCCTGTGGCAAGGCCACCCAGCCCCCGCCCAGACGCAAGTGTGGGAGCCCCGCTATGACCACTCACCCACGGACTCGAGGGGGTCGCCCTCATGGGTGTGCTTGTAGAGGAAGAAGTGGTAGCGGGCGGCATCTCGGGGAACCCTTGAGGGCAGCTGGGCCACTTCCGTGGGCTCCGTGTGTACCAGCTCGATTGTCTCCCGCTCCAGGTCCAGTTTCTGCGCAGGGCAAGGGGAGATGGGAGAACATGAGCGGGGGAGGGCCTGGGCCCACCCTAGGTTAACAGGAAGTCCCTGAGGGAACAGGCAGGAGCTGGGGCAGAGGGTGGTCTCCCTCTCTCAGGACTCCCCACCCCAGTGGCCATCCCGCCATGGGGGTCCCTGTGAAAAGGCCACACCAGGGCCCCTACCTCTGCCCTTTTGAAAGCTCCGCTAGAGGAGGAAGGCCCACCAAGGGCAGTGGACAGGACAGCAGGGAAGGCCTCGACCCGAGGGATGCACCCCACTATCAGGCTGCCCTATCCTCAAGGATGAGGCTTCTTGGGGGCACACGCCTCAGAGGAAGGAGCCATTCTGCTTGGTAAGGGGAGGCATGGGGCGCCTGGCTGGCTCAGTCAGTGGAGCTTGTGACTCTTTGTCTGAGGGTCATGAGTTCGAGCCCCATGTTGGGTGTAGAGCTTACTTTAAAAAAAAAGAGAGAAAAGGAAGGGTAGCTCAGTTAGTTAAGCGTCCAGCTTTTGATTTTGGCTCCAGTCATGATCTCAGGGTCGTGGGATCGAGGCCCAGGTCAGGCTCCACACTCAAGCGGGGGGGGGGGGGGGG
>CM052799.1:17123771-17182864 GCA_028533885.1 Nasua narica
CTCAGGTCTGAGGGGTCGGCATGCACTCCAGTGTGAGTACGTGTGTGCAGTGAGGGGGGCAGAGTGACGAACAGTATGTCACAGATGTCCCCACACGTGAGTGAGGACTGGGCAAGGCAGGGGAACACTGTGCGTCTCCCGTCTCTGGGGCCGCACCCCGAACAGGACCAGGTAGGGACAAGGGAGGGGGCGGAGCACAGCGCGTTCTGCAAATGCACGGACCAGGGGCGCCAGGCGAACCCCCGGACTCGGGTCTGAGCAGGAGCAGGCCCGCGGCACCATGTGCCTGGGGCGAGACGGGCACCCACCAGCTGGATGTAGTTGACGGTCTTCTGTCGGAGCTGCTGCAGGGCCCTCTGGGCAGCCGGCTGCAGTGGGAAGGTGAGGCCCTGCAGGGTCTGCTGCTTGCTCTCCACACTGATCTCTGTCTTCACCTGGGAGTGGGGGAAGAGTGAGGGGGGCCCTGACCTGCCTGAGCAGGGGGTAGCCCTCCTGGAGCACAGGCCGGCCAGCTGGGCCTCATGGGACCCGGAGGGCCTCAGGCCTGGACTTCCGCCCATCTGGCCCGGTGCACCTACCTCATTAATACGGATCTGCTGGAGCTCTCTCTCGGCTGAGGTCAGCGGGGCGGGCGCCGCACAGGACGACAGGTGCTTCTGATACCCAGCAAAGGAGAGGTCGTCCTGGCCGGTGGGTGCAGAAGCATGAAGGGCACCTTGGGGTGGGCTGCCAGAAGCCCGCTGAGCACCCAGCTGGCAGCCCCTGGACTCTCCCAGCCCTCCCCACGCCTCCCCATGCCTGGCACCCACTTCCTGGGTGACCCGGCGTCACATCCCACACTCTGTAGTCTGGCCCAGGGTACCTACCTTCACAGTCCCAAAGAGCTCGTCCTTGATGTGGCCGCCCCCAAACTCCTTCTTCACTGTGGCCCGTGTGGCTGCATACAGCATCTTCAGCCGCACCTGAAGGGCAGGAGCTAAGCCATGAGACCCCTCGAGGCAGGGCTCCGGGTGGGGACCGGGGCGTGGCTTTGTGCCCATATACCCAGGAGAGGGCACAGCTCAGGGCGAGGACCTCTCCACCTCCCTGAGCCAGGCTGAGGTGGCTGGGAGGCCTCTGAGAGACGCCAGGCTCCCAGCACAGGGCCTTGCCCTCTCTCAGACTCTAGGGCAGGACCTGGTGTCTTCCCCCTCAGAATCCCCAGGGCAGGACCTTGGTCTCATGCTCAGACCCGCTTCCCCTCTCCCCTGATCTGGGGGCTGGGCAGGGGTCCCCCGGACTCACGGGAGAATTGTCAGGTGACCAGGCGAGGAAGAGCCACTCGAAGCCCTGGGCGTTCTGGGAGTCCAGGCGGTAGAGCAGATAGCAGGGTTCCTGGGTGTCCAGCAGCGGCAGCACGGCCCTGTCGTAGTCCTGCTCCCAGCTGCCTATCAGCTCCCGCGAGGCACCCAGCACGAGCTGCTCTGGGGGCAGAGGCCGGGTGAGCCAAGGAGCAGCCATCGCCCACGCCCACCTTGGACTGTGGACCTCCCCGGCTGGGGCTCAGATCTGCTGTCCGCCCCACCACGTTCCCCGGGAGCTCGCAAGTCCCTGAAACATGAGGCGATGTGACTGAACCCCTGAATGAGTAAATGAATGAACAAGGGCCCAAGGCCGCCAGCTTCACGACTGCACGCCCGCGCGCACAGACACGGCCTCGAGAACGCGCCCGCAGGGCCCGGACGCCGACCTGCACGAGGAGACATGCCGCCGAGTTGGCCACAGCCACCAACACTGTGATCCCCTCACAAAGGCCCATGCGCTCAGACACATCCTGCCGGCACAGTTGCTCCGGCATGGCCCCTCTGTGCGCCCCTGCTCCCCTCCTCCCTCAGCCCGAGGCTCCAGTGGAACCACCCGCCCACCCTCCTCACAACAACCATGCTGAGGGGGGTGGGGGGGTCCAGCCTCAGCCCACTGGGAGCTGCGGGAGCAAAGAGGGAGACGGGGGGCCTCCTCCTAGACACTGTAAAAACCAGTACCCTGCTGCCACCAGCCAGCTGGAGTCCCCTCGCCAAAAAGTCACAAACCTCTTAGTGCCTGGGGCCGCCAGGCCAGCCCCCTCCCTGGCTGGAGCACTTGGGCCGAAGGGCCATCAGGGCTGGACATCCATTTGACCTACCCACCCACTAGGCCTTAGCAGGACACGAAACACCAGCCCAGGTGTGCACAAGCCTGGGGCGGTCACCACCTGGCCACAGGGTACGTGACCACCAGGCCCTCCTGAGGAGGGCAAGGGGCCCAGCTGCCTGGAGCCCAGACATGTCAGGCCCCCTAGATCAGACGCCTCTTCGCAGGTCTTGGCCTCCTCACCGATCCTCCCAGAACTCAGATGGGTGAAAACTCAAGGGTGAAAACCAGCAGGCACAGTTGGCTCCCCAGCACTACCAACAGTGTTTAATTTGTTGCCAACGTTTTCAAAATGGGAAGTTTTACCTAAGAAGTGGGATGGACAGATTCTCTAGAAGGTGCTCAAGCCGCACTCAGTAGGAGGTGGGCCGTGGCTGCCTGTTGGGGGCCTGAACCTTCCTGGGGACTCCCAGGTGCCCCAACAGCCACAACACAGAACGGAGCTAAGAGCCCACCCAGAGATCCCGCCTGCTAAACACCTGCCTGGACGTCCTGTCTGGGAGGCAAGCGGGAGGCTAAGGCCTAGGGCCAATGAGTCTATCTCTTTGGGGGGCAGGGGGCTTGTAGCCTGACAGAACCATCTGTCAGTGCTTGAACCACTGCAGAGACCCTGACCCAGCCTCTAAGGGCATCTGACCTAGGGGACCCCGGACAAAACCTAGCACAGCTCTGGCACCGAAGCCTGGGGTGAATCCTGGTCTGCACGTTGCACCAATTCAATGGGTGAAGAGTCAGCTGGGAACCAAGCCCCTCTGAGGGGCCCTCCAAAGGGCCCACAACTGCCGGCTACCGAGGACTGGGATGATTCATGGGGGGCCCGGCCCACCCCCAGAGTTTGTCCCCCTCACATCCAGGGACAACGCCTCAGCACGAAGGGAAGGCAGAGATATCACCCCCAAGCCTCACTCTAGTCCTCTACCTCCTCAAACCCTCCCCCACTCCAGGCCTCAGTTCAAGCTCACCTACCTGCAACCCCTACACATAAGCCTCGGGTTCCCAGCGTCCAGGCCAAGGCCTGGCCAAGCCCGGAATCCCCCAGTCACATTCTCAAAGCAAGCTGGGCACGAGTCCCTTTGCCCTGTCGCGGGGCACTTTCCAAGGACAGGGCCCCTGGCTTCTCCTTGGGACTCCCCCCGGCCAGCAGCCAAGCCAGCCAGCCTGCCGATCACAGAGGGAGGTGAGTGGCACTTGCCACACGGGGCAGCACCTGGCCTCACCGGTCCCCTGCCCCCATGCCCAGCCCAGCATCCCGACTGTGTCTCTGACCCCTACACAGCCTCTGGGGAGCTGGACAGGACCCCCGGACAGGGCTTTCCTTGCTGCCTCCCCAGCTTATGACTCCTGCTCTGCGTAACAGGGTAATGATCACATACACCTCCGCTCCTCCCCCAGATGGAGAGAGTGAGGTCCCGAAGGGGCTGGAGGCCAAGGTCCAAGCAGCTCCCAGAGAAGCAGCGGGGTCCAGCCGCAGGCCTGTGCCCTAGCTCGTCCAAGGGGGGCAGTAGGGGACACTCACCATCCTCAATGACGACTTTGATGAGCCGGACCGAGCCCGCCCGAGCCTTGGCGAAGAATTCCTTCAGCTCCTCGGTGGCTATGAGAACAAGAAACATGGTAAGGTACGAGCGGACAGGGTGAGCTGGGTGGACTGGGACTCGTTCAGGGACAGCTCCGTCCTATGGGGTCTGCTGGCGGGGCTGGGAGCCGGGTTAAATAGGGCCCCCCATGTGACCGGGAACCTGACACGGCCCATGAGCAGAAGCTCCCAAATTTAGCCAGCAGTGTGGTCTGCTGGCTGAGATAGCTCTGACGACAGGGGAGGCAGGGATGGGCCAGCCCACTCAAGGACGGGGCGGGCTCTGGGACAGGCCAGGCCTGCCAGAGCGAACGGCCCCCACCTGCCCCCTGCCCCCTATGAAGGCCCAGCACTGAGCCGGCCTCTGACACTCGCTGTCGCACCCAGACACAGAAATAGGTCAACAAATGCCCCCACTGTCAACAGACCACTAGGTCCATGAACATACACACACACACGGGCACACGTGCGTCCCCTGTAGTGTATGCCATCGGATCCCTACTCAGCCCAGCACGTGTGAATGTCCGTATGTGACAGAGTGAAGAAGAAATGCAAACGCCCTCACACGTGAAAACCCACTCAGCTGGTCAAATGTAAGCGGACACACACATTTAGACACGGCAACCTACGCTCGGACACAGTCCCCAGAGTAACAAACACACAGGCCTGCGCACCCGGCCCCAGCCCGTCAACCAGGCTGCCTCACCCTGAGAGGCAGGGAGCCCAGCCTGAGCCCAGTCCTGGCACAGGCCTGCCAGGGGCAACCAGGCCCCAGCCCTGAAGCAGTCCAGAAGGCTCCCGGATGAGGAGTGGCAATCAGAACTCTCCAAAGCAGACCCTATCTTGGTCCTTGGGTCACAGAGCTGGAAGGTGAGAGCCAATGACCCAGGATCCCGAAGGCAGAAGTGAGGACCAGGGATGTCACCAATCTACTGGTGGTTCAGACACGGACACCAAAGTCCAAGTGGGGAAGGGCCCGACTTGGGTCTCTGGGTGTGCAGGGCCAAGCCAGCGTGACCTTGAGGCTACCCAAGGGTCAGAATTCTGCAAACACAGCGGGAGGGCTGAGGTCAGAGAATATTTATAGGGCCCAGACTGGGCAACTTGGGGGTGTGGGGGGGGCACCTTTAGGAAAACAAACTCTTGTCATGTCCTCAGGGGCCCCTCAGGCAGGGTGACCCTGAGCCTGAGACCTCAGGCTGTTTACCACCTTCGGTGGCTACTGGGCGCATAGCGTCCCCACTGAGCACCATGGGATGGAGACACAGCCCCACTGGGCCAGAAAGAAGCTACCAATCCGGGACCCCACGCAGGTCCCCGAGGTAAAGTCTGGCCTCTGGATCTCCACCTTTCCCACAGCTGTGTGTGACCTCTGACCTTGCTGAGTCTCAAACTCATCTACACTGTGGAGCTAACACTCCCAAGCTGTAGAAAGCCATGCTGAGGAGTAAATGGGAAAAAGTGTTCAGTAATGGGGCCTCTATGAATAACAATCATTAAATTTAATTACTGTAATGATGGCGGGGCAGGCTGTGCAGATCGGACCTTTCCACCTGCCCAGACCTTCTGGGAGGTAAAGCCAAGAAGATCCCCTAAGGGAGAGGCCGCCACGCCCCTTCTAGAGTTACTAGGACAGAGAGACACCCCAGTAGTGGAAGAGACATCCCCCTCCATGACTCCTCAGCCACCATCAATAATCCAGAGGCCAGGCCTGGGACACCTGAGCCCTGATCATCAAAGATTCATGCTCTCCCACCTCCCCACCCCCGCCTCTGCTGCCCTGCCCACCCTCCACCCGGCTAAGCCTCAAGTTACATCCCCCACCCCCGCCCCCTGCCCTGCTCTGAGGTCACCAGATCCACACTTATGGCCACGACTGGGCTGGCATCTGGGCATACGAGGTATTCGATCTCACCTGCCTCCTTCCCGGGGAAGGAGTGGGCTGCTCATAGGCAGGAGGGCTGGGGGCGGCCCAGTCCCCAGTGATCCCCTAGGCAGGCCTGTTTCACCATGTGGGAAATGAAGGCATGAGGCAGGGCCTTGGCCACGGGACGTGTCAGTCCTCAGCAGGGAGGAGGGGCCCTGACTTCCGATCCCCTCTCAGATGGAGGCAGCAGCAGTGACCAGACAAAGGGGAAGGAAGGGGCAGGTCCAGGGGGGCAGCTGTTCTATGGGGCTGAGTCACGAAGTCACCCTCCCCCTCCTCCAGGTCCTCCTGGAGAGGCTGGCCTACTGACAGGAGACTGGCCCTGACCCAGACCCCTGCCTTTTCTGGTCCTGTGGGGCGGGGCCAGGGAAACCCTCTAGCTGGTCTAGCCACCAAGTAGCCACGATGACCACAAGCCAAGCTGACATCCAGGCAGTTGGGCTGGTCGATGGTGGTGGTGTCCCCAGGCTGGGGATCCTGGTGTGGTGGGAGGAGGAGTGGCCGAGGGCCAAACCCCCAGGCTGTCTGCTGTCTGGGCAAGCAGCCTGCGCCTTTCCCACAGGCCAGGCAGTCCTCCCAAGCCAGTGACAGAGGGGACACTCAGACCCGAGTAGGGTCAGGACACCTGGCTCCTGGCCACTGCTTCTCCCCAGCCTGTGTAAAGAGGAAACTAGGCCCCTGGGGGAGGGGGTGATGCTCTAGGCTGGAGAAGCTTAGGGTGGGGGACACTGGCCTGGAGTCTCTAAAGCCAGGACCCTCCCTCACAATCCCCATCTGTGGACCCTCCTTTCTACCTCCAGCCTAGAGCTGGGACTTTCCAACTCTGGCTGGGGCAGACTCAGGAGATCAGAGTGGAAAATGGCAGGGAGGTCAAGGTCAGATTGGCAACTCTCCCCATCCCACTTTGAAGGCCCTGTCCCCAGTTTTCCCTAGTCTAGCTTGCTCAAACGTGGGAGGGTCCGTGAGGAGCCAAAGAGCAGGGACCCATCCCCACACAGACAAACCCACAGAAGTCATACACAGACACATCTGATACAGGCATCTGTGATAACAAATGCACACTGAGATGTACCCCAACTGTGCACACACAGACACCCACAGACATGTGCACACAGTCACAAAACACTGATGCCTAAAGATGGATCCATGCGACAGTGGTCATTCAAACAGCTATTAGTGCCTGTGCATGAAAGACCCTAGACATACACAGTCACATCCAGATGTACAAACACAGGACTATACACACAAGACAAGTGCACATGCGTGCACATCCCCCCAGATGTGCACATCCGGTACACCCACCCCCAGAAAGGAACAAAAATATATAGATGGGTACACACAGGCGCATTCACCCCCAGATGGGCACCCTGATAGTTCCACTCCAGCTCTGTACCTACACGTACACCCACTCCCAACTATGCACAGTAAGTCGCACGCCCCCAGATGTGCCCACCCCTGGCGACCCGCGGCTGCAAAAGAGAACAGGAAGCTACCCGAGCCTGGTACCAGGGAGGAGAGGGGCTGAGCGCCAGGGAGGGGGCGCCGCCGCGAGCGGAGACCCTCGGCCCCCTGCCCGCCCACTGTCCGCCCTCACCGTGGATGCCCGTCTGGTGCGCCATGGCTCCGTGCCCTGCTCCGCCTGCGCCCTTGGAGCCCTCGGCTCAGCCCTCGACCCGATCCGCTTCCTCGGCCAGGGAGGAGGAGGAAGATGTGGAGGCGACCGCCCAGCCTCGCGCAGCTTCCCGGGCGGTGCCGCAGGACCCGGCCCAGCGCGCCCCGCCCCCGACGGGCGAGGCCGGGAGGGGGCGGGAACTCGGGGCCGCGCGTGCGCGCACCGTGCGCCTTGTTCCCGGTGGGCCTAGCGCCGGGAGTCGGTCGGTGTGGCCACGCGCCTGCGCGTGCCTGTTTGTGGCGGAGAACGGGGCCTGCGTGTGGTAGAGCATGCGTGGGCGCACGCGGGGTGGGTGTGTCTGTGCGCCCTGAGCCGCGGGGCGGGGTGTCTGTGGCTGGGGCGCGTCTGGGAGTGCGCGCGCGAGTGTGTGAGCCCCAGGATAGGTGGGTTTCCAGTTGGGGTGGGATCTGCGCCCCATTATGGCCATTTATGGCCGGGAAGGGGGTTCGTGTGCGGATGTGCGCGCGTTTGTTTGTGCCGCATCCCTTTTCCTAGAGACGTTTCCTGTGCGCTTCCTGCGAAGCACCTCCACGCACCTCGAGGCTGGCGTGACCGCAGGCCTGTCCTGAGAGTGGGAGACAGGCTGACATACCAGGTGGTTAGCTGATGAAGCTGTGGCAGCGAAGCCCAGCCCAGAGAGCAAAGGGCCACCAGGAGGTGAAGTTTGGGTGGAGACCTGGAGGTCAGCCTAGTAGAGCGGAGGGAGTTTTCTGAGAAGAGGAAACTACATGTGCAAAGGCCCAGAGGTTGAAGGAGGGCCAGAGCTCAGCGAGTGAGGAACTTCCCAACTCCTAATCACTTCGGCTCCACATCCAGCGGCTTGGCCTTCTCTGGCATCGGCCCTGCTGTGACTGGCCAATCAACATAAAGTATCTTCCAGGTGCCGGTGAGTCGGGGTGAACACGTGACCTCAGTCGGTCCAATCAGAGCCTGTCCCGGACTTCGGCTGGGAAGATTGGGAAAGAGGCCACGTTCTGGCGCTTTGGGTTGTGAGATGTAATGATGGGGTGTGGGGCCTGCCTAGCGACTGGCCCAAGCTTGAGCTCCATGCTCACTGTCCCACTATCCCACCCTGAGTAAGGAGCATGGCGTCCTCCCCTGTGTGCCCCAAGCCCTGGGTTTCTCATTTCCTGAGTCCAGCAAAAACAAAACTGAAGGAGTTTCTCTTCTTTTTTTTTTTTTTCTTTTGAGAGAGAGAGAGAGAGCCCGCCCAGGGTGGGGGGAGAGGTACAGAGCAGGAGAGAGAGAATCTTAAGCGGTCTCATCGCCCAGTGCAAAGCTCAATGCCAGGCTTGATTCTACAACCCTGAGATCATGACCTTCTCAAAAACGAGAGTTGGTTGCGTAACCCGCGGAGCCACGCAGGGAACCTGAAGAATTTTCTTTTTCTTTCTTTCTTTCTACTTTTCTTTCTTCCTTCCCTCCTTCCTTCCTCCCTTTCTTTCTTTCTCTCTCTTTTTTCTTTACGATTTTATCGATTTATTTGAGAGAGAGAGTGAAAGAGATCACAGAAGGAGAAGCAGACTTGCTCCTGAGTGGAGAGCCGGATGTGGGCCCAGATTCCAGAACCTCGAGATCAGGACCTGAGCTGAAAAGGCAGACACTTAACTAACCGAGACACCTAGGCTCAGGATTTTCTTATTTATCTTCCTGTGCACACCCTGAGGACTGAACCTGTGCAGTGTGCTCACGTTGGCCACCCCAGAACTCACAATGGAACATAAAAACTGTGTGGCCCCACGGCCTGCCCGTGGGAGAATAGCTCATAGGCAAGTCCCCGACTCAGTCCTGCCACATCGCAGATGGAACCAGCCACATGGAGCCAACAGTTACATCAGCTCTCAAACCTGGCCACCTCCACGGGAGCACTGGGCAATTCCACAGAAGCAGAAAAGCCTCAAGTTCTTGGAAACGGGAGATGGTCAAGAAAACAGGTTCATGAAAAATAATACTGTTATGTTCCCTGTAGAAATGTCCATCTCTGGATGAACTGTGACTGCCTTAATTGCCACACTAACCCCTGCCTGCATCGTGCTCCTTGTTTTTATTGCTGCCTGACGCCTATATTTACCCGCTTGTTTGTTTACTGTCTTCCCTCTACTAGTAGTTAAGTGTTTGCCCCTGCTGCGGCCCCAACACCTAGAACAGTGCCCAGCATTGGTAAGTGTTCAGTGATACTTGCCAAATAAACGAATGAATGAACAATTAGAGTCTTGGGGCACCTGGCTGGCTCAGTCAGTAGAGCTGAAGACTCTGGGTCTCAGGGTCGTGAGTTTCAGCTCCATGTTGGGCGTAGTATTTACTTAAAACAAATTAGACTTTTTATGTTGCACACTTACTACGTACTGGGCACATTTATTTAATCCTCGTGACACCCCTATGAGGGAGGTGTTACTGTCTTTTACAGTGGAAGAATCAGAGATGAATTTGGAGAGATGAAGTGATTTGATGGAGGTCACAAGGTAGTGAGTGTCCTTAGGAACTTAGTTTCCTTTACTGAAGACAATGGAATAATCAAAGGATGAGAAATCCTATTGGGCAGTGGTCCCCACGCCCTCCATCAGTATTTCACACCTCAGTGATGAAGGTTTGACCAGGGAAGGAAATTCCTTGGGAGAAGGGTTCGAGCCCACTCCTGCTCAGCTTCACAGCCTGGGATGCAGGTAGGGAGCCCAAGGGGCAGCAGAATGCCAGACTCCATCCCTGGTTGAGATCTGGTTTCAGGCAGAAAGATGAGAAAGCCGCACACAGCAACTCACATGAGCCCAGGATGAACACAGTATCCTGGAACAGGTTGGTTGCCGCTTTCTGATGTTTCCCAACACAGAGTCAGCCACTGAAATTATTAGAACATACTTGGTGTGTTTTTGTTTTTGTTTTTTTTTGGTGGATCCAAGTTTTAAATGTTTAAAAAAAAATAGTGAGCTCTAAAAATACTGAAGAAACAAAGGGAAAATTTTGTAAAATCTTGGAGTGAAGGAGGCCTTCTGAGTATGTCATTAAGCTCAGCAACCATAAAAAAAAATCAGAAAAAAATCAATAAATTCAGTTACATTAAAAATTAAAAGTCGGGGCGCCTGGGTGGCTCAGTGGGTTGGGCCTCTGCCTTTGGCTCAGGTCGTGATCTCAGGGTCCTGGGATCGAGCCCCACATCGGGCTCTCTGCTCAGCAGGGAGCCTGCTTCCCCTCTTTCTCTGCCTGCCTCTCTGCTTACTTGTGATCTCTCTCTCTGTCAAATAAATAAATAAAATCTTAAAAAAAAAATTAAAAGTCTTTATGGAAAAGCCACCATCAGAGCCAAAACACAAACAACAAACTGTAATTGGCTACCAAAAACGGGGGCAGCTGAGTGGCTCAGTCAGTTGGGTGTTGGACTCTTGATTTTGGCTCAGCTCACCGTCTCGGGGTCAGGGGTTGAGTCCTGAGGTGGGCTCCCCGCTCAGTGGGGTGTCAGCTGGAGATTCTCTCTCTCCCTCTGTCCCTCCCCTCACTCCCTTTCTCTCAATAAAGAAATAAATAAAATCTTAAGAATAAATAAATTAAGAGCTCTCAAATCAATAAGAAAAAACTCAATGGCTCACTAAGAAACTGGGCAAAGGATACAGACTATCCACAGAAAAAGAAATACAAGTAGGTCTCAGAACTGTGGAAAATTGATTATCCTTTCTTGCTAAGATAAATGGAAGTCAAACTAGACGCGTTATCTTTATCGATAGGGAAAGATTAAAAACTTCAGTGAAAAGCTGTCATGGTCAAATGAGGGGAAAATAGGCTGATGGGAGAGCAAATCAGAGCAACCTTCATGTAGGACAATATCTACAAAATTGTAAATGTGTATGCTCCCCTCCTTTTATGAAGTGAGGTGAAATTCACCTAACATAAAATTACCCAGGGCGCCTGGGCCGCTCAGTCAGTTGAGTGCCTGCTCAGCAGGGAGCCTGCCTCTCCCTCTCCCTCCACCTCTCCCCCTGCTTGTGCACTTTCTCTGTCAAATATATAAATAAAATCTTTTTAAACAATTAACCATCTTAAAGTAGCCAAATCAGTACTTTTACTATGTTGTGCAACCACCGTCTCTAGTTCTAAACATTTTCATCACTCCGAAAGAAAACTGTACTCATTAAGCAGTTACTCCCCGTTCCTCCCTCCTCCAGCCCCTGGCCACCTGCAGTCTGCTTTCTGTTCCGTGGACTGACCTATTCTGGATATTTCCTTTGAATGGAAGCATAAAACGCGTGACCTTTTATATCTGGCTTTTTTCACTTAGCATAATGCTCATCCACGTTGTGGCCTGTGACAGTACTTCGTTCTTTTTTTTTTTTTTATATAGCTGAATAATATTCCATTGCATGTGTATGCCACAATTTGTTTATCCATTTGTCCAGATGATGGGCGTTTGTGTAGTTTCCACCTTTGGGCTATTGTGAATAGTGCTGGTATGAACCACAAATGCTTTGCCCCAACATTTCCATTACTAGGAACTGATCCTACCCAATACGCCCCCACAAAAAACTGTAAAGCAAATAACTAAAACCCAGCTAGATGTCCATCACTGAGAGGCTAGCTACCTAAAATCTGCATTTTTGCAGAGACTACTCTGTAGCCTTAACAATAAGGCAGCTCTTTAAGGAGTAATAATGAAAGATAGAGGAATCATCAATGAAAATGTCAGGTGTAGGTTATGGCATAGAGTATGCTATCATTTGTGTAAAGAAAAGGAGGGGAGGAGGAAAGATTTTACATATAGGTAATTTAAAAATTATTTAAATTGAGATATAATTGATATCACGTATCAGTTTTAGGTGTAAACATGATTTAATATTTGTATATTTTATGAAACGATCACAATAAGTTAACATCCGTCACCATGTAGTTACAGTTATTTTTCTTGTGATGAGAACTTTTAAGATCTACTCTCTTAGCAACTTTCAAATGTGCAATACAGCAGTGTTAACTATAGTCACCATGCTATAGATTAATCCTCAGAATTTACTTACCTTATAACTGGAAGTTCATACTCTTTGACCAGCCTCCTCCCATTTTGCCCACCCCCACTCCCCACCTCTGACAAGCAGCAATCTGTCCTCTGTGTCTATGAATTTGGGATTTGTTTGTTTGTCTAGATTCCACGTACAAATGAGATCATACAGTGTTTATCTTTTTCTGTCTTATTTCATTTAGCATAATGCACTCAAGGTCCATTTGTGTTGTTGCAAATGGCGGGATTCCCTTCATTTTATGGCTGAGTAATATTCGTGTTTGTGTGTGTGTGTTTGTGCGTGCGCACGTGTGCCACAGTCTTCATCCATCCATCTGTCAGTGGACACTCTGGTTGTTTCCATGTCTTATCTATTGTAAATAATCCTGCCATGAACATGAGGGTGCCCATGCTTTCAAGATGTTGATTTCACTTTCTTCAGATAAATACCCAGAAGTGAAGTTGCTGGATCATAGGGTAGTTCTATTTTTAATTTTTTAGGAACATCCATTCTGTTTTCCACAGTGGCTACAACCCATATACAGTCCCACCAACAGTACATGAGAATTCCTTTTTCCCCACATCCTTGCCAACACTGATTATTTCTTGTTTTAGAGGTATTTTTTTTTTTTTTTTGCTTGAATTTGCACAGAATACCTGGCGTCTCTGGAAGGATCCACAAGAAACTAATACTATTGGATGTCTCCAGGGTGAGGAACTGCGTGGCCAGGAGAGGATGGGGTTGGGCGTGGAGACTTACTACTAAATATACTTTTATACCTTTTGAATTTGGGGGTTTTTTAAAGGCTTTTTAAATTTTTTAAAAAAGTAATCTCTATGCCCAACATGGGACTTGAACTCATGACCCCGAGATCGAGTGTCACGTATTCTACCGACTGAGCCAGTCAGGCACCCTATCTTTGAAATTTTGAGTCATGGGACTCAACAAAAGCTATTCTCCTTGTGAGTGAAAAAAAAAAGTGTAGTATAAAAATCTTTTTCTTTTTTTTAAACTTGCTCCTCCCCCACCCCCATCCCCCACATGCCGGCTGACTTAGCTGAGGAGAGGTGTCAGGCCAGGAGTGGGGCAAGCTTAGGTTCATCTGAGCAGTGGGTTTTACTGGGGGGTGAGGAGTTGCATGGCCCCCAGGGAGCGCTCAGCCCAGGAATGAAGAGACCTCCACCCCAAGGAACCTCACCTACAATTTCAGACAACAGAGACAGAAGGGCCTGGAAACTTCTGGAGAAAGAAAAAGGCAATGGCCAATCCAGAGATCTGGGAATGAGAGGGGCACCAGATTGCAGAAGCAGCAACAGTCAAAAAACAATGAACAGAGAAGTCAAAATTCTGAACCAAGATATCAGTCAAGAGCAGAGGCTTTTTGCCCCATGTTGGGTGTAGAGCTTTCTTTAAAAGTGGCCGGGGGTGCTTTTGAGACAAACCCTTTCAGACTTGTGAGGACCCAGGGAATTACCTTCCAGTCATCCTTTCTTGGAAAGTTGTTGGAGGATGTGCTTCAGCAAAATGAGGTAGAAAACTAAGTCAGGCTTGGGATCTAAATAAGAGCAGAGGCTCCCAGGAACCTAGAGGCCAGAGGAGCCTCTGTGGCCCTGACAGAACACTCGGGCCACCTTGAGACAGGGAGGATGGCTCCTCAGCTACACTGAGCAACAGACCAGCTGTGATACCTTGGAGCTCCTCTGAATAGACTAGAGGATCAGATTCGTCCCACCCAGGGGAGTCCAAGACAGTGGGTTGGAGGACTAGACTGTGTGTTGTTTCCACTCATTTTAGACTTTAAAACCCTCTGAGCCACTGGCTGGTGGGGACGAGGAGGCCTGCCTCCTCAGGTGGGTCTGCCCCACCCTGGGGGTCCCCGGTCCATTTCTGTCCCAATGATAGAGCACAGCTCAGGTGTCCTCTAGGAAGCTTTTTCTGACTTTGCCCCCAGCCCCTTGCCAGCTGGATCAAGCACCATCCACCAGGACTTCACCATCAGAGCAGGGGAGCCCATCTCCATTAGTGCTGTGCACCTGCCCCAGCGTGGGGCCTGGTGCACCCAGTGGGGTCAGTAAGTTAGCCCCCAGGTTGCTCTGGACTGGAGTCATCTGAGGGAGGCAACATGGGGCACAGCTTCCCGTCTCAAGAACAGTCCTCCCTGGGCAGGGAGACTTCCCAATGGGGCAGGCTGACAGCCCAGAGAAGTAGGGCCCCGTGAGCATGTAGGTGCCAGGCTTAGTGGAGGCAAAGGAAGGGACTCCTCCTGCAGCTCTCCCCTGGGACCCTGGGCTAAGTAAGGGGCTCAGGGACTTTGAGTTGGCAAGCCTGCCTTTCTGGAGGAGGAAAGGGGAAGAGAAATCCTCTGTGGAGGGTCTGAGTCAGCTGAACTGTCATAATGGAAACAGCACACCCTGGGCATCAGGACACTTCCCCTCTGTGGGCCTCGGAGACCCCCTTATGAGATAGGACAGTCTTGCGCCAGGAGTTGGGCTTAAGTGACAAAAGGGTGACAAAGCACTCTGTTTACAGGCAGATGCGAAGGGAGACACTGCTGCTGACCCCACCATGACAGCTGGTCAGGGGGGAAGAGACTGCAACATCTCTCCTCCAGCAAAGATGAGTCTTTCACTTCCTTCGTTCCAGGTCCGAACTTGGGTTGGAGCCTTTTGGGGACCACGAATTTCCCTTGTCCACCAGCCACGAACACCGTAGTGGAAGATCCTGCTGTCTGTCCACAGAGGACATCTTGACTGGGGGAGGGGGGAGTCATTTGAGAGGCGGTCCCCGCACTGGGGAGCGGCCTCCCGCGATGAGGAAGGCCAGGGTGACACCAAGCCCGTGTGGGGGCGGAAGGTGACAGACTACGGGGGCGGGGAATGAAGGCCACCTGGGGGAACCCTGTGCTCTGAGACTTACTCAAGCTTCAGCCTGACACCTCCAAGCACATCCTGTTCCCATCTTCCCCTTGCGCAAGGCTGGGGCCCAGCAGGAGGAGGCCAGAGGCTCTGCTGCGCGGGGTGGGGGGCAGCCTGGACGCCCCGGCCGCGCTCCTTACGACCCCGTCCCCTCCCTGGGTGGTGGGTGGCCAGGAGGGCCTTTCCCCTCGCCAGGGCCAGCGCCCCCCGCGTGTGCAGCAGCACCCGGCCTGCTCGGGCGGCTGGGTGACGCGGGCAAGCCGCTCGGCTTCTCGACGCCTTAGTTTTCTTGCCTGTGAAGTGGGCTTGACAACAGCCTCGGCTTCTCGGGGCCGTGACGAGGCTCGGCAGGCCGCGCGCGCGCACTCCCCGCTAGAGGCCAGGGTTTGGGGGCGTCGCCGCCTCGCCCCGCCCCGGCCCCGCCCCCGGGCCGCTTCCTCCTCCCGCCTGGCGCCCCGCGGGCAGCCCCCTGCCGCCGCGCCATGTCCGCCGGCTGGTTCCGGCGCCGCTTTCTTCCGGGGGGTCCGCTCCCCGCGCCGCGGCCCCCCCGGCCGCGCGCCAGCCCGGTGCCCTACCGGCGGCCCCGCTTCCTACGCGGCTCGGGCTCGGGCCCCGGCACCGCCGACGCCCCGCGCCGCCCGGACGCCCGGCCCGTGCGCAGCCCGGCGCGGGGCCGCGCGCTACCCTGGAACGCAGGCTACGCCGAGTGAGTCCCCCCCAGGCACCCCTCCAAACCCCGACCTGCCCATCGCTCCCCGGCCCCTGCCCCGGCCCTGCTGGGCCAGCCCCAGCGCCGGGACCAACCTGGAAAAGTGCCTCCGCCCCGCAGCCTGTGGATACGTCCCTCCTGTCCCCACCTGGGACTCTTGACAGCCTCCCCCGCCGCGTCCCCCTTCCCCCCAATCCCCGTCCCACCGCAGCCTTTGGGACTCCAGCCTCCCTCAGAGAGGCTTGCGACTTGGGAAGAACCTGCACCTCTGGGGCTTCCAAGATAAGGCGGGGACGCTGGACGGAGTTCCAGCACTGTGGGCCTTGGAGCTATCCCTCACCCGCAGGCACGCATCTCACCCTGGGTTGTGGCCGTGCTGTATGGGACTGGAAATCTGAGATGGGGTGGAGGATAGGCAGAGGAGCCCAGATCTCCCCAGGCAGCCCCACCCTCACCTCCCAGCCCAGGTCAGCGGATGGGCTCCCAGGGGGACTGGGCCCGGAGTTTTGCCCTAGCCTGAGCCTACTGATCAGTTAGGACACTTACACCGTCCAGGTGTGTGACAGGGGCAGCATGGGGCCTGTTGGCTCAGAGATAGGGCTCCTCCTTCTGTGTACCAGCTCTGGTCTCTGCCCATGGGGACATGGGTGTGTCCCTGAAGGGTCACTGGTCACTTACCGGCCTCAGGATTATCAACGCAGAGAAATCTGAGTTCAATGAGGATCAGGCGGCCTGTGGGCAGCTGTGCATACGGAGATGTGAGTTTGGGACCGAAGAGGACCAGGAGTGGCTGACCTTGTGCCCAGAGGAGGTGAGTGCAGCTGGGCCTGTGCCCGTCGTACAGGCTGGGACCAGGACTGCAGGTTGAGGTTCTTGCTCTAGTGTCCCACTCTGGGCCAGGGGACAACTGGCGAAGCTAGGCAGAGCCTGACGCCAAGCCCTTCCTGCACAGCTCCTGACAGGTCATTACTGGGCCCTGTTTGATGGGCACGGCGGTCCTGCTGCGGCCATCCTGGCTGCCAACACCCTGCACTCCTGCCTGCGCCGGCAGCTGGAGGCCGTGGTGGAGGGTGTGGTGGCCACTCAGCCCCCCATGCATCTCAGCGGCCATTGCATCTGCCCTAGTGATCCCCAGTTTGTGGAAGAAAAGGGCATTAGGGCCGAAGACTTGGTGATCGGGGCTCTGGAGAGTGCCTTCCAGGAATGTGTGAGTGTGGTCTTTGGCTGGGGAAGGGGCCAGGGACCTGAGGGGCTTCCCGGCCCACAGCAGTGGTCTTCTGGGATCTTTGCATTGGGAAGACAGGAGGGGGTTGGCTTGTTAGTAATGGCATCGCTGTCATCATAAGCCCTCCCGTTTATCCAGTGCCTCATGTGCCCTGCTGGTCCTTCTTGGTGCTGCTCTTGGTGCTGCTGGGGCTGCTCTCCCTCCTCAGTTCTGATTAGGGCTTCCCTCCCTCTCCCAGGGGATACACCTAGATCCTCTGACCTCAGGGATCCTGGAGTCAGAGCTGGACCTCGGGTGGGGACCGCCAGGCTTGCGGTCACGCCAGGGGAAGTGAACTGTGGGGTGGGGATTGGGGACAGAGTGGTGTGGTGGCAGTGCCGGTAGCAGCTCAAGTGGCTTCGGTTTGCCCCAGGATGAGGTGATCGGGCGGGAGCTGGAGGCCTCGGGCCAGGTGGGCGGCTGCACAGCCCTGGTGGCTGTGTTCCTGCAGGGAAAACTGTATGTGGCCAATGCCGGGGACAGCAGGTAAGAGCTGGAGGGTGGGCTGGGTGGGGCGGGCCGGCGGGCACCAGAGGCAGGGGGACGGGGAAAGGAGGCTGGACGTGGAGATTGACTGAGTTGCTTGGGCTCCTGGTGTCGTGTTAGCTGTCAGGGAGGTGGCAGGGAGGGCAGGAGGGCTGAGCCTTTATTCTGCAGGCTGTAGGTCATCACGGGGGGCTTTGAGCGAGAGATTGGCCACGGGCAGAGCTGGTCCCTGGTGGCCAGAGGGAGGGCCGACAGGAGGAGGCCATGAACCAGGGCGGAGTCTGCCCCCGGGACCTCTCCCTCTCTTGGGCAACCCCGTCCAGGGCCATACTGGTTCGGAAGGATGAGGTCCGGCCCCTGAGCTCTGAGTTCACCCCAGAGACTGAGCGGCAGCGGATCCAGCAGCTGGTAGGTGTCTCGCAGAGGGAGGCTGCGGAGCCCCAGCTTGTGAGTCCAGAGTCACCAGAGGCCACCAGAGAGCCTGATCCGTGCCTGGCCTCCCTACCCCAGGCCTTTGTTTACCCTGAGCTTCTGGCTGGTGAGTTCACCCGACTGGAGTTCCCTCGGCGACTGAAGGGCGATGACTTGGGGCAGAAGGTTTTGTTCCGGGACTACCACATGAGCGGCTGGTGAGCGAGGCGGGCTTGGGAGACAGTGGGGAGAGCCCCAGTGTCCAGGCCCCGTGGGGGGCCGTCCTCTTCCACCTGGGCAGGGTGGGCTCCGTGGTGCGGGGAGGTGAGGGGTGCGTGGGGCCTGGCTTGACGCTGGGTCTGCTCCTGGTAGGAGCTACAAGTGCGTGGAGAAGTCGGATCTCAAGTACCCACTGATCCATGGGCAGGGGAGGCAGGTCAGTGAATGGCCCCCTCTAAGAAGCCCTCTTAAATTGCCCCCTGCAGAGGTGAGAGCTCCTTTCTTCCTTGTTGGGGGGGCCGTAGCTGGGGTCCCGGAGTTTGCTCCAAGGCTACAGGATGTAGCCTGTCCCTCAACCCAGGGCACCTGAGGGCCACCGTACGCTTCTGTGTGCTTTATTTGCACATTTGCTGGGGCTGTTTGCTGTCACCTCACGTCTCCCTTGTCCCCAGGCTCGGTTACTGGGAACACTGGCTGTCTCCCGGGGACTGGGAGACCATCAGCTCAGAGTCCTGGACACAAACATTCAGCTCAAGCCCTTCTTGCTCTCAGTCCCACAGGTGAGCGGGCCACAGACAGCCCACGCCAGCTTCCGTCCGCCCGGAAAGGCAGACGACGAGGCTGGCGGGAGCCGGGAAGGGAGTGCTGAGGGTCACTCAGGCTTAACTTGCAGGTAACCATACTGGATGTGGACCAGTTGGAGCTGCAGGAGGAGGATGTGGTTGTCATGGCAACTGATGGGCTCTGGGATGTCCTGTCCAATGAGCAGGTGGCACGGCTAGTGCGGAGCTTCCTCCCTGGCAACCGAGAGGACCCACACAGGTACTGTAGCTTCGGTGACACCAGGAAGTAGTTGTGGCCGAGAAGACAGCGCTGGTGATGAGCCTCACTCAGGGCAGGTGGTCTCAAGCTTCTCGGGGGTGATGGTGGGTCCCCAAAATCTCTGGGTTCAGAAATCCCCAGGACCAAATCTCCACGGTCCAGCCTGTGGTCCTCCCAGGCCTGTGGCCTTGCCTGGTCCCACAGCTGGACTGCATTGTTTGGGTCCCCACGTGTCCAGCCCTACACAGCAAGTCCTCCCTGAGGGGTGCCCTTGCCTCTCTGTTCTGGCTCCCGAGCGCATCCGTAGGACGATCCCTACAGGTTCTCGGAGCTGGCCCAAATGCTGATACACAGCACACAGGGAAAGGACGACGGTCCCGCAGGGGAAGGGCAGGTGTCCTACGACGACATCTCGGTGTTCGTGATTCCCTTGCACAGCCAGGGCCAGAGGAGCGGTGGCCACTGAGGATTCAGACACTACACCCCAGAGCCACTCTGGGGCCGGGTGTAGTCTGAGCGTCCCTCCACCACGGTCAACAGCAGGCCTACCTGCCCTGCCCCAGACACGATGGGTTGGTCCCCCACCCCAGCCCATCTCAAGGAGAGCATTTACACCAGGCAGTCAAAGCTGGTAGAGTATGGAGAGCCCAGCTCCCCACATCCCCCCTCGGGCAGGCAGGGCAAGGGCGCAGTATCGACAACCTCCCTTTACAACGTAGGAAACCCTTCCTACAACGTAGGAAGCTCCTGACAGGGTCTTAGCAGCCCAACGCTATTCCCAGACGGGGACAGCTGGACTAAGGGCACTGGCCACGAATGCCAGGAAGGGCAGAAGAGCCTGTATGAATCTAGCTCTCCAACCCATGAATGTCAGGGTATTTACTCAGTAACCCCCAAAGCCTATGCAGGGTGCCTTATGGGAAGCCGTGGGCAGCCTCCTATCAGCTCAACAGCCATCTTGAATCAGCCCCTTGGGAGAGAGCAGCCCAGGCCTGCCCTGCTCCCCTCCGCCACTGGAGGTGAGGCCCAGGCCCAGGTGCTAAAGTTGGGGCAGAACGGAAAGAGGCAAGAGGAGCCCCAGAGTTTGCTGAGCTGGGAACGTCCCCTGATCACTCCCTCCTGGCCTCAGCCCTGCCCCAGGCTGATGTGCCAGCACTGTTTGGTTTTGTTGCTCCCCGTCACCTCCCTATTATTAAATGTTTGTACGCTGAAGAGCCCTTGTGAATCATCAATTGCTGTAAAGCTTGGCATTATAGTACACTTTTTGCTCTTTCTTGTTACTTTCCAAAGAATCCATCTTCGCTTCCCCTTGCAAGTTTGCTATAGTCAGGACTGCATTTTCTCCGAGGGCCTCCCTAGTCCCCAGTGAGAGAACTGTGATTAGGGAACAGAAAAGTCTCTACCACCATCTGTGGGCCCTGGGCTGGTGTACCTTCTGGTACATCAACATTAACTTAGTTTTGCATGACGATTTCAACAAACCAAGAATTAGCTGGAGACAAATCACTCAGCGTTCCAGAGCTTGCTGTCTGATGAAGAGCTTAGTTCTTCACTTTCCCCACAAGACTGTCATCACCTAGCACTTGCCAAGGCCCGGGTGCTCGGGAGCATTTGTTGAATGACAAGATGACCACCTTTATGACCGCAGCCTCACACTCCTACTTTAGTTTACAACTGGGATAAGTTCTATTCAGGCAACTCACAACCCTAGATGGGGACCAGGAGGGACGTGGGCTAAGAGGCACCAGAACCGATGGTAAAACTTACGTGTTTAGACTATTGGGAAGGTTCTCAAGCTTCCTTTCCTGCCCATTAACTCACTTTATTTTTATTTTTTAATCTGCCCATTTATTTATTTATTTGAAGTGAGTTCTATGCCCAGTGTGGAGCTTGAACTTATGACCCTGAGATCAAGAGTCATGTGCTCTACTGACTTAGCCAGCCAGGTGCCCCTCACTAACTCATTTTAGACTCCATTTCCTATACATTCTCTAGGGAAAGGATAGGGGAAACTACCTGTCCACAGCTAGGTGCTGACACCCCGAGGCCCCCCGAAGCGCAGGCAGCCTCTCTCAGTTCGGCAGCTAGCCGACGCAGGAGCGTGCCTTGCCGGCCTGCAGTTTTACTTCCTGTCTTCGGCAGCCGCCCCCGCCCCCAGCAGCGTGGGCAGCTCCCTGCGCCTGCCTCTCCCCACACCGCCTGCTCAGCCAGCTCTCCCTGGCAGCCCGCTGCCTGCTCACGCTCCTCACACAAGGCCGAAGCCCAGGGAGCGGGCACAGTGGGTCTCCGGACTGCAAGCACGCCAGAGCGACAGGAGTGACGGCTGCAGGGGCCGCCACCCTGGCCTGTGTGTCCATGTGTCTCGGCAGAGCCACGTGCTGCAGCGGGCCTCCACCCGGCCGTGGTGGGGCTCCCCCTCCAGCAGTCGGCCAGGAGAACCCATGCGTGGCCTATCACTCAGGAGCTGGGATGTTCCCTCCGCTGCCAGCCTCCAATGGCCATGGGCAGAGTGGCCGGCCCGAGGAGGTCTTCTCTGGTTCGGAGGGGGCCAAGAAGAGGCAGGCAGCTCCGAGGACAACGAGTTGGTGCATGGGCTCTAGAAGTTACCAACTCACCACCAGGCAAGGGGTTATCAAGCTACCGGCCAGACCCTCTGCCAGAACTAGTGCAGGAGCCTCAAGGAAGAGGCCCCATTCTCCCTGCCCCGTGGAAGCCAGGGCCTAGCAGGACAAACTATTCCAGCTAGAGGCTGCCAACCTGATCCAGCACTGCGGTGACAATGGGGGATGACAATGGGGGATGAAAGGCAGCCTGAGGCACATGCCCGGTAGTCGGGAATGCTGCTTCAATGCTGGCGCAGGTTCGCTCTTCCCACTCGTTTCTGGCCCTGTGGCTGCTTATTAGAGCCTGTGGTGGGGTCGAGGTGTTCTTCCCACCAGCCCCCAGGCCTTGGTCACCAGGCAGGGGACAGTCCCAGAGAGCCCAACAATCCATGCACACAGCATTATGAGTCCCAGGGTGAGGCAGGAGGACTAACAGGAGACAACCCTCCCCTCTCTCCAACCAGGCAAATAATGCTACAGAAACTCAGAGAGGCTACAGCCATAGAATTCTGTTTAAGACTGTTAACATGGAAAAAATGTTTATATGTTAAGTACAAAAGGGACATAAAATTGTATATACAGTAGAGTAACAACTATGTAAACACACCAAAAATCTATGCACAGAAATGTCTAGAGGAACATTTAACACCAAAAGATTAACAGTGGTAGCATTTGGGTGGCAAACTGATTCATTTTAAAATTCCCCAAATTTCTTCAATATGCATTAATTATGATTGCAACAGGGAAGTTTTTTTCCCCTTAAAAAAAAGAAACAATAATAATAATAAAAATTGGGAAAAAAAAACCCCAACACCCACTGGCTGGTGGTTGAGCAGTGCAGTGTCACATACACATCGGTGGCTTTGGCCTGGACTCTCAGAGTATGGTGTGCGCCCCCTCCCACCCCAGAGAGCCGGTGTACCCCTGGCTCCACTGAGAGCACCCCTGCAGCCCCAGCCCCTCCGCCCCCTTATTCTGCCTTATTCCCACCACATCGTCTCCAGTCACTTCTAGCCTTGTCTTTCCTTGCACACTCAGGAGCCGGCTCTGTAGCTACAGGCCCCTAGAAAGAGGCGGTGCCGTGCATATCTCAGAGGACATGGCACCTCAGCTCTGGGCACCAGAAACTCAATAGAAATCGTCTTCCTTGCTGACAGGCAAGTGGCTGCTGTGGTTGCAGGTATGTGAATGCTGCAGCCCTTCTTGGAAAGCCCCAGTCTCGAGCACTCTCAGAGCAGTTTACTCCTACCACGAATGTTCTATCCTGGAGAGCCAGGAGTGGGCAGTAGTCATAGCTCAGATCACCTGGTTTCTAGAAGCCCCTCCACTCTGAGAAGGCAGCGCTACAGAGAGTGGGTGGCACAGCAGAAAAGCTGCAGATTGCAGTCCACGTTTTGGAAAGATGTACGCCCCTTGCCCTTTAAGTTTTGAGGAACAAGTCAAAAGTAACCGCTAACAAAACAAAACTATAATTGCTAGCAATTCACAGCCTATTTCTGCTGCTGAACAAAGGCAGTTAATGGCTTGCTTCCCCTTAGCAGCTGTGTACTCCTGGGCAAGTCATAACCTTGTTGAGCCTGTTTCTGTATCTGCAGGGAACACGTGACCTGCTTACATGTTTGGGAACTTAGTGAAACAACATACCACTGGTCCTGCTCTTAGAAGGCCGTGCAGGGGAAGGAAAGGCCACGAGCCAGCCTTAGCTCGTCTCAACCCTGATCAAGACCTCTCCCCCTTCCAAGAGAAGGCAAGGAAAAGAAGCAAGCAGACATACCAGGTAAACAGGAATGGCCTGTAATTGGAAAAGCAGCTTCCGACAAACTGAAAATGCTCTGGTTCCAGCATTTGTCCCCAAACATCAGAAGCCAGACACAAAAGGCATGCAAGAGTGACTGTCACACACGTGCAGGCGCAGACAGAGCATCACCGAGCAAGAAGGGGGCTAATACTGCAGACAGGGCCCCAAAGTGCGGCTTGAGGAACACGAGGGACGTTATCCCAGGACCCTCGTTTAGCTGCCGTGGGAACAGCAAACACTTGAAGCTTTGCTTCGTTCTGTCTCCCAAAGGAAAAAGGTAATAGAGAAGACTCACTAACACTTGTGGCGAACACTATTAGCAAGGATGCAGTCTTTCTCCTGGGCTGCTGGACTCCACCTCCTTCTGCTGAACTCTGAGAAATGACGTATTCTATATACATATATATATGCATACATACATATACATATATATGTATGCACCCACGGATATATTTAAATGAAGGTGTACACACTGTGCTAAAATACAAACAACAGAAACCCCATGTCATATATAAAAAGGCTAAATATAACATATAACACAGGCCTAGAGCCAGCTCTTGCTTGGGAGCTGGGAAAGGGGTGGAATCATCTGGAGACTCTGTACACAATTTGTGGTGGGCAGGGAAGGCATCAGTGTAAACAACTCAGACTCACTCCACAATACTGGCCCACAGGAAAGCGTGATGTATCTCATGTACAAAAATAGACTCCCACCTTGCTTTTGTACAAAACCAAGCTTGGCAGGCACCCAGAAAGACCGCAGGTTTGTCTTGATGATGGGGATCACACCAGGCCACCGCTAAACCTCCCAGCCATAGGAACCACCTGCAACCCCTACTTCCCTTTCAGGCTCTTGGGCCACTTCCCACCCAACACTCAGAGCCTTGAGGCAAGCCTAGATGACCCACCCTCACATGACTAACTCATAAGGCTTCCTGGTAAGCAAGGTCCTTCTTTCTGTATCTGTCCCTTTCTTACCCCAAGATATATGAAGACTTATTTCTGTAAATGTTTGGCACCTAAGTAACATGATGGTTGTGGAATAATGCCACAATGACACAGGGAGACCCAGTAACAAGACATGCAGGGTGAGGGCAAGGGGTGCTGAGCTGCCCTTAGCATCTCAAAACCAGAACTGTGGCTTCCCATGCATTTAGGGGGTGGGAGAGGGGATGTGCAGAATTAACAACTTCACCGGCTCTTCAGCAGCAAATACATTCAAAATTGAAGGCGTCTTGAGGGCCCCAGTATACCCTAATCACGAATCTGGTCACTCGGCTGGAGCTCAGTGCAGTGACAGCTGGAAAATCTAGTCCTGATAGAATCTGCCACACCAAGAGTCTTTTTGAAGAAGCTCGGCAAAGTACTTTTTTTCTTTTGAGCAGATGTATAGCACATCCATGGGAAGGCCATGTGGAAGATGCTCTCCAGCCCAGTCAAATGACCCAATCCATCACTCAGTCCCCTCTGAGTTCTCTCCTGTCGGCCCCTCACTGCACACAAACAGCCAAGCAGCACCTAGGTCAGTCATCAATGGTGGGCAACCAGAAGGCCTGGAAGGAGAAACAGAAGTCAACTTTTAAAAGCCAAGCCTCTCTCCTCACTGCTGAGGGTTCTTACCCCTTTCCACAGCATCAAGCTGCCCAAACCCAATGGTGGAGGGATTATGGCTGGTAGCCTTCCCTAATGACCAATCAATTCTGGCAACCTACGGAGAAACACCCCCTAGATGTGAAAGTAAGCTGGTTCTGTCTCCAACACTGTCTACCTTCCACTCCAGTGGCCCAGCGGTAAGGACAGACAAGAAAGCCGTCTGGGAGGCAGGTGTCTGGGTAACCTGGGTTAATTGCTGATCTGCCAGGTGACCTCCAACAGGCCCTCTCCTTCCTGAGCTGTAAAAAAGTGAGAGGGATTGAACTGGAGGTTTTGCTGCATTTCCTTCTGACAGTTTCCTTAGTTGGAAAAAAAGAAAAAAAAAACCACAAAGAGCCAAGGGAGGCAATGTGTTCTGGGTAGGCTAGAAGCGAAATCCCTCATCCTCAAATACCCAGGTAGATTTAAGTGATGTCAAAAACAAACTTGAGACTGACACACACTTCACTTTGTTCTGCCCGCCTTGCCTACAAAGAGACAGGGGCCTAGAGGAAATTCTAAGTAGTGAGTTAGGATCAACCATATGAATTTCTGAGGAATTAAGCATAAACCGAAAGGAGTGGCACACTAAGAGGCTGCAGCCACAAAATGCCGATTCAAAGTATTTTAAAAGGCCAAAAAAATGGACGCCTGAGTGGCTTAGCTGGTTAGTGAAGCATCTGCCTTTGGCTCAGGACATGATCCTGGGGTCCTAAGATTGAGCCCCACATCAGGCTCCCTGCTCAGTGGGGAGTCTGCTTCTCCCTCTCCGTCTGCCCCTCCCCTCACTCACGCATATGTTCTTTCTCTCAAATAAATAAAATCTTAAAAGAAAAAAAGGCCAAAAAACTACCAGGCATAGCCCCAAGTAGTTTGGGCATAAACCCAGGAGCCAAAGCAAAAACCGGCCTGAGATCTCCCAGCAATACAGAGGTGATCTCAGATCAGGAAAAGAAGGGTAAAAATAAAAGTGAAAGATCAGTCCATAAGCTTCCAACTCTTGATTCCGGTTCAGGTCGTGATCTGAGATCTGGGATCTGGGATCAAGCCCTGAGTTGGGCTTCCTGCTCAGCAGGAGTCCGCTTCTCCCTCTCTATCTGCCACCCATCCCCGAAATAAATAATCTTTTTTTTTAAATAAATAAATCTTAAAAAAAAAAAAAGTGAAAGACTAGTCCAACCAGAGACAGATAATAGGTGAATCAGAGAAGCCACCAGATGGGGAACATACCTATTTAGAGGCTTGTCACATACCTCTTTAGAACACAGCTTGTTGTGCTCACTGAAGCACCCACCACCCCAACTAGAAAGGGCCCCTAAGTGGAAGACATCTCCCATGTTCACATACCATGTTGGAACATGCACTGGCAAAGGTCATGAATTTGGGGTTGAACTGCAAACAGGTAATGGGGCCTGTGTGTTTGCCATCCAACACGGCTACTTTTATACCGCTCTCTCCATTCCAGACATGGATCTTGCCATCCTCTGAACCTAAAGGGAATGATAAGGGAAAATACAACAGCTCAAGGTGCAATGCAAAGGCAAGTGAGAAAGACATAGACTGACATCTGGAGAAAAGCCAAGCTTCAGGACCTGGCCCCTCATCAAAAACTGAGGGAGGAGAGGCACTGAAGGAAGGACACTTTGGAAACTGATCTTAACTCTAGTTATTTGTTCCTGAGCAAGTCACTTCTAACTTCAATTTTCTCATGTAAAAAGGGGGCTGAACACCATCACACTCTACCAACATCAAGCCACTGAGAACCAAATGCAGGGTTAAATCAGGAAGTTAGTATTACTAGTAAGATTGTGCCTGTAGAGTTTAACTCTTACACTGATCCAGGGAAGACCAACATTAATGCCAGTTACCAGTAAGGAACTGCAAAATCAGGGTAAAGACACTACACCTTTGGCATAATGCGCTATACAGAAATCTGAAAATGTCTATCAAAAGGATAATAGAGAGTATCCTAATTAGTTAGAACTAATAAAAATATGCAAATAAAGGCACAGTACCAGAGAAATAACCCCCCAAAGGGGGATAAAGAAAGCTTACCGATCATAATGAACTGGGAGTCTGGAGTAAATGAGGCCTCCAGAGTGACAGCTTTGCTGTTGGCATAACCCTAAAAATAAGAACAGTTCTCTTATCGCACCCGTTAACATAATTGCCTGCAAACATTGAGCTAGCACACAATCACCTTCCTTTCCATGAAACCGTCTCTTCTTCATGCATAGTGTCACCAATGTGCCACACAACGCTGCCATCCTTTATAATTCAACCCCATCTCCAACTCCATACTCAATATGGCAAGAAAACTATTATGGCTAAGAATTAGTTTGGGCGGAGACGAACCATGAGAGACCGGACTTTGAGAAACAAACTGAAGGTTTTGGAGGGGAGAAGGTGGGGGGTTGGGTGAGCCTGGTGGTGGGTATTGAGGAGGGCACGTATTGCACTGGGGGTGGTGCATGAACAATGAATCTTGGAACACTGAAAAAAAAAATTAAAAAAAAAAAAAAGAAAATGGAATTTTATCTTTGAACAAACGATAGTGCGTATAATATCAAGGCTATTGCTGAATGTTGTAATAAATAAACTTAATATTTTATTTGCTTAAAAAAAAAAAAAAGAATTAGTTTGGGGACGCCTGGGTGGCTCAGTTGGTTAAGCATCTGCCTTCAGCTCAGGTCATGATTCCAGGGTCTTGGGATCGAGTCCCTCATTGGGCTCCTTGCTCAGCAGGAAGCCTGCTTCTCCCTCCCCCACTCCCCCTGCTTGTGCTCTCTCTCTCGCTGTCAAATAAATAAAATCTTTAAAAAAAAAGAAAGAAAGAATTTTTTAAAAAAGATTTATTTATTTGATAGAGAGAGAGATCACAAGTAGGCAGAGAGGCAGGCAGAGAGAGAGCGGGGAGCAGGCTCCCTGCTGAGCAGAGAGCCCGATGTGGGGCTCAATCCCAGGACCCTGAGACCATGACCTGAGCCGAAGGCAGAGGCTTTAACCCACTGAGCCATCCAGGCGCCCCAAAAGAATTATTTTGTATCTAAACTCCAAACTTGGGTCACCATGTGAGAAGTGAGTGTCTCAGGAACCCAAGAGAATTAAGTTCATGTTCAGAATGAAAATGCAAGCCTGTGCCTCCATTGGTGAGTCCAGGATAACTGCTGGTCTCCATCAACCAGCCGGCATAACTCTCAGCCCAGGAGGTAAAAGCACAGAAATAGCCATGCTCAAAGGTTGTCAGCTCACCCCAAAGGTGTGCATCACCACTCCCTTGAATGCATCGATGAGACGGATGAAGCTGCCATTGGTGGAGATGAGGATGAGTTTACCATCATTGCTGAACTTAAGTCCTGTCCACTCACAAGTCCGATCGTACTGCATCTTAAAAGTCGCAAATGGCCCCTGAAATGATAAAGACAGCAGCCCCAGCCCAAGGCCCATCAGTGTTCCTCCTGCCAGAGCCAACTCTCATTCTGTCCCTTTAGACTCCTTTTTGACTAGGAAAAGAAGAACTACTGCTCCGACATTCTCTGATGTTTACCACATACCTCCTCCACCATGGAAAAGGCTCTCCTCTTACCCTTCAACACTTCCATAATACCAAGATAGCTCAAACACTTAAAAATTTTACCTTATCAAAAGAGCGAAGGTCATAAAGTTTGACCATTTCAGAATTGACACCTGCAGCAAAAATTAACCCTTCTGGATCAAAGGAACAAACTGGCTTGCCTTGTAGATGCATGAGACCCTAAGAAAAAATAAGAAAAATGTTAATGAATCCAGGATCCTACCACTCTATAATTTACTTTTTCCAATGAAAACTTAAGAAAGGAACACAGATAGATATCTGCCTACCTAGGGAACGGAAAAAGCAAACAAAACTAACTAAAATGAGGCTTTTTACAAACAGGTCTCCATACAACTGGCTTTATCAACCCTAACTGTACGATTCTATAGACACTGAATTCAAATAAAAACAAATCCCTTGAGAATAAAAGCTATAGCTCACAGTTTCAGGAAAAGTCTTGAAAGCAAAAAGCCACAGAGCATAATGCAATATGCACTGGATTAGGGTATTTGCTTAGTTATCAGCTACCTACCAGGAAAAGAGATTTTCTCCAAAGTTTAGAAAGACTCTGGGATCTCAGAATGGAACTAATACTTTCTCCCTTGTTTGAGAGGAAGAGCTGACGACATTGCCTACCATAGAAAACACTCAAAGTGTAACTATGAGGTACCATTACCTGGCAGTTAGGAGACCGGAGATCCCAGAGTCGAATGGTCTTATCAAGAGACCCAGAAATGAAAGTGTCATCCACAGGTGACATGGACAAGGCCACCACCCTGCAATGCATCAAGATAAATAGGAGTTGAAGCAAAATATTTGCAAAAATTGGATGTGAACTCTTAACCACAGGTACTTGCCTACCTACGTACACCGGTTCTCTCAAAACTGCCATTTTAAGAAACATACATACACGAGCAATCTGGAATAACCAAAGGCAACTAATATAATGAGAAGCACTATGAATGAAACTCACGGCAATGAAAAGAGAAACGTAAAACTACACCATAAAAATGTAAGATTCCAATGTAAATCAAACCACAAGGACATACTACTTCACAAGAGAAATAGCAAGTGTTGGTGAGGATATGGAGAAATTAGAACCCTTATGCATTGCTGACTAGAATGTAAAACGGTGCAGCTGCTTTTTAGGTTTTACAGTTCTTCAAAAAGTTAAAGACAGATAATTACTACATGACCCAGAAATTGCACTTCTAGGTATATACCCAAGAAAAATGAAAACATATGTCTATACAAAAACATACACATATGTCCACAGTAGCGTTATTTGTATTAGCCAAAAAGTGGAAACAACCCAAATGCCCATCAACTAATGAATGGAGAAGCAAAATGTGGTATATCCATACAACGAAATATTATTTGCTAATAATAAAAAGAAAGGAAGCACTGACTCATGCTACAACATGTATGCATCTCGGAAACATAGTAAGTGAAAGGACTGGACATAAAATATGGCCACACACTGTCTCGTTTCATTTACACAAAATGTCCAACATAAGCAAAAATAGAGAAATAAGATTAGTGGTTTGCTGGGGACGTGGAGGAGGGGGAATAGGGAGTGACTGCTAAGGGGTGCAGGGTTTCAATTTGGGAGTGATGAAAATGTTCGGGATTAGTGGTGATGGTTGCCCAACTCTGCGAATATACTAGAAACCTAAACTGTGTACTTTTAAGAGGGTGAATTTATGGTACTAAACTGTATCTCAATCAAAAAACAAAACAAACAAAAAACCCTCATGATTCCCTAACTAGAGTTTTGTGGACTACACTACCAGTCTCAAACCTGAGTACCATTAGCATCACCCGAGGGTGGATTGAAATGCAGATTACTGGGATCTACTCCCATAACCTCTAATTCAGTAGGTCTGTGGTAAGGACAGACCACCTGCACTTCGGAACAAGCTCCTAGGTGATGGTGAGACTGTTGGTTTGGGCACCACACTTGCTAAGCCACAGGCCTATGCTAATAGCAACTGTGTTTCTGATACCGGTCCCCTCTTATGGTTACAGCATTAAGAGTCGCTCAATAAAAGCTACTTCTTCCAAAGGCTCACCCCGAGCTCTCCTGTCCCCTCTGCTTATGTTCTCACTCTGCCACGCCCTGCCGCCTCCCAAGCACTTGCGCTTGGCATGCAAGAAAGGACAGCGTGTGGCTCTACTTCAGCCTCTCAGAGCACACCACAGACCCAACTGAGGGCGCTCACTACGACAGTACCACCTACTGAGAAGGCCCTTGTGAAAACAAACATTTGGATAACTCTTCCTTCTGCATTAAGGAAGAGTATGTGAAACTACTCAGGTTTTCACATTCAGGTTTGGCTATAAAAACACTTCAGAGCTACAGGAGCTCGTGTCATAGATGAAGATTATGAAGGAAATGTTGTTGTGCTATTTCATTTTGACAGTTTGAAGTAAAAAAGATGACCAAATTGCACAGCTCATTTGTGAATGGATTTTTTTTTTTTTAATCTAGAAACAGAGGAAGTTCAAGTTCTGGATGACACTGAAAGAGGTTCAGGAAATTTTGGTTCCACTGGAAAGAATTAAAATTTAAGCCATGACTAGAAAATGAGAAAATGTACTTTTTTTTTAAGATTTTATTTTATTTACTTGACAGAGAGAAAGAGATCACAAGTAGGCAGAGAGCCTGATTCGGTGCTCTATCGCAGGACCCTGAGATCACGACCTGAGCCGAAGGCAGAGGCTTAATCCACTGAGCCACTCAGGTGCCCGAGAAAATGTACTTTTTTCTTAAACTTTTTACCTAAAGAAAAATTTCTTGCAATATAACTCAACTAAAATTCATACTGGTTCCTCAACTTAAACATCTAGATACTGTAAGCCAAAATTTCCTGGGAATGCTAAGGTGGTAATAAAACAGAGTGAGCAAAATGCATATGGACATGTAATTTTAATGCTGTGGTATTCAGGTCAAAAGCTCAGAGGAAGTCTATCTTGGCACAAGGCTCTATGCTGAGAGGTAAAGGGAATGCAATGAGGAGCAAAATCTCAACTCTAAGAAAGCTTAACTGTCTAGTCCAGAGAACTCCGAGAGAGGGACAGAGAAGGCTTATATCTAGCACATGTAGCAGACAGAATTTCAATGGGAGATGCCTTTATGAAAAAGGTGCCAGATAGGAAAGCATGAGGCCCACATTCAGGAAGCAGCGCAGAGTTCACCTCAACTCAAGTGGCAGGAGATAATGCCGGCAAAATGAGTCAGAGATTGAGGTGAGCCTGACTATGGGGGAAGGAGCAGACAGATGTGGAGCACCACTAAAGCTTCCAGACACTGACTGTGAAGTGGTCAGAGTTGTAATACAGGATGCTAAAGCAAGATGACGAGGGACGGGGAGATTAATTAGGATTTGCCAATAATTCCTGATAGGGCACAAGCCGGGGACAGAAGGAAAGGAGAGAGTACAGAGCCGAGCGACACATGAGGTTAAACCTAGGCAGAATCAACAGGATTAACAGCTCACTAGATGTGAAAGCAGGGGAAAGAAAGCAAACAGGTAACAGAGGCTTTGAGTCAGGATAATTAGAAGGGACAGTAATGAAGAAATACGAGGCAAACAGAGAGGAGCTGGCCCAAGGCATGTAACGATGAGGGATGGCGTCCTGGATCTGTCAAGTAGGGGCATGAAAGAAACACCTACATAGATGTATATAAAACCTGGAGGTGGAAATTAAGTTTGGAAATCAGGATAGACATGAGCTAAAAATACTGATTTGGGAAGCCATCTGAGTAGAGGTGAATGAAATTAATGATGGAGATGTCTGAAAAAAAATATCTAGAGAGGAAAAAAACGAAGGTAGAATCTTGGTTAGAAGTCAAAAGGAGAAAGACAGGCCAAGAACAGCAAGAGTAGAACCAAGATGGGAAAAGTAAGCTGCCAAAGGAGAAAAAAAGTTACCGAGAAGTTGAACACCAAAGAATGCCAAAAAACAAAAACAAAAACAAACAAACCAAACCCCAAGGAAGATTTTAACTGGAGGCCGCAGGGAAAGGAAAATAAAACAGCTTGGAAAAAACTCCATAAATGATTCTGGGACTGAGTGATTTAAACAGTGAATGAGTGTGAGGAGGTGGGACGGGAGTATGCAGATTATTCTTTCACGTTTGACAGTTAAAAGGAGTGGGAGATAAGTTCAAGAAATAGATTTAAAATAAGGAAGACTAAGTAAGTTTGTAGGCAGAGAGGAAAAGTCTAGTTAAGAAAATGGAAGCAAGCAGAAAGAGGGAGGATGGTTCTGTGAAGGAAGAAAGGCGATTTCTTTTTAAGGAAAGGGTTCCAAGAAAGAGACAGAAGGGATAGAAGTTGAAAAGAACTCATTTGGGATGGCCTTGATTTCCTCAAAACAACAAAAGAGGCACAAAGTCATCTAACAATCAGAACATCAGGAGGATGGATAATAGGAAAGATTGGAAAGAATTTTAAACAACTGCAATCAACTTATAATTACAGACAGTACATTTGTGAACATTAATTGACTACAAACAAGCAAAAACATCTACTTGTCACAAGCCATTCTTTGTTGGGAACTATACAGTAGCTAACAGCTGCCACCTTTCATGTTCAGCAACATAGATCTGCCCTGCCCCATCAGAAGTGCCCTGAAAACAGGGCGCTCTTAGAGGTCCACCTCTTGTCAGGGTTCTGTGCCGCTCCAAGTCGTACTAGGTTAATGTATATTTGCAAACAAGGGACGAGGAAATACCCTCATTGATTAAGTATCATCCAAAGGAAAATGTTCAACACTCAACCCAAACTTGAAAAAATTGAAGGCACTGGGGGAACTGGGGTAGGAGACAGAGAGAAACAAAATGCATTACAAAGTAGAATAAGGAAACGAGCTTCTTGACTTTCAAAATATTTTTGCATCCTCATTAAGATCTTCACATGGAACATATTTATGTAAAGCAGTGGGGCCACCAATGGGGGCCACCAATACTGGAAGAGGCCTCACACATGTAAATGGTCCTTTCATTAAGCGATATCCGATTGTCTGGGGTTCCTAAATGATGAACATAATTTGTACTACCTATGTTTCCACTGAGTATCTTTAATCAACTTTTTTCCTAATTATGTTTTAACAGAGATCTTGGTTTCTCTACAAAGTTCCAACCCTGCTTCCACAACCTCAGTTAATCAAGTGTTGACTGTTTTAGGGAGGGTCAACAAGAGAAGACTAAGAAGGATGGCAAACAGTGGTGAGGCACTAGCTTCAGTTCACTAATAAAATCTCTCCACTCTCTTAGTCTCTGGATAACCTCAGGAATACAAGAACTATCTACTTCTGCAACACTTGGTTCTTACCTTTTGCTATGTCCAGGAAAGTATCTGATGTATTTGTTGTCATGCAAGGACAGGTAACGAATAGTATCTGTAAGAAGACAAATAAGGCATGATGATATCCTATTATTTTTAAAGGAATTAGTTTGTATTTTTATTTTAAAAACAAGGTCAAAGAATTCATTGTTTTCCATAACTTAAGCATGGTGTGAATAAATATGGTTAAGTAATTCCTCTCCATAGCTGAAGAACGGGCACAACAGATTTCACATAATTCAAAAGCAGAGTTCTCAAGTTGACGTCATAGAGACCAATGTTTAAAATCATTGTTACCACTATCTTTGGCTTCTGCAGAGTTACAGTACAACCTCTTCTGCAAAAATACCCTGCCCACACCACCCCCCAACCCCAAAGCACAATAGTTTTAGTGCCCATAGAATGGCAAGCCTCAAAGGAAAACATTTAGCTGCTGAGAAGCTGACTCAAAGACTTAAGCAGCCACGCTAAACTGAGGATTAGACAAACTGGACTCTGGAATAATATTTTTGTCCAGGGTTCTCCAACAGTGTGTCAACCCAAACCTGACCTAAATGTTAACTGGACATACAATTACATCAAAACTAAGCAAATGGAGGGGCGCCCGGTGGATCAGTTGTTTGGGTGTCTGCCTTTAGCTCAGGTTGTGATCCCAGAACCCCAGGATCGAGTCCCACATCAGGCTCCCTGCTCAGTGGGGAGTCTGCTTCTCCCTCTGCCCCTTACCTCCCTCTTGTGCTCTCTCACTCCCTCTCTCAAATAAATAAAATCTTTAAAAACAAAACAAAACAAAACAAAAAAACCTCATCTAAAAAATGTCATTAAAAAAAACTAAACAAATGTAAAGAGAAGTAATGTCCTACTACTTTTTAAATTAACCAACTATCCACTGGTCCTTTGTGCATCAAAGAAGTCGGTTAAAATAACAATAACAACAACAATAATAAAATAATAACCAAGAGAACAAATGAGGAAATTTGGGTTAAATGATCTTAAAACACTTAAAAATCAAACTCATGAATATACCAATAAGTCATAGCAGTGAGATTTTGTCAATATCAAAGAAAGGAATAATCACAGAGGATTATACTTGGGGAGAAAAAGACAAACACTCTTAAAAACTAAGGGATTCTATCTGAAAAAGTAAACAAAAAAGATGGTGGTGGGAAGGGAATGAAGTGCCATAAAAAATAGAACTGGAAAGCGCTATGTCCCCAAAAAGACTAGGAATAAGAAGCAATTGTTGAGTAAGAGGCAATAAGAAATGGTGCCAAAATACAAATAGGAAAGCACAAAAAGAACATTCTAGAGGCAAACAGAACACAGAAACAAAGAGGCTGAAAGCATCAAGTCATTTCGGTGGTTTACAGGGGTACTTTCTAATAATAGGGCATCTGACCTGGGAGAAGGAAAATCATACTCTTTGTATGTTCCAAAACGGAATTCTAATATAGTTTTCTTTGAAAATCTTAAAAGTTCTAGAATGACAACTACAAAGTCTTCCTGGTTGTTCTACTTCTAGTAACAACTCACCTGCCCTAAGGCGAAAAGACTTCCTCCCCATTACCTGTTATCCCAGAGATGAGCAGGGCGTCGCCATCCTCTCCGCCCCACTCAGTAGCTGGTGCGCTGTTCCTGGCAAGGCAGTGGCCTGTACAGTTATCTCCTGTACCGGGTGGTATCATAGACCCTCAAACTGTACAAACTACTACCTCAGCCTGGAATCAGGCAAAAGGAAACGGAGCGTTGGAGGAACTCGTCGGGATGCACTCGAGACAGGAAAGGCAACATCCTCACAGCAGAGGCCTGGCAGCAAAGCTGCAAGTGCTACATATTTGCCTCATTTTGCACCATATTTGGAGAATCCTCTCATTTATTCACCCAGAAAAATACCCCAACAGAAGAAGTGTACCAGTCATTCAGATGATCACATAGATATGTTTCCTCGGGCTCCTAATGATTTATATTCTTGTCCAAAAGCATCAATTGTACTGCTTACTTAGAAAACCACTTCTGAAATAGAGGCATGAAAAGTAGAAATAATATACTTACTAAAAATCAAGTACAGGCAGAAGAGTCTCATTAAAAAAAAAAAAAAAAAAGAAAAAAAAAAAGACTTCTGCCCATCTGCCCTAAGACAGGCATAGCCAAAAGAGCAGTCTAAGCAATCTTTGTTGGATGACATTAGAAAAATCTTACTGCAGGGGCACCTGGGTGGCTCAGTCAGTTAAGCATCCAACTCTTGATTTCAACTCAGGTCATAATCTCAGGGTCTTGAGATCGAGCCCCAAGTTGGGTCCACAGTGGGCTCTGTGCTGGGCACTGTGCTGGGTGTGGAGCCTGCTTAGAGTCTCTCTCTCTCCCTCCCACCCCCATCACGCTCTCTAAAAAATAAACGAATTTCTAAAAGTAACTCTTTACTCTTCAAAGATATTAATTTTATTTAAAAATTAAAAGGGGAGGGCACGCCCGGTTGGCTCAGTCAGGAGAGCACACAACTCCTGATCTCGGGGTCATGAGTTCTGGCCCACATTAGGTGTGGCCACGATTACTTAAAAATAAAATCTTTAAAAATAAATAAAAGTGAAAAGGGACAAAATTCATATCTAAAAAAAGTCCCTGAAATCAAAGATAATTAAGGTCAATACACTGTCCTTTATGACACAGACCATAAAAGGTAGGCATACAACAAAAACTCTTCGAAGGTCCCTAAATTACCATAGTTCAAGCATTTGTGGTTATTTACCACTTGCTGAATGTCAAGTATTCTTTCCTTGTTATTTATTCTAAAAGTATTCTTTCAAGTTTAAAGAAGTACAAACTAAAATATAATTCATTGCTTCCTATACCCACTCTCCATTCTAATCTGGAGACCTTTCATAGTCCGTTTCAAGTCCTTCAAAAGTACTGGTGGATTACTTCTACCATCCCTTGAGTCCTAACAATGTTGGCACTGCTAACGTCATAGGAAAATATTTAAATTCAAGTAACTCTAACCAAAGCAGAAGTAGTCACAAAGATTCCAAGAACTATTTAACAAAAGAAACCATGACCGTAACTTCTTAAAAAGAAGGCTTGCTTACCGTCTATTTTGTTAGAGCTGTACACGACTGTGTTTGCTGCATGGGTGTATCTGATGAGGTCCACGCCGTATTTCTTACTGTACAGGGTTCTCTTTGGTCTGATGAGGAAATGGAGAAAGAAAAGCCATCAAAATCTTCCAACACCAAAATCTGGGACCTTCATATAAAGAGAAGAACTTGAATGTTGTGGCAAGGATGAGGATTATTGAGAAACTCTAACACTGGAAAGAAACAGAATTTCTTCCAAAAGGGAGGAAACAAATGGAATCAATCAAGTGCAACAGACTTTCACCTCTGAACACCAAATGCTGAGGTTAGGCCGTGGAAGTAAATCTGAGGGCCCAAATGAGTCTTTACTACAATGTTCAGAAGTAAGTTTTGAGAAAAAGTGTATCTATTTGGGAAGAAAGGCACATACAACATAAGTCACAACTTACAACAAAGAGGGATATGGGAATACGTCATACCAAAGAGGCCAGAACTTTTAAGCCATTCATTTAGAAATAAGGTATTTTTTTCAAGAAGAAATGATTTATCAAAACTGAAACCAGATGCAAAACTGCTTGCCTTTCCTATTATAACCTGCTGCTGCAGAAGCTATCCATCCTCTATATCCTCCAAGTTCGAAATACTTACTGAGCCTTACAGAAGGAAGGCAAGGCTAACTCTCCCTAGAAAAAACTAGTCATTGGTTCTTTTCTTTTTTAAAGCAAAATCACATATTTCCAAGCTAGAGGTTACCAATCCATTTGAAGTTTCTACAGTGTTCCCCTTTATAAAACCTTGAAGATCACAGATCAAGCTAAAACAGGTCTCAGCAAAATCTATGACCAAAAACTTCACCATGTTCTACATTTGGGTATAGAATTTCATAAATCCTGTCCCAATGTTTACCAAGAGTTCCAATTTTGAAAAAGTTCACGCTCTCAATGGAACCTAGATACTAAATAATCAGATTACTCAGGCAACTTTAAGAAGTCAAATATTTGCACTTTCAATTTTTGTTAATGTCGGGAGGTCAAGAGTTTCTATACATAAAACCTATTTCCAAACAAGACTTCTCACTCCACATGCACTTAATTTTCCACTTTCTCACTTTTAACTGAAAGCTCAGCTAAAAAGATCAGACCAAAGGCTACCCTGCTGAGTCCATCGTCCCGAGTTCTGCTGTGGGGTTACTGTGTGGTAAACAGTGAGTGAGCACATGCATGCACAGGCATGTGTTCTTGCCCTCAAAAATAGTGGACTTTGGGGGCACCTGGGTGGCTTAGTTGGTTGAGCGACTGCCTTCGGCTCGGGTCATGATCCTTGAGTTCCGGGATCGAGTCCCACATCAGGCTCCCAGCTCCACGGGGAGTCTGCTTCTTCCTCTAACCTCTCCTCTCATGCTCTCTCTCACTTTCTCTGCCTCTCGAATGAATAAATAAAATCTTAAAAAAAAAAAAAAAATAGTGGACTTTGTTTCTACAAATGGAAAAAGCACCTTACTTATCCCAATAATTCAGTCTGTCTAAAACAGTGAAGACATATCACGAAGAGCCAATGTTAAAGGGTGTGGTTTAAGGGAAATTTTCAGTTCCACTTATATATGGTCTATTCGTCTCAAATTTATCAAGAACACTAACCTAAGATTTGTTCCTCATAACAGAAATTTTTACCTCCTATCACTTTCTAGTTCGAAAGCAAAAGCCTATTTTTTTTTTAAGATTCCATTCATTTATCTAACAGAGAGAGATCACAAGTAGGCAGAGAGGCAGGCATAGAGGGGGAAGCAGGCTCCCCACTGAGCAGAGAGCCCGATGTGGGGCTCGTGGGGCTTGTGGGGCTCGAGCCCAGGACCCTGAGATCATGACCTGAGCCAAAGGCAGAGGCTTTAACCCACTGAGCCACCCAGGCGCCCCAAAAGCCTAATTTTTATATACATTTCATAGGATCTTTACAAAGCCCATGCACTGTATTTTTCCATAAATATTTTGGGAAGTTTCTTTCCACAAACTATGATTCTTGTGATCAGGTATGAGTAAGTAATATTAAAGCCTTCTCTATGAATAATTTTCATCACCTAGCAGATAATATCTTTTATATTCTTTCAAGTTGAAAAATCACTCAGTGGATGTTAACAGAATATGGACAAAATGAACAAAAAACTGGAAAATATTAAACATAAGGAACTCTGTGTTAGCCATTTTCAAGCTCCCAAATTCTAACAGTACCATCTAGTAGAGATACCATGCCTTCCAAAAAACACTACTCTTCTACCAATGTTCATTGGACTTACACTAGTGGCATATTTTTCCTTCGCATTACCCCTTAGGATCATGGACTATTAAAGGTGAAAGAGGTTGTCTAGGGGCGCCTGGGTAGCTCAGTGGGTTAAAGCCTCTGCCTTCGGCTCGGTCATGATCTCGGGGTCCTGGGATAGAGCACCGAATCAGGCTCTCTGCTCAGCAGGCAGCCTGCTTCCCCCTCTCTCTATGCCTGCCTCTCAGACTACTTGTGATCTCTCTCTCTGTGTCAAGTAAATAAAAAAGAAAGAAAGAAAGAAAGAAAGAAAGAAAGAAAGAAAGAAAGAAAGAAAAGAAAGAGAAAAGAGAAAAGAGAAAAGAAAAGAGAAAAGTCATCTAAAGTGATCTGACCACTGTCACATACCTGATCACAAGGCCAAACTAGAATCCAGATCTCCTAACTACCAGGCCACTCTCTTACCACAGATCAGTGTCACAAGTCACTGAAAAGAGAAAATTTAAGAGAGTCTGCCCTATACTATTATTATCAATGCTAAATTTTTAAATTTGGATAGCTGTGCTCTGGTTATGTAAAAGAATGTCCTTGTGCTTAGGAAATCCACGTTGAAGCGTTTAGAGATAAGGGGCTTGACACCTCCAATTTATTCCCTAATGGTTCAGAAAAATATGCTTACCTAAATACTTACCTAAATACTTTTTACACACAGAGTGATAAAGCAAAAGAGGTAAAATGTAACCGATTACTGGATGATATGGGGATATTTTAAATACTGTTGTAACTTTTCTGTAAGTTTGTAATTATGTAAAACTGCTACATGAGTGAATAAACTGCATTGTCATGAAATTAACATTTTACCTTTAACAAGACCTGACTTTCAGGTCACTGCTCCCAATAAGTAGAAATTATGCCACTCTTGGAGACAAACTGCTAAGGAATGCTGTCACATGTCACAACCTTCATTTCCTTTGAATGAGAATATATATTTCTACCCTCAGGTTACAGGAAGAAGTTCTAATCTGTGCACAAGCACTAAACATTTCAAGCCAGTCAGCTTCAAATTACTTCTAGCTGCAGGACCCAGCAACCCTGATGCCCACTCCAGCGCTACGTTACTCTCTCTTCCAGTCTGATTCAAATGGCCAGACCCAGACAGAATTCCACCTACTAAATGAACAATGGTCCAGCTAACAACTCTCTCCTCCCCCAGGACCACCACTATAGGCCACTCCTCTGCATACTGCAGGCAAATTCAGAGCCAGTTACATAATACTTCTTCATAGCCCCCCGGGGGAAAAACTTGAGAAGATACAGCTTAGAACAAAACAGCATTACTTTAGATAATCAAATTCACAAATGAAGAGATAAGTTCCAAAAGAAAAGTTTATAGAAGGCATCGGTTTTAAAACAACAGGCAAAAGGAACAGTTGGAGAAAACAGAGAAAACTCCCGAGAATTCAAAAAATATTACCTGGAGCCAGGTAATAAAATGAAATCTGACAAAACCAGTAGCCATCAAATTAAAGGAAACATCCGCCATTCGCAAACCTACTCGGAGAAAGTGGCCGAAGGAAAATCAAGTCTAGCCTACACCAGTTTCTTCTCCAAAGAGCTCACAATTTAGCAAGGAGAGAGCAAAGCAGGTCTACAAAGGGTGAGGCAAAGCTGACAAGAGCCCAGAGAAAAGAGCAAAATGTGGTTTTAAGACTTTACAGAGATGCAAGGCAGTGAGTCTCCAGAGGACTTGGGGCAACATAGAATTTTCTGGATCAGACCCTGAATTCTGGTAATTCCAAGTGGACCATAAAGTGTAATTTAAGAAAAAGCTTAAGAGAAAACACGAAATAGAGGATGCTTTCTTTGTTTTCATAGCAGGTTCCCATTGAGGTCGGGATGGGACAGCCAAGTTCGTTTTTTTCTGGCAAAAAGGAAAAGTTTCTGATGTTGTTCAGAAGTTAACTACAAATGCGGGCATCGGGTCTCTGGGAGTAAAAGAATGATCTGGAACAGAAAGGAAGACGGGGCCCAAAGAAGCACAACAAATAAATCCTGACAGCTAAGAACTGCAACCCACGCGGCCTTCCGGCAGAAGGCCGCGCGGGAAGCTGAGGGGCAGGAGATGGGCGGAGTGCCAGGGCTGAATCGAGGTCACCGAGGAGGGCAGAGAGCGAGCTGTGCCGCTGTTGACTGAGGTAGGAGAGCAGCCTCTGCGGTTCTGCGCGGGGCCAGAGCTGACCGGCACCTCTGACAGAGTCGGAGGAGCGGAAAAGCTACCTGCTGGGGCCGAAGTGGGCGGACCGGGCGTTTAAAGGTCAAGGTCAAGGTGGGGTTTGGCAAACGACGCAGAAGCGCTTTTCCAGGAGACCGAAGGCATACAAAACAATAACGATGTCATTATCACTCCCATTCTTTTTAAAAAGAAAATTAAAGGTCTCCGGGGCGGCTTCAGAGTGAAAGCGGCCCTGGCAGCAGCGAGGGCACAACAGGCCGGGGGAGGGCGGCGGGACGGGGGCGGGCGGTGGGGGGCAAGCACTGGGCCACGACAGGGAAGGAGGGTGGGACGGACCGACGTCGGACTCGGGCCCGGGCCCAGGGCCACCGCCGCACTCACTTGCCCTCCTGGCAGTCATAGAGCACGATGGAATCGTCGTCGCTGCTCGAGATGACCGTCTCGCCGTTGGGGCTGAAGTCGAAGCAGTTAATCTTGTCCGAGTTCTCGCGAAACACCTTGGCGACGCGGAAACTCCGCAGCACGCTGTCGGTCAGCTTCATGGCGGCGGCTGCTGGAGGCGGCGGCGGCGCAGGGCTGGGGCGGGGCCCGGCGGCGAGCGGGCGGGAGAGAGGGCTGGCTGCCGAGGGGCCGACCCGGGCGGGGCGGGCGCCGCGCCGGCGGCGAGCGCAAAGACGGCCGACAGTCGGGCCACCTCCTCCCCTTCTTCCTCCTGCACGTGCGACGCTCTTCTGCCGGGACTGCGAGGGTTCGCGGACAGTTCCTCCTCACAGTCGCCTCAGGGCCAACCGGCGCCGCGCCGGCTCATTGTGTCCGCCATCTTGGGACGACAGGCAGAAACCGAGGACGAGGAGCCTCACCGCGGCGAACGCCGGGAAAGGAGGCGGGGCGGCGGGGCGATGACGTCAGGGCGGCCGCCCAGGAGTGGAGTGGCTGGGTGGCCGTAGGCGGCTATTCCCTGACCTGCCGTGGGGCCTGAGGGGCGGGCATGTCCACGGGCTTTCCGGGTGGGCCTGAAGGCCGCTGGTGCCCGGGAGCCGTGCGCCTTTGTGCGGGATCGCAGCTCCTCCGAGAGGCTCCCCGCCTACCGCAGGCCGCGGGGAGCAGGTACTGCGGGCGTCAGCTGCGCCACTGGAGGCCTGTTCTGGGAGTGTCAGTGCCCCGATCGCTGGCGGGCTTTGACTGGTCGTGCACCACAGCGCCAGCATAGTTTCAGTTTCAGAGGGTTTTTTTTTGTTTTTGTTTTTTTGAGTTAGAATATACGGTAGACTACACAAATTTTAATAAGTATGTTTTTTTTCATTCGGATATATACCCTTGTGACAACTACCTAGAAGTTTTCTTTTAAGTCTTATTTAAAAACTTTTTTAATTGACTCGTAACTTGAAGTGCATAAAGTGAACTAATTTTAAGTGTAGAGCTCGACACATTTTTGTAAACACTTTAAGTTTTAAGACGTATTTAAAGCCTCAAAATTCATAGCACCGATTACAAAGAAATGTTTGGAAGGGAAAGTTATCTCTTTATTCAATAAAATAGGGATTTAAGTTCTATGGATTTCCTACCCCTTTTTCACATATCAACATAAACTTTATCTTTTTTTTAACATAAACTTTAAATGCAACCATCTTTTTTCATAGGTCAGTATTATATGTTACACATTTTTCCATGTTAGTAAACAGAATTGGTGGTGGTGGTCTTAATCGAGGTATAATTTATGTAGAGTAAAAACTGGCCTTTTTTTTTTTAAGATTTTATTTATTTACTTGACAGAGAGGAGAGAGATCACAAGTAGGCTGAGAGGCAGGCAGAGAGAGAGAGGGGGAAGCCGGCTCTCCGCTGAGCGGAGAGCCCAATGCGGCTAGATCCCAGGACCCTGAGATCATGACCTGAGCTGAAGGCAGAGGCTTTAACCCACTGAGCCACCCAGGCGCCCCCAAAACTGGCCTTTTAAATGGATAATTTTATAAGTTTTAATACCCAGTTCAGTCGTGCAACCACCACCACAATCAAAATATAAAACAGTTGCATTACCCTCTTTGTAGTCAATGTGATTGTCTCAGTGGTTTGTTTAAGGATTCTTTGCCTTAAAAGGAAGGAAAGTTGATCTCTAACAAAGGAAAGCAATATCTGATCACAAAATAGGTACCTTAGCTTTAACTTCAAAATAGGTACTGGGCACCTTGGCTTTAACTTTCTGTGCACGGAGTCAAACTCAGCGCAACCTATGAGAGAGTTCGTGGATTTCTAACTTGTGGGCAACTCCTCAAAGATTAATTGCCTGGGGTCTCTAACAATGGAGACTGGCCTGTTTATTTTGCTTCACTAAACTGCAGCAGCTATAGAGGAAGAAAAACGGAGTGGAAAACCTTAGACATTAAAATCACTGATATTAGGAGATCCAGAAATAACTTGGACAGTGGTGAAAACAAAACAGAAACCCTGGGACAGTCGAGTCTTTCTAGAAAGAACTAAGGGATGTCCCTGGGCAAAAGGAGAGCCAGGAACCCTACACATAAAGAGAAGTTGTTCTTTGAAGGGAGAGGGCAAGATCCTAGCTATGTCTGGGCTGCAGTTGCCTCCTGACAAAGAGCAGAACTTGTGGCTACAATTTGTTCTGGGATCTGGCAAAAAGCTGTTTGAGGGAAACCCGAATGGATGGCAACTTTCCAAACTGCAAAGCAATGGAAGAAAAGTCCTCTGTGCCCTGAAGCACTCACTTCCCTGCAATTCCTGCTTCTTTATTAGAGTCGGCTTTGAATGGTTAAATAGCAATAAGAACAGATCTGGTGCCATGTCCTGGAACTTTCAGGAAGTGAATATACCCAATGAAATACCTTCTTTTTTTTTTTTTTTTAAAGATTCTATCTATCTATCTATCTATCTATCTATCTATCTATCTATCTATCTATCTACTTGACAGGGAGACATAGCGAGAAAGGGAACACAAGCAGGGGAATGAGAGAGGGAGAAGCAGAGCAGGCTTCCCACAGAGCAGGGAGCCCGATGTGGGCCTCGATCCCAGGACCCTGGGATCAGGACCTGGGCTGAAGGCAACCGTTTAATGACTGAGCCACCCAGGCACCCCTAAATACCATTTTTTTGATCCCTTTTACGAAACAGCTGAACGTTGTCAGCTAGAAGAAATCTCTATAGGGTATCTTTTTAGTTTTGTACTTCCTGTACCTTTCCCGGATTTCACTGTGAAGACCGAAGTTTCCTCCCAAGACTTGAGTCCCTGAATTATTTTTGGGATGGAAAAAGTCATTTTTTCATATTTTAAGAGTGTCCTGAAATGGCTCAGCCTGTTTCACATTCCTTGTCTGGCTCCCTGCCCTGTTAGAGTGGGGCTCTCCTAGCTTCCAGTCCAACAGTGTCTTAGAGGCTGGACTTTAAAAGGTGACCCAGAAAGGCTGGCTCTAGTGGGCAATGGGTAGAGGGGAAAGCTGCAGTCAGAAGTGCATCAGGCTTCTTGAAGAACATTAGAGTAATTTTTTTTTTAATTTTTCCTTTTCTTTTAAATCATTATTTCATTATTTACTTAGTTTTCATATAAGTAAATACACACCCATTGCAAAAAAAAACCTAAGAAAGTACAATTAGTAGTTAAAAAATCATAGCATCCAGAAGTAACTACTGCTACACTTGTTTTTTTTTTTAAGATTTTATTTATTTATTTGACAGAGAGAGATCACAAATAGGCAGAGAGGCAGGCAGAGAGAGAGGGGGAAGCAGGCTCCCCGCTGAGCAGAGAGCCCAATGCGGGGCTCTATCCCAGGACCCTGAGATCACGACCTGAGCCCAAGGCAGAGGCTTTAACCCACTGAGCCACCCAGGTGCCCCTACACTTGTTTTTATTAGGGTAAAATATACTTAACATAAATTTTACCATTTTGATGTAGAGTTTTTCAGACTTTTCCCCTGAAATATATTTTTAATGGGCTCATAATATAATATTTGTAACCTACCCTTTTCATATAATGCTATGAACATCTTCCAGGTCAATAAGTACAAAACTACATAACCATTTTGAATGGCTACATACTATTCCATCACGTGTTTGTAAAGTAATTTTGCTTCTCATTTTATCTAGGGTCCAGCCAAGGTCTTGCTCAATTTGTATTTTTAATTGAATAAGTGAATTTAGCCAAAGGATTTCAGATATTCAATTGGTCTGTTTATCTATTTTCCTTTTTTTTCTCTCTCTCTTTCTTCTAAGACTTAATTTTGTTTTAGATAGATAGATTGATTGATTGATTGATTTTAGGGGGAGAGAGAGACCAACAGAGAGACTGAGAGCAGGGGGAAGGGCAAAGGGAGAGGGAGAGAGAATCTTAAGCCAACTCCATGCTGAGCGTGGCCTCCACTCCAGGCTGGGCTCAACCTCACCACTCTGAGACCATGACCTGAGCTGAAATGAAGAGTCAGATGCTTAACAGACTGAGCCACCCAGGTGCCCCAGACCTAATTTTTTTTAGAGCAGTTGTAGGTTCATGTCAAAATTAAGAGGAAGATTCAGAAATGTCCGAAGTTAGAGTCGGCTTTGAATGGTTAAAGGGCAATAAGAACAGATCTGGAGCCATGTCCTGGAACTTTCAGGAAGTGAATATACCCAAATGAAATATCTTTTTTTTTTTTTTTTAAGATTTTATTTATTTATTTGACAGAGAGACATAGCCAGAGAGGGAACCCAAGCAAGGGAGTGGGAGAGGGAGAAGCAGGCTTCCCACAGGTATACTGCCTGTCCCCACACATTCAATGAGAGATTATGTGACTTTTGGACCCCTCTGCATACCCCATCTTCTCCAACATCTGGTCCACGGGAGCCTGCAGAAAAGGAGGAATTTGGGGGCACCTGGGTGGCTCAGTGGGTTAAAGCCTCTGCCTTCGGCTCAGGTCATGATCTCAAGGTCCTGGGATCAAGCCCGGCATCCAGCTCTCTGCTCAGCGGGGAGCCTGCTTTCCCCTCTCCCTCTGCCTGCCTCTCTGCCTACTTGTGATCTCTCTCTCTGTCAACTAAATAAATAAAATTAAAAAAAAATTTTTTTTAAAAAGGAGGAATTTGTCAGATGTTCACCCAATGGAAAAGTCATTTCAAAGGAACTGAAATGCCCACTTGGATTATGTGCCCAGAATATGTTCAGAGCAGTAATACCACCATTAAATAAGAATGTTTCTAATTGTGCCACATTTTTTTGAATATGCAACAAAATATAATGAACCAGTAATTCTCACATGGGTGTATCTGATTCTGTCTGGAAATTGAGATACTGGCCACCATGACTATGTGAGAAAAGTAGCTGAAAAAGGAAATGTCTGCTACTTTAATAATTGAATTAATTTTGCCCAATTGATTTCAAAATTCATTTCAAAAGAGGCTCACATAGAAGTACATTCAAGAGCCAAAGGAAAAAGAAAACAAAGCAAACAAAAAAGCGGAAAGGGGAGAACAAGCAAAAATGTCAAAGAGAAATGTATAATATCAAGTTCAATTCACCATAAGATAATGTCATGTCACGCAAGACAAAGACAAAGGTAAACTGATTGTTTCAGTTTGATTACAACAAAAGTTTGATTGGTTTGGCTTTTAAGGAATTAAGAAAAGACCGTCAGAAGTTTTGGCCAAGAGAGAGGATTTATGTACTTTAAACAATTAAGCTGAATTTGTGAAATAATCATGATGAAACCAAAATGAACCTTAATAATAATTCCAGCTAGAAAATTTTATTAGGATTTAAAAGTTAACCTTTTTTTGGGCGCCTGGGTGGCTCAGTTGGTTGAGCAACTGCCTTTGGCTCCGGTCATGATCCTTGGGTTCCGGGATCGAGCCCCACATCGGGCTCCCAGCTCCACGGGGAGTCTGCTTCTTCCTCTAACCTTCTCTCCTCTCATGCTCTCTCTCACTTTCTCTGTCTCTCAAATAAATAAATAAATTCTTTAAAAAATAAATAAAATAAAAGTTAACCTTTTTTTGAACTCACAATATTTTACTTTTTTTTGTTAACATATAATGTATTATTTGCCCTATTTTACTTTTTAAAAGTTTTTGTTCACATTCTAGTTAACATATATTGTAATACTAGTTTCAGGTGTACAATATAGTGATTCATTACAGTAGCTGGTGGTCAAGTGCCCTTCTTACTCCCCATCGCCTATTATCCCATCGCCCCTACCCACTTCCTCTCTGTAACCATCAGTTGGTTCTCTGTAGTCATGAGTCTGTTTCTTGGTTTGCCTCTCTCTTTTTTCCCCCTAGGTTCATTTTCTTAAATTCCACCTATGAGTGAAATCATGTATTTGTCTTGCTCTGACTGACATGTCACTTTTGACATACTCTCTAATTTCATCCATGTCCTTGCCAAAAGGCAAGATTTCTTTTTATGGCTAAGTAATATGCCATTTTATGGTCTATATATACCACCTCTTCCTTACCCACTCATCAGTTGATGAACATGGGCTGTTCCATATAGATAGTGCTAACAGTTCCATATAGACAGTAGATAATGCTGCCACAAACACGGAGGCACATGTATCCTTTCAATTAGCAATAATTGTGCCTCGGATAAACCTCATTGGCTACCATACTGCCACCGCATAAAGCTGTACATGTATCCTTTTGAATTAGTGTTTTTGTATCCTTTGAGGAAGTTCCTAGTAGTACAGTTGCGGGAACATAGGGTAGATGTATTTTTAACCTTTTGAAGAACTTCCATACTGTTTTCCAGAGTGGCTATACCACTTTGCATTCCCTCCAACAGTGCAAAGGAGTTAATTTATGTATTTCGTATAACTGTTCCTATGTATTGTCTTCGAAATAAAACTGCTTTTGCTATGATAAACAGAGATCTTCGAGTGGTCCAATCCACTGGCCACTTTTCAGTGCTTACGCTCCTTTTCCTGTGACATTAATGGTGTTGACCACTCTCCAATCTCTTCTCCATGGCCCCCTTGGCCATTCTCTTCTGATTCTCTCTCACCTGTCTGGACACACTCCTGGTCTCTTCCTAGCTGCTCTTTGGCCACTGGATGGCAGACACTACTGGTTGCCTACCAGTTTCCTCCTCTTGAGTCTTTTCTGATGGAATCTTGATTCTTCTTCTTTTTTTTTTTTTCCAGGTATTCTCCCCTCCTCTGGACAGCATGCATTTTCTAAGAGTTGACCTCAGTTCTCTGAGATAAATTCTGATTCTTTTAAACCATTGCTTCTCAAAGTGTGGTCTCCATACCAAAAGGTATATTGAAGTCCTCAGCCCCAGAACCCCGGAATGTGATCAGATTTGGAAATAGATTTGTTGTAGATATAATTAGTAAAGATGAGCTCATACTGAAATAGGGTGGGCCCTAAATCCAATACAACTGGTGTCCTTATAAGAAGAGACAGAAGGAAGATAGCAATGTGACATTGGAGGTAGAGATGAGAGTCTCTCCTGTAGGTTTTAGAGGGAACATGACTCTGCTAACAACTTGATTTTGGACTTTGGACTACTGGCGTCCAGAACTGAGACAATAAAAAATCCTATTATTTTAAGCCACCCACTTTGTATGACTGTTAGGGTAGCCCTAGGACACTGATCCCTGGTCTTTGTGACCCGCACACCAATCCTACAGCCATCCTACCTTGAGATCACTTGTTATGTGAAATAACAATTATTCCTTATTATTTAAGCTACGTGGAAAGGCTTTTCCCCCAGCTGTATTGAGATATCATCGACATGTAACATTATGTAAGATGTACAAGGTGATGATGATTTAATACATTTACATATTATGAAATTAGTACCACAATTGGGTTAGGACTGGCCCTTTATTAAATTTTTAAACTTCATGCTACACAACTTAAAGTGGAACCTCTCCTCGAGGCGCCTGGGTGGCTCAATGGGTTAAAGTCTCTGTCTTCGACTCAGATCATGATCTAGGGGTCCTGGGATCGGGCCCCTTGTTGGGCTCTCTGCTCAGCAGGGAGCCTGCTTTCCCCCTCCTCCCCCCTGCCATCTGCCTCTCTGCCTACTTGTGATCTCTCTCTCTCTCTGTCAAATAAATAAATAAAATATATATATATAAAAAAAGTGGGACCTCTCCTAAACAATATAGCTTCTAAAACTGAGGGCTCCTTATGAATTCCAATTCTTTGAGATAAATTTCTGAGATAGAATGCCCTGTGGGGCTTCCCTGGAGTTTGATTAAGATGGTTTTGGAGGAAAAGTTTTCCCTTCTTTCCTCTTAGGTTTGTTGGCTGGTCTAGTAATTAAATTGAAATAAGACACAGGCGCCTGGGTGGTTCAGTCGGTTAAGCTTGGTTTTGGCTAAGGTCATGATCTCAGGGATGTGAGACTGAGCCTAGTTCAGTGTGGAGTCTGCTCGGGATTCTTTCCCTTTCCCTCTCCCTTTCCCTCTGCTCCTCCCTACACCCTCCCCCCTCACGTGCGCCCAAGCTTGTGCTCTATCTCTCAAATAAGTGAGTAAATAAAATCTTTGAAATAAGACAGGTCAACAGGAAAAAAATTAATTATGTATGTAGATTTGAGAGCCCCGCAAAGACAGACTCAAAGGCATTAAGGGAAGGAAAAATTCTCTACTCTCAAGCTCTGCCAGCTGGACTAAGAATTAAGTTGACATGAGACAGATTAACAGGAGGAAAAAAACAGTTTTGTTACATGTGCACAGAAGCCCAGTCATGAACATAAGACCAAGAAATGACCAAGGCAGACAATTTTTATACTTTACACAAAGAGAATAAATCTGTGAGGAATTGACAGACCAAAGAAAACTTCACTTTGGGAGCTTCAGTGAGTAAGGAATTCTAACAGAATTTGGGCTGGGGTCATAAATTAGTAAAAAGTAACAAGAGCTGTTTAGCCTTGTTTAGCTGTTTAGCCTTCTGGGCTCTAAATTTCCCACCTCTGGTAGTAAGGATGTCTCTTTAGCTCCTGGTACAGGGAAGGTGCCTTTCACCGGGGAGATTTATTTCCTGCTTTCAGGGGGACAGAGGAGGGTGTGAGTGTCCTTCCTGCATAGGTTATCCCTTCAATAACTTTTATTTAAAATAAGCAATATGTCAAAGTGGCATATTTTGGGGCAGCCTGCCCTCGGCCCCTACAGTTCGCTCCTTTGAAACTTCCCTGGAAATTTCACATATTCAAAGTTGAGCTGCTAGACTGTTCCATCTGGTTCAATCAGTCTCTTAGTCTTGACAATAGGTTAGTTCAGCTAAACTCATTTCAGGAGGCAATGATGCAGGCGTGTCTTTAAAATTAGGCCTATAATTCAGATAAGGTATTAAATAAGAGGTATTCCTATAGAAACAAAAGAAAAATAATGGTTAATGATTAGATCAAGATGTAAACCAGTTTTTGAATTTTTAGACCAGCCAGTGAAGATTTCTAGATGTCAAGCTCAAAGTATCTTCAGATAGAGAGCAAAAAGTGGCAGTCGGACAAATTTTGCTGGTTAGTAGTTCCAATGTCTCTGGTGATCTTTGAGTGGCCCACAAGCAACAGGCATAAAGATTGTCTATATTTGAGCTGCCATAGTGATTTCTCTGAAGTTTATATCAAGTTGTTCATATTTAGTTTTCAGGCCTTTGGGAAAATGGGAATCAAATGATTCCAAGTCAAAAGGATGAAAAAAAAAAGAAAACAAACATTAGTTTGGAGAGTTGTAGCCAGGCATTTGAAGAAACTAGAAGTCAGGATCTAGTCCAGTTTATAATAAGCTGTGTTAGAATCTAATATTTACACAGATGTTTATTGGAACATAATTTTGCTCTCAAAATCACCCTCATTTTTTTTTTTTAACCAAAGACTGCCGTCAAATTAAGACTAATTTGTTTGCAATATAGTCTCATTTCAAAAAAACTTGGCCTCGGGGCACCTGGGTGGCTCAGGCGTTAAGTCTCTGCCTTCAGCTCAGGTCATGATCCCAGAATCTTGGGACTGAGCCCCGCATTGGGCTCCCTGCTTAGTGGGAGCCTGCTTCTCCCTCTTCTCCCTGCTTGTGCTCTCTCTCACTATCTCTGTCACTGTCTGTCTCTCTCTCAAATAAATTAATAAAATCTTAAAAAGAAAAAACAAAAAAAACTTGGCCTGACTCTTTGTGAGTGCAGCAAGAATAGCGATTGGTCATATAGGCTTTTAAACCTGCTTTGCTGGAATTTTTTTTTTTAAGATTTTATTTATTTGAGAGGGGGAGAAAAAGAGAGTAGCAGACTTCCCGCTGATGCTCAGGACCATGACCTGAGCTGAAGGCAGACGCTTGAAAGACTGAGCCATCCAGGTGCGCCTGGAAATTTCTAATAAGGAATTTCTAGGTTGAACTTTTTTTTTTTTTTAAAGATTTTATTTATTTATTTGACAGAGAGAGAGATCACAAGTAGGCAGAGAGGCAGGCAGAGAGAGAGGTGGGAACAGGCTCCCTACTGAGCAGAGAGCCTGATGTGGAGCTCCATCCCAGGACCCTGAGATCATGGCCTGAGCCGAAGGCAGAGGCTCAACCAACTGAGCCACCCAGGTGCCCTGAACTTTTTTTTAAATGCATCTTTGAACTTTATTATTTTTCAGTAAGCTTTATGTCCAACATGGGCTTGAAGTCACGACCCTAAGAGATCAAGAGTCAAATGCTCCACCGACAACCAGCCCAGGTGCCCCTCTAGGTTGAACTTTTAACCTCTTGAGGCGAGAAGTCAAGCCAGATACTCACCATCAGACTTTACCTGCAATACTTATAGGTCTGAGTTAATTCCTCTCTCTTTTGGTCCCCAAAATATCCTCACTTCCTGCATTTGCCAGGAAGTGACCTTCTTTATTCACCTGGTGAAGGCTCTCTGGAACCCCAGAAGTAAGGTACTGGGCTGTTTATCTAAGGGGCTTTATTAGCTCCATATAGTCAACCTTAGTTCCTTAAAGCTATCTGATCATATTTGAGTCTATGCATATCTCTCAAATAGACATTCCAAAGCCTTGGTAATATAACTGATCCTTCCAATCGTGTCCCATTACAAGAACAGATTCTCATCGAACTTATGCAAATAAACACATTGCCATGAAAATATAAGAATTCTCACTGAGAGTTCTGAATTCTGGAGGGATCAAGTAGGGAGAAAATACAATGTTTCAATTTGGTCACAAAGGTCTATTTTATCGATTGCTGTAATCAGGTAGCAAAAAGAAAGTTTCCTTAAACCTGGAAAAATAAAACATTAAAAAAAAATCAATAATGTGGGGCACTTGGGTGGCTCAGTCAGCTGGGTATTCAACTCTTGGTTTCTGCTCAGGTGGTGTCTCCAAGTCATGGGATCGAGCCCCGTGTGGATCTCTGCACTGAGCTAGGGAGTCTGCTTGGGATTCTCTCTCTCACTCTCCCTCAGCGCCTACCCACTCAGCGCCTCCCCTGCCCCTTGCTCTTGTGCATGCACTCTCTCAAATAAATAAATACATAAACCTTTTTTTAAAATTAGCAAGTTTTGGGGTGCCTGAATGGCTCAGCCGTTTAGCAGCTGCCTTTGGCTCCAGTCATGATCCCAGAGTCCTGGGATCGAGCCACATTAGGCTCCCTGCTCTGTGGGAAGCCTGCCTCTCCCTCTCCTACTACCCCGCTTGTGTTCCCTCTCTCACTGTGTCTCTCTCTGTCAAATAAATAAATAAAATCTTAAAAAAAAATAAAAATAAAAATCATCCAACTTTTAAACAAAATTTCATAAAAATACAATCCTCCTCCTCAGTTTCTTTAATCCCATGTTATCGATTCTTGTCCTGCTTGAATCCACTTCTTCCACTGGTTCTGAAAATTTTTACCCAGTTCAGTTTTATGATCTTAGGGTTATCAGAAGCCTATATTTGTCAAAAAATCTTTTCCATGAATCTCTCTCTGAAGATCAGACACATTTGTAGGAACCTTTAGTAAAAGCGCCTGAGTAAAAGCATAACTCTTGAAATGATAAAAGAGTTAAAAATGACCATAGTTAGAGATCTGATTAAAGTTCATTACAATGCGATTGACAAGGAAATTCAGTTATGTCTGTGGCATATAACACTTAAAGATAATAACATACCACAACATATCGAATTTCTAGGAGTTTCATAAAATTTTAGAACACTAACTTGACAATGCTTCCCAAGTAATTCAACATATAAAATAACCCTAATTAGTTTAATCTCTCACAAAATCTTTCTAATGCTCCCGAGAGCTCTCGGGAACTAGATTATGGTCAAAAGACTTCATTTCACAATTTGATTTTGGGAAGTTTGTCAAAAAAATACCACAAGGTTTGAATATTTGGCTAAACTAGATCATAAATCATTATGAAACAATATTTATCTATTTAACCAAAGTGACAATAGAAGATTTTAAAGGCAAATATAGAAGGTTGCATAGTTATGAATAAAACTTTGTTTTTTGTTTTTTTTTTTAAAGACGGAGAGAGAGGAGGGAGGGAGTACAAGCAGGGGGATTGGCAGGGAGAAGGAGAAGCAGGACCCCACTGAGCAGAGAACTCGATGTGGGGCTCAATCCCAGGATCCCAGGGTCATGACCCAAGCTGAAAGCAGACCCTTAACCGACTGAGCCACCCAGGTGCCCCAAACTTAGCTCTTTTAATACTAAGAAGATTCAGGGTTTAGTTTTGTTTTTTTTTTAATAATCAAAAATCTGATAAAGACAAAATACAGAATCTTTGTTTTTCAAGCAGATTACATTAAAGGTACAGAAAAACTTTGTTTACAATTTCTTATAAAAAGCAAACCAATAGGGGCACCTGGCTGGTTCAGTCAGAAGAGCATAAGGCTCTTGATCTCAGGTTTGTGAGTTCAAGCCCCAGGTAGAGATTAGCTAAATAAACTTAAAAAAAACAAAAACAAAAAACAGAAACCCAATAATCTAAGAAAATTTTTCCTTTAACAAGGACAAAAGCCAAATTCTAATTTTGTATCAATATACTTTTGATATTAAAACTCATTTGATTTTTATTTATTTATTTATTTTTAAATTTTTTTAAAAGATTTTATTTATTTATTTGTCAGAGAGAGAGAGAAAGAGAGAGAGCACAAGCAGGCAGAGTGGCAGGCAGAGGCAGAGGGAGAAGCAGGCTCCCCGTCGAGCAAGGAACCCGATGTGGGACTCGATCCCAGGACCCTGGGATCATGACCTGAGCCGAAGGCAGCTGCTTAACCAACTGAGCCACCCAGGCGTCCCTTTATTTATTTTTTTCTAAAAGATTTTCATTTTGGGGACACTTGGGTAGCTCAGTTGGTTAAGTGTCTGCCTTTGGCTCAGGTCATGATCTCAGGGTTCTGGGATCGAGTGTGACATCGAGCCTGCTTTTCCCTCTGCCTGCCGCTCTCCCTACTTCTCTCTCTCTCTTTCTCTTTCTCTGACAAATACATAAATAAAATTAAAAATATACATATTTTTATTTTTAAGTAATCTCTATACCCAACATGGGGCTTGAATTTACAACCCCTGACTCAGGAGTTAAATATTCCACCAACTGAGCCAGCCCGGCGCCCCTAAAACTCATTTTAAATACATTTATTCTAAGTGGCCATTACTGACCACAGAAGTTTCTTTCCAAAGATTCTTTTTTTTAATAAATATTTTACAACTTTCTTTTTTCTTTTTAAAGATTTTATTCATTGACTTGAGAGAGAGAGAACACAGAGGGAGAGGGAGAAGCAGACCCCCTGCTAAGCAAGGATCTTGATGTGGGACTTGATTCCAGGAAATCATGAGATCCCTGAGATCATGACCTTAGCCGAAGGCAGACGCTTAACTGACTGAGCCACCCAGACGCTGGTATAACTTTCTTTTTACTTTCAGATTTTGTCCTAAGTTTTTCTTCTTTATATAACCAGCCTCACTTTAGGACAAAATTATTTTCTTTTCCCTCAGTGAAAATGTGTTCTCATTCTTCACATATTTTTCTTGCCAAAAGCACATAGATATATCTTATTTTCCTTGTATACAGAATTGTTTTCCATTATTATTTCAAGTTGTCTTAATTGCTACATTTATTAGAATGCCTAACTCTTAGAAACCTCAATTTCTAGTGAAAATTTCAGAAGTAAGCAATTGTGAACTGTTAAACTAGAATTCTTTAGATTGGTAAATTTATGAATACATTTCATAATTCTGGGACACCTGAATAATTCAGGGAGCCTGCTTCTCCCTCTCTCTCTGCCTGCTTCTCTGCCTACTTGTGATCTCTCTCTCTCTCTGTCAAATAAATAAATAATATCTTTAAAAAAAAAAATCTGTTTCCTAACAGACCCAAATTTCTCTTTAGTTTCTTTGTAATAAAACAAAAGTAGATAAACCTATGTCCAATACTCAGTGTTTATAATTTTATCTTATTTGGCAATGAGATATTAAATTTAATTTAATTTAATTTAATATTAAATGATTTAAATTAAATTAATCAAATGAAATATTAGATATTAAAAAAGAAATATTAGATATTAATGAATTATTAACAAAACTTTAAACTTTCAGGTTACAAAAAGATTTGGAGGAACTATTTAAAAAGTTTACCTTTTTATCTTATTTACATCTATTTAATTTACTTGTTCTTGACAATTATGCTTAGACTACCCATAAAAACTTTGAGACTTCAAAGTTAGTCATCCTTTCAAACTATCACTATTATTTCAAAAAATTTGTAACAGAGGGGCACCTGGGTGGCTCAGTGGGTTAAAGCCTCTGCCTTTAGCTCAGGTCATGATCTCAGGATCCTGGGATCGAGTCCCGCATCTTTAAAAAAAAAAATTTGTAACAGAGATAACATCACCCTACTTGACTTTAAGTAAACACAGGCAGAATAAGAGTTTTAATTTTCAAGATGCCTGGTGGCTCAGTCAGTTAAATGTCTGCCTTCAGCTCAGGTCATGATCCCAGAGTCCTGGGATCAAGTCTCAAATCAGACTCCCTGCTCAGTGAGGAGCCTGCTTCTCCCTCTGCCTGCCACTCCCCTGCTTGTGCTCGTACTTTCTGACAAATAGATAAATAAAATCTTTTTTTTTAATATCTTTTTTTAAAAAGATTTTATTTATTTATTTGAGAGACAGAGAAAGTGAGAGAGAGCATGAGCGGAGAGAAGGTTAGAGGAAGAAGCTGACTCCCCGTGGAGCAGGGAGCCTGATATGGGACTTGATCCTGGAACTCAAGGATCATGACCTGAGCCGAAGGCAGCCGCTCAACCAACTGAGCCACCCAGGCGCCCAGATAAATAAAATCTTTTTTTTTTTTTAAGATTTTATTTATTTATTTGACAGAAAGGAGAGAGATCACAAGTAGGCAGAGAGGCAGGCAGAGAGAGAGGGAGAAGCAGGCTCCCCGCTGAGCAGAGAGCCCGATGCGGGGCTCGATCCCAGGACCCTGAGATCATGACCTGAGCTAAAGACAGAGGCTTTAACCCACTGAGCCACCCAGGCGCCCCGATAAATAAAATCTTAAAAGAAAAAAGAGTTTTAATTTTCACGCCGATAACTTTAAAGACATGTCTACCTTGATTAAACCAACTTTAAATTAGCTTTAGTACCAAATATCTTCCAGATCATACAAACTTGAAAAACATTTGGTTTAGTTTCTAGATTTCTGAATTTTAGAATGCCTAATCTTTACAAGCACATGCCTTCAAACTAACTGAATAGAATTCTTTTACAAATTAATTTTAGCAAGACCATCCAGAAGTGGACAAAGTATCTCACATCTGGAGCAAATCGGCCTGTTATCAGAGGTGCCGTCTTAAAAAGCCCTTTTAGCAACTTGTATTTTAAAAGGCCTATCCCTGTCCCCACTTTTTTCGCCTTTCTTCTCAGGCAGTTGCAGGCTATGTCATTTCAAAAACATAAGATTTATAACTTTAAGGGTCAGAGAAAGAATGTAAATGGTGTTTTCTAAGTATAGGACAATTTTGTTCCGGTATCTTGATCTTTTTTTTTTCATATGGATTATATATATATATATATATATATATATTTTAAGATTTTATTTATTTATTTGACAGAGAGAGAGCTCACAAGTAGGCAGAGAGGCAGGCAGAGAGAGAGGGGGAAGCAGGCTCCCCACTGAGCAGAGAGACAGATGCGGGGCTTGATCCCAGGACCCTGAGACCATGACCCGGGCCAAAGGCAGAGGCTTTAACCCACTGAGCCACCCAGGCGCCCCCCAGTATCTTGATCTTTTAAGATTTTTTTTTTTTTTTTATTAGAGAGCGAGAGACTGAGAATGAGAGGGGAGAAGGTCAGAGGGAGAAGCAGACTTCCCGCAGAGCCGGGAGTCCGATATGGGACTCGATCCTGGGACTCCGGGATCATGACCTGAGCCGAAGGCAGTCGCTTAACCAACTGAGCCACCCAGGCGCCCGTATCTTGATCTTTTATAATATCCATAAACAGGGTCACCTGGCTGGCTTAGTTAGTAGAGCATGTGACTCTTGATCTCAGGGTGGGTTCAAGCCCCATACTGGGCAAGGAGCCTACTTAAAAAAAAAAGTATAATATCTATAAACATTTTTAGAGAAATAGGTGAGGTTTATAAAGCAAGGTTGCCTGTGACTTGTTTCTAGGACTGAATATCTGGTTTTATAGGTATTTGTAAGACAAAGACATTTTTAATTCCCCCGAAGACCTGGACTACAGCCTGAATATCAAGGGATTGGTCCAACTTTTAACTAAGTTTGTTTCTTTATATCATGGAGATTTTAAAATCTAAAATGAGAATTAAAAGATTTATGCCTTTGTACAGTCTGCATAAAGCATTTTAACAAAAGCCTTCTTTCTGAGTACCGAGTACAACAGTTTAACCTAGGCTTTTATTCGTCTCTGAATATTGCCCTTTTGCAGATCATTTGTAGGAGGGTCTAGGAAAGATTTTGGTCACCTATTTCTTCTGTGAAAGGGGGTTTCTTCAAGGGGGCAGAGTGACCTGTGTACTAACCATAGTATAATCTTGGGCCAGAAGAACTCCCTTAGCAGCTAGACAAGGTCTCTGTGAGCGGGGTTATGAAGAGCAATTAATCTTTCTAAATCCTCTCTAAATTTGGTAGGATCTTTTTAAAATGGAGGAAAAGGGGCTTTATAGTTTAAAAGATCTGCTGCTGTTCAAGGGATATGAATTCTTTGAAATGGGGGACGCGGGGTAGGGAGGTAGAGTCCAATACATCTGTGAAGGTTATTGTATAGAAATGCCCGAAGCTGTCGGACTTGATTACAGCAAAGTGAGCCCTACTGCTTGTTCCAAGTGCTTCTGCTAAATTCACTTTCTGGTTTTCAGCATTTACAAGAATAGCCTGTATGTTTTGAACCTAGAGATTAGTCTGGAATGCTCTCTGCAAGCCTTTTAGGGAAAGAAAAGTTAAAATAGGCAGGTAGGACTGGATTTTAAGAAAGTAAATTTACCTTAGTGGTAGTCATTTATTTAAGTCTAATTTAAAAAAAAAA